>JAPQWV010000187.1:600000-981000 GCA_027422505.1 Craterostigma plantagineum | reverse complement strand
TTCTGGATAGAAATATTCCTTATCCTTCATTGGGTGAATTGCCCATGCTTCGGGAGATATAATTCTCTTAATAATGATCTTACTCAAGTTATAAACTCTCTGATTTCCAGTGACAAAGTGATCAAATTCACATGATTCTGTGAACTTGAGAATATTTTCATAGTTCATCCGATTTTTATAATATCCTCCAGCATATGATGCTGTATCAAGATACCTTTCCATTAAAGTCCAAGGTTGATCTTTCCACTTTAAATCGTTTTCACTTAAGAAGAGTATAACTTCTTTTGTGAATTTTTGCTCATATATGAATTCATCATCAATCTCATCATCTGCTACAATTTTAGCATATGAAGTCCTACCTTCTTGAGCTTTTTGTTCCTTATATTTAAGGAATTCTTTATACATTTGCTAGTCTTGAGTACTCATGTTGCTCGAAGACGAAGAGAGATTCTCTCTGAATAATTTCCTATTGCCATGCTGAACAATAGGCCTACCACATCTACCACCTCTATTAGAGGGATAGTTTTTCTCATATTGGAACATACCTGCAAAATTATTCATTAATAAATTCTCTTGTAAGAAAATCTGGAAGGCTATTATCACTTCCTTTTTTATAAATTATTTCAAAATCGAATGGAGCTAAATGAGCTTGCCATCTCGCAAACATCTATTTTGAGACATCATGCTTAAAATCTTTCATAAACATAAATTTTGCAGCTTGACAATCTGTTTTATTAGAAACTTTTGATTATATAAATCATCCTGAAATTTAAACACATTTAACTATAGCAAGAACTTCTCTAGCAATAGTAGCATAATTTTTCTGGGCATTATTCCATTTCCCGAATGGAATCTGACTAAATATTCTTTCTGGAGAAATTTGTTTTAAAATTCCTCCATATCCTAAATTAGAGGCATCGGTTTCAATAACCTTTTGCCAATTAGAATTAGCAAGCATAAAACAAGGTAAATGAGTGACCTTATTTTTAATTTTTTTAACTGCTTCAGTGTGATTATTTGTCCATTGACAAGGAATTTTCTTAAGTCTATCGTATAAAATAGATGTATCAACAACAAGATTTTGTAATAAGGAGAATATAATTTAAACTTCCTAAAAAACTTTGAAGCTGAGTTTTATCTAAAATTTGATCTGGAAATTTTGAAGCAAACTCAATACTTCTATTAATTGGATTAATATTTCCTTTTTCAATATTATGACCTAAAAATCGTATTTTAGTTTGAAACAAAACCATTTCTGGGCTAGATATAACTAATCCATTTTGAATAACAATTTTCTTAAAAATATTAAGATGTTTGAAATGAGTTTCAATATCTTTAGGAAAGATTAAAATATCATCAATGTAAACGATAATAAAATTACTGTAAGGAATAAAAATATCATTCATAGTATTTTGAAATTCAGAAGGAGCATTTTTCAAACGAAAAGGCATAAAATTACTGTAAAGGGAGTTTTATATCTGTCCTTTTCAGCCACTTGAATTTGCCAAAATCCTGATTTTAAATCAAATTTTGAGAATATAATGGCATTAAATAATCGATCTAAAAGATCTTTTTTATTAGGAATAGGATACCTAATCCCTTTCAAAACTTTATTTAGGGGTTTATAATTAATAACTAACCTAGGTGCTCCCTTTCCTTTTTTGCCGCATTATTGACATAAAAGGCTGTGCATGTCCAGGGCGATTTCGAAGGTTTTTTATTAACCCTTTCTGTAAAATAGAAGCTATTTCATGTTTACATAATTCTAATAGTTCAGAATTCATTTGACAGGGACGAGCTTTAGTGGGAATATTTTTCTCACTAAAATCATCCTCATATGGTAAAGAAACTATATGCTTCTTTCTATTCCAAAAAGCATTAGGAAGATCACTACATATTTGCAAAGTAAATTCATATGTAATAATTTTATTTTTTCTTGTAACTTAGGATCGTAAGTATACTAATTTCCTGCTTAAGGTAATTTACCTGATTTTCTTTTGCTTTAATAAGGATAGAATCCTTAATTTCATTAAGAATCCTAGAAAAGGTACAATAATGAATTCAAAGTACACTTCTTTATTTTCGAAGCTTCCTTTAAATCCATATTCATCAATATTTTTTATAGGAAATATTTTTGTAAGGAATGGAGTACCGAGAATTACTTGGTTCTTTTTGACTAACAAGAATGATGTAGGAATACAGACATTATTTTTACAAATAAAGGCCTTAGGAATTTTATAATTTATTTGCAATTTTTCCCCGCTTGCGGAGCTAAGAGAATGAGTGTTTTATCGAAATATTGGGTAGGAATTATTCCTTCCTGTATGCAGTTTAAATCTGCTCCACTATCGATTAAAGCTATAAGATTTTTCTGAAAATTTCCATCAATGAGCAAAGATATTTTTACTAACCATTTTTGAGAAGTTATTACTTCTAAAGTTGAAAGATAATTATCATTTTCAATATTTTCTGAAATATTAGCATATTCTTCATGAGATTTAGATTCTTCCATAATTTCTTTTCCCTTTTCTAAGTTAGAAAATCTTCGTTCTAAATCTATATGACTTAATTTTTAAATTTTTATTTCAATTTTAAGATTTGAAATTTCAGACATTAAATCTCTAATATTAGTAGGAGATTCATTTTTGAGTTTATTTTTATTACGAAGTAATTTCATTACTTCAGACGATAAGGTTCAGATTTAGGAATAACTTCTTTGGAAGTTTCTTCCTCTTTTTGTATTATTCTTTTAATAATTAGATTTTTTAAATATGGATCATCTGTTCCTTTTAGTATTTCTAGAAGATTATTGTCAAGGACATTTATTTCTTGAAAATTGTGATATAATCTGATATAAATTATCATTTTCTATCAGATTCCAAACTATCTAAATTTTTTTAACAGGGTTGTCCTGCTTGACAATTTTGACATTCATCTGATTCTGACGAAGAGTTTTCTTCATTGTATTAATATTTTCTTCTTTCGAAGAATATTCTGATTCTGATTCACTGTCAGAAACTAAAAGAATTTTTTATAATGTTTCTTTTAAATCATTATCTATTTCAAGATTATTTATTTTCTTTTTAGTCCAACAAGTTTTTGCATTATGACCAATTTTCCGCATTTCGACCGATAATTGGAGGAAATTTATTTTTATATTGATAATTTTTATTATCTTTTGAAAATTTTTGTTCTCATCTTTTAGTTTTTCGATTTATTTCTTCTTTCATATTGTTTAGAAGAATATTATTTACGTTTATGTTCTTTACGAGTTTTACTCGTAGAAGGATTTTCCATACCTAATTGACCACAAAATTCTCCTAATTGTTTCTTTTCATCAAGAGAATGTCTCTTAACTTGTTTGTTTAATTTTATTTCATTACATAAAGCTAAACCTTCTTGTATGCAGGTTCCTACAAGTTTACCAGAAGTATAGGAGTTATAATCGATACTCGATCCTCCTTTCCTACGGTTATTCCTTACTCTTTCTGCAAAGAGTGAAGGTAGGCCATCTATAAATTTAGATTTTCAATGAGTGCTATTAGACTCAGGGAGTTCCATGACTCGGCTAAGGAAGGTGTCTTATACCATCTAAAAGATGTAAGAGTTTTACATCTAAGATTTTGGAGAAGAGTTCCGATGTTTTCAGAATTATCAGACCATCGGCCTGTAAATGTTCAATTATATTTAGACATAGTGTATAAACCGCATTTTCGACGAATTCGTCATTTTCTTCTTTCACGGTAAGATAAATTTCTTCTTGATCTCGTTGAGTTAAATAGTTATCCCACCATCCTTTTAACTGACCAGTAAAGCCAACGACGATCATTTTAGGAACGGCTTGATCACTATTATTATTAGCTTTGCAAATTGTACTATACATTAACATTCTATGAATCATGTTAAAAATTCGGCTTTCAATATAACCGTCTAGATTCCACTCATATATACTTACCATTATATGAATTATTAAGTTTAAATCTTGTTCTTCGAACAAAACATCTATGGGAGTTGGTCTATGATAATAATATTTATTTGAATTGGCTTACTAGCATATTTTGTATTTTTAAGTTTATTGATTTCTTCATTGAAAATATTTCGAATATTATCAGAATTTTCAAGTTGATCTTCAAATTCTTCGCTTAAGGTATTAATCTTAAGATTCTTAAGTTTTTCTTCAAGTAAATTCAGTTATGAGAAATTGATTTTAATTTAAAATCATTAATTTCAGGAGGAGGTTGAATACTTGGAGAAGCAATATTAGCCTTTTGAATTTCGGCTTTGTCTTTCAATAGATAATTTTTTTAATATCTTTAATAGAAGATGAAATTTCTTCAATATTTTTCTTAAGTAAAGAAATTTGTTCTCCTAAAACAATAACATACATATTTGTATAATTTTGTTGTTTTAAAAGGCAATTTATATGATTTATTGTGATATTAAGTGTTTCATTTTCAAACAATTTTTGAAAAGCATTAAAATATCGAACTTCATTTTCTTTCTCCATTTGGAAACTGGTTTGAGGAGGATATATTGAATTTAAATTTTTCCCCGTTGAAAGTTTATAATTTCTTTCAAGAACATAAATCATATTTTTAAATATTCTGTCAAAAATCATAACATTTCATTTCGTTTTGATAAATCAATATAAAATTCATCTTGAAAAATAATTTTATCTTCTTTATTAAAACTTTCAAAGAATCATTCTCGGAAAAGTTCCCATTTGGGTAGGTTAAATTCTTGATTAATTTTCTTTCTTGCCGGTGAACTTGGACTTAAATCAATTTTGGGTTTTAAATCCATTTAACATGAAAATCCATTTCTGACTCGATTATTTCCTCGTCTTGACTTTTAAAAACTCCATGAACAATATTATCAGGATTAATTCTTAATTCTTCTACCTTATTTTGAAGAAAATCACTAGAGGTTGATTCTCTAATTTGAGATGTCGAAGCTCTAGAAGGAGATCTTACCAAATAATCACATGGTGATATATGATAATGAGAAGAGGCTGATCTACTCATCCTAGATTTAGGAGTAATAGATCTTTGATTTTGTTCAAATTTTAGTTGAATAGTTCCACCGGTTGTTTGTATTATTTGAGTAGGATTATTTTTAATTTTAGGTTGAGGAGGCATAGCTCTTTCGATTATCCAGTTTTCAGGGAATTGTATTAGATCTACTAAAATTAGTTTTATAAGAACAGTTTCGTTGATGGGTTTATCAACGATTTTGCATTGTGGATTGAGCGTATATAAATGCTTATAATAAATCCTATAACAGATACATATAACCTCCGATCCTGGAGCATAATTATATCCATGAGTTTTGACATTTAATGTCGGAGCATCTAATATATTAACATCAGTTAATGATAATTGGAGATTAGGATAAACATTAAAATAGACTGGGCCGCGATCAAGGCTAGACTGAATTGTTCTTCCAGTCGAGATTTCTACCATCTCTAAGAGCTGCTATAAAGCTCTCTGGTAAACCTTCTAAAGTCAAAGGTTTAAAAGCAACTTGAACTAACCCGATATGAATAAACTTATGATTTATTCTATATTTTTCTAAGTCTCTATTGCTTAGAAGTCTAGTAACCATTTCTTCGTTATTCAAAGAAATTGTCTCTTCAGTAGTTTTAACTACCTGTTTAAAACCTAATTTCTCAAAATTTCCTAATTCATAGATTATTTTATAATCTATTCTAGGAATTGTCCAACGATTCAGTTTGTCTAAATCTTGAGGAATATCATACTCCTCTTCAATACTGTTTTTGTTAGGATATTTAGTGATTTTGTCAATAGTTTAAGTCTTGGGATTTATATTGTAATTATCCTTTAGCTTGGGCTTTGGACTAGAATGTAATTATTTAATTTTTGGTGTTTGGGCCTTAATATACCTAGGGTTAATGTGGTATATAAGGTGTTACCAACACCATCTGAAAGCTAATCAAAGATCAAAAGGCTAACCCAAGTTTTCACACACTACACACACTACAAGGTGAGAAAGTCTCCCTTTTCATTCCATCAAAGCCTATTTGATTCCTTGTTAGGTGCATTCGGGACCAACAAGTGGTATCAGAGCAAACGTGGATCGATCTGCATTGATATGAATCCAGTTTCGTTCGATTCCAAGAAAGATCAAAGGTGTTTTTGGATAAAATCACTTTCGGGCATTTTGAACTCGTTTTGGGGTATTTTTGCTTTGTTTTGTGTTTAAAACCTACCCCCAAATCGATTCTATGCCTAAGATGTTTTTAAAACACTTTTGGATCAGTTTTAACGAGTTTTGAGCAAGATTGAAGCAAAAACTTTTCAGAAAAGGACATCTCGGCCATTTTCTGTTTTTGGTCGATTTGACCTATTTCTTGTTGTTTTTAGCTCACAAATCGGTCGATTATGTGTTTAGGGAAGAATTTCTGAAGTTAAGGATCAAGTTTGAGCGATTTTGGTTGAGATTTGAGCAAGAACGGGACGATTTTCTGGCAAAACGCGTGAAAGCAATGGAACAGTACTTAGCTCGTTCTTGACCGCGAAATTTTGTGCTTAATCGTTCAAGTCCGCGAAATTTCCATATCCGCGAAAGTTGATCCCGAGAATTTATCTTCAAAACCGCGAAACTTTTACTTATACTGCATTTTTTCGCAACTGCATACTTTCAAAACCGAGAATCTTTAAATCGCGAAACTTTCACTTACACTGCATTTTTTCGCAACTGCCTACTTCAAAAATCCGAGAAACTTTCATCTGCGAAATTTGCTTACACTTCATAATCCGAGAAATTCCATATCCGAAAAAGCTTGTTCCGCGAATTTTTCTGAGCCGCGAAATGTTTTTTCTTTCCGAGAACTTTCGAAATACTTATATCCGAGAAACTTTATATGCCAGAAATTTCATTTCAAGAATTTATTCAAACCGCGAAATTTTCATAACTTGTGAAATTTACTTGCGAAGATTTAAAATTCTCAACATGCGAAATTTCTATAACTTGCGAAAGTTTCTTGCGAAGCTCTAAAAATTCTTAACTTGCGAAAGTTTTATAACGTGCGAAATTTTCTTGCGAAGCTTTAAAATTCTCAACTTGCGAAAGTTTTATAACGTGCGAAATTTTCTTGCGAAGCTTCAAAAATTCTCAACTTGCGAAAGTTTTATAACTCGCGAAATTCTCTTGCGAAACTTTATCCTCAACTAGCGAAATTTTTATAACTTACGAAGTTTTCTTGCGAAGCTTAAAAATTCTCAACTTACGAAATTTTTATAACTTGCGAAATCTTCAACTTGCGAATTTTTCTAACATGTTAAATATTTCTAGTGTTGAAATTTTCTCGGGTTAAATCTTTCCAAACTTATTTAAGATTTGATCCTTACACTTTATTCCTATCACCCTAGACCACTTTTGACATAAAATAATTTTTCTCGCCTCAAATCTCGTTTTAAATTTCTAGAACTTCTCCTAATTTCAAGATATATTTTCTCTTCATACATTATCGACCATCACACACGCTCACTTAGTTCTAAGAAATTCCTTAAACAAATTTTATTCTCAAAACTCTACACGTTAAACTCATATTTCTCATCTCGTTCGTTACTAACTTTCTTATCACTACAAGATCAAAACCACGGACGATTCGACTGCACCAACCATGTCTACCACGAATGACATCTCAACAGTGGGCTCCGACACCAGGCCTCCGATGCTGCGACAAGGCGACTACAACATATGGACAAACCGGTTCCTCACGTTCATCAGGAACAAAGGCGCACCACTCTCTCAATACCTTCTGGACTCCACTTCAACGGCCCAGCACAGTTCTGGACAATCATCCCTGCACAGCCAAACGCAAACCCTCCCATGGATGAACCCCGCACTCCAAGAGGTCCCATCAATGAGGATGAAGAGGCTCGCGTACAGGGCGATGAGACTGCCAAAGGATATCTCTTCCAGGCTATGGGAAACAAGGTCTACGCTCACATTGAGTGCTGCACAACTGCTAAGGAAATATGGGATGAGCTCGTGGCAATCATGGCAGGCACAATTGAGAGTGCTCAAGGGAGGAAATCAGCATGTCTCTCGCAGTATGAACACTTCCAGGCCTATGAAGGAGAGGAACTGCGTGACACATACCTCCGATACTTGAAGGTCATCAATGAACTCAAGAAAGCCAGGATCTCGAGAGACAAATTCGATATCAACAACCGCTTCCTTGGTAGCCTCAAACCACATTGGGGCAATGCAATCGTAATGATGATTCAGAGTAAGGACCTTTCCAACACTTCCATCCACGCTCTTTATGACAGTCTGTCTGCCTATGCTCCCTACGTGCAACCCCATTCCGCCAACACTCGAGTCGACCCACTGGCCCTCCTCTCGAACATGACCAATGAACGATCTTCCTCCACTAAGACCAAACAGAACAAAGGGAAGCTACCAGCTACTGTATCGGGCACTCCTTCAGGATCCGAAGCTGACACAGAATCTGATGAAGATGTTCGTGATCTACGCAAACAACTGGCAATGCTCACTAAGATGGTCTCAAAGAAGCTCGGGAAAAAATCCTCATCCTCCTCCAATCGCCAAAGAACCTTTAGCGGCACCAAAAGACCACTCCCACGGAGGAAGCTAAGCCAACAAAGAAAGAGGAGGAATCAGCACCCCAAAAGTCTGTGAAGTGCTTTCGATGTGGAAAGTCAGGCCACTTTGCCAAGGAATGCCACGCACCACGCGTCAAGGACTCTGGCTACTACGACCGTAAGGCCAGATTGACTCGCAAAATGGAAAATGGGAAAGTTCTTCTCACCGAAGAGGCTGAGTGGGTGAACGACACTTCAGAAGACGAGGAGCCTAAGGATGAAGATTGCTGCATGGCAAGGCTAGTCGAACAGGACGAGGACGAGGAGATGGTTGACATCAGTGAGAACACAGCTAAGACTCCCATCAACGCTGAGTCTGAGGTACGAATCTCTCAACTCGATGATGTGTTTAATCACCGACACACCATTAACAAACCCACCATAGACGCTAAGGAATATAATGAACTTAAGCTAAAATTTGAAAGCAACTATGCCTTACTTAGTCTAAAAGTAGAAGAGCTTGCATGTGCAAACAAACGTCTAATGGCCTCTGAAGCATTAGTCAAATGTCTGCAAAGCAAGAACGAACAAAGTGAGACTAAGGTTAAGGAAACTACACTAGCCATCAGTTCACGTGAAACTTCTCGCCTCCTGACGGCCTCCCAATATGAACTGCTTACGAAGGAAAGAGTTAGGCTATACCGCAAGGTGAAAGAACTTGAAGAGCAACTTCACCTTAGAAAAAAGGCCGCGAACATCTTATGCCTATTGAACCAACCAGTTGAAACAGAATTCTACGACGCCCGGATGGGAATCGGCCTGGCCAGCAACTGCGATCCAACGCCGCTAATTGTTAAAAGGTATAACATGTACAGTACATCATTCCTACAAACGAGGAAGGGTACTCCCTCGCAGCTCATGCCGTTTGTAAGATCCTCCTCCGTTGTTCTTTCGGAAGAAAAGAGGGAACAAAACATTCTCTGGGCAGAAATCGCGTACGACTACACGGAATTGAATGCTAGTGATAAGACTAAAAAGCCTTCACTCTCCGAAGACATCAAGTCTCAGTTCCCAACCGAAGAACAGGAAATCGCTTTCCGAGAAGCACTTTCTCGCATCTATGTCCCAGAGAAACTTCTGATGATAGCAGAACTAGAACGATCCATAGATGTAGAGCGGAAAGCCTTTGCAAAAGAACGAGAAGATCTACTTTACAAAATCTTTACCATAGAACAATCTCACAATACGAACAAACCTTCTACGTCGAGTCAAGCACCCGATTCTCAAACATGTAAATGTAAGAGGACGGCGAAGATGACTCCTGAAGCTAACACATATTCTAACACTAACTCGGTACTCTTATGGATACAGGGAATGTGAGTTCGACATCTCTGGAAGGGAGTTCGTATCAAATAAAGGAGAATCCGCTCTTCGATGACAAGAAGAAAAGACCATCCTATATTCGTCTTTCCTCTCTATGTACTGAATCCCAAAGTCCTAAGGTCGTAGACAATTATGTTGCCAAAACTTATCCTTCTTTTACCAAGCTTATGTCTATGTGCTGCTGCGATGATTTTGTTCTCCCACGCTTTCATGAATATGACACACATGAACACGCAACACTCCGACCACGCAAGCGAACCTCCTCTACGACGTCTTTGAAATCTCCCATCTCGCCTAAACCTAAGGTTAAGCGTAAACGTCTCTCGTCGTCAAACGCAAACTCACCGACTACTCGCAAGCCAAAGGCGACCAAAACCGAAGCACGAAAACAACAACCACATCCCCCACGCCGCTACATGTATAAGGCACCATACATGCAAGCAGAAGTTAGGAAAATATGGGTTCGAAAGACCATAGTCCCGCATCATCAAATAACTGACAAAGGGAAAGCTAAATTAGAACCGACACAATCTGATTTAGAAACCACATTTCCCTTTAAGCGCATGAAAATTTTACTTGTATCACAAGAAGGTCCCGTCCGTAAACGGGGACCCAACATTTGCTGATGATTGCAGGTCTGTCATGTGTGGTATCTAGACTCGGGTTGCTCCACACACATGACGGGGAACAAGGAGCTATTGAGCAACCTCTCCGAGCGCTATCTCGGAAGGGTCTCCTTCGGAAACAGTCAAATGGCGCCAATTCTCGGAACTGGTGATCTCGTCCATGACAAACTGACGATTAAGGGCATCTCTTACGTCGAGGGTTTGAGCTACAATCTCTTCAGCATTGGTCGTTTCTGCGACAAAGGATATAAGGTTCTCTTCGAATCTGACATCTGCAGCATCATAGATGCCTCGGGACAACCTCTTCTTTCTGGAACACGCACGTCTCACCTCTACGTACTCAATCTTACGACCTCTCGACCAGTATGCCTTCTCTCTCGAGCCGCACCAAAGTTGAATGATCTATGGCACCGACGTCTTTCACATCTCAATTTCAAGACCATCAACAAACTGCGTCAGAATAAACTCGTCAACGGTCTACCCCAACTGACACATCATAAGGAACACCTCTGCTCTGCCTGTGAATTGGGGAAGATGAAGCGATCGTCTCACATCTCCAAGGAAACACCGTCCTCTAAGCTAATCCTAGAACTCTTACACATGGATCTATGTGGCCCAATGCCTACGGCTACACTCGGAGGAAGACGGTACATTCTTGTGATTGTCGACGATTTTTCACGCTACACGTGGACGAAACTCATTCGTACAAAGGATGAAGTTCCTGATATAATCGTCGAGTTTGTTGTTACGTCCCAAACTCTTCATCTTCGGATTATCAGAACTGACAATGGAACTGAGTTTAAGAACAAGAAGCTCAGTGATTTCTATGCCACTCAGGGCATCACCCAGCAGTTCTCAGCTGTGAAGACACCGGAACAGAATGGTGTCGTTGAGCGTAAAAATAGGACATTAGTTGAAGCAGCTAGGACTCTCCTCATCCAATCCGGTCTTTCTCATTCTCTTTGGGGCGAAGCTATTCAAACGGCTTGTTACACACAAAACCGGGCTTCAATCCACAAGAGATTCAACCGTACCCCATACGAGATGCTGAATAACCGTCGTATCCCAGATATATCTTATCTAAGGATCTTCGGTTGTCGATGTTTTGTGGCCAATGATCGCCAACATCTTGGGAAGCTTGATCCAAAAGCAATTGAAGGCATCTTTGTTGGATATTCGTTGAATTCAAAGACATACAGAGTCTATCTTAGAGAGAAACGATCAGTAATAGAAAGCACAAATGTTACATTTGACGAAAGCGAAGGCGACCTCATGGCTTCTGCTCATATCAGACCAGAACCAGGTCTTCTACAGTCGTTGACAAAAGGTCAACCTTCAATGGCGGGAACTTCCTCATCTGAGGGCAATTCTGGTGAACTGGATCTCGATCTGCTTTTCGAGTACTTCTACCCAGTCCCCAAGACTCCCGCCGCCACCACTCAACCTACCGCTGCACCCACTCCATCCACACCACCAGTTATCGGCAATGACGTCGTTCCTCCAAACTTGGATGCGCTCAATCTCAACGAAGACGACATTTTACCCAACCCTGGGAACATTGCTGATCCTGATGCTGAACCTTCTCAGTCTACTACGATCGATATCTCTTCTTCGGCCACCGGACCCCAATCCAATGAGCCTCCGATCGATACAAATGCGGCCAGCTCCTCTCAGACCAATGTACCACTTTGGGCTCGCTCTCATCCTACAGATCAGATTATTGGGGATCCCACATCTGGTGTTTCAACACGTTCGGCTACGATGAATGAAAGTCTGTTCGCATGCTATCTCAGTCAAGTCGAACCATCACGAGTAGCTGAGCTCTCACTGATCCTGATTGGCTGATTGCAATGCAGGAGGAAATAAATCAGTTTGAACGTTTACAAGTTTGGGAACTCGTACCACGACCTCACAATAGATCCATTATTGGCACAAAGTGGATCTTCAAGAACAAAAAAGATGAAGACAGTGTTGTCATCCGCAATAAAGCAAGACTTGTGGCTAAGGGGTACAACCAACACGAAGGCATCGACTACGATGAAACTTTTGCCCCACTTGCCAGGATCGAAGCCATACGAATTTTTCTTGCCTTTGCTGCTCACAAGAACTTTAAAGTCTACCAAATGGACGTGAAGACTGCATTTCTGAATGGGTTTCTCAAGGAAGAAGTGTACGTTGATCAACCTGAAGGGTTCTTGAGCGAAGAGTTTCCTCATCACGTATATCGACTCTACAAGGCCCTCTACGGACTAAAACAGGCTCCCCGAGCTTGGTATGACGTCCTTTCAGACTTCCTTGTACAGTCTGAATTCAAGAAAGGATCTCTGGATACAACTCTCTTCACCAAGCGGAGTGGCCCGGACATCATGATTGTACAGATTTATGTCGATGACATCATTTTTGGATCGACTGAACCACAACTGTGTGAAGAGTTCGCAGAATTGATGAAGGAGAAGTTCGAAATGAGTATGATGGGCGAGCTGAATTTCTTTCTTGGTCTTCAAGTTAAGCAACTCCCCGACGGAATCTTCATCAATCAATCCAAATACATCCATGACATCCTCGAGAAATATGGAATGAAGGACGCAAAGACTGCTGCTACACCTATGTCACCCTCTGGCCGACCCGATGCAGACCCATCTGGTGCTCCCGTTGATCAAACCGTCTATCGAGGGATAATAGGCTCTCTTTTGTACCTCACTGCTAGTCGACCGGATATTGTTCTCTCGACAGGAGTCTGCGCTCGTTTCCAGGCAACACCGAAGGAATCCCATCTCACTGCTGTCAAAAGGATTCTCCGCTATCTCAAAGGAACACCCAATCTGGGTTTGTGGTACCCCACTCGATCGGACTTCAAACTGGTTGGATTCTCTGACTCGGATTATGCAGGATGCAAGATGGACCGAAAAAGCACCTCTGGAGCTGCACACTTCTTGGGCGGTAAACTCGTAAGTTGGTCGTCTCGAAAACAAAACTGTGTCTCAACTTCGTCGACGGAGGCAGAATATGTCGCCGCCGCTAGTTGCTGTTCACAGCTTTTGTGGATGAGAACCCAACTACGAGATTTTAATTTTCATGTTGATAAAATTCCCATTTATTGTGACTCAAAAAGTGCTATTGCGATGACGAGTAATCCGGTACATCACTCGAGAACGAAACACATAGATATTCGTCACCACTTCATCAAAGAACATGTCGAACAAGGGACGATTGAATTGCACTGCGTCACAACCGAAGATCAACTGGCCGACATTTTCACAAAACCGTTGGATGTCAAACGATTCCAACACCTAGTGACTATGTTGGACATGTTGAATATTCAGTTGTGATCAATCGACCCTACATGAACTTAGATAAAGTGCACATATTTCCTTTTCCACTTCACTCCATTTTCTATGTGTCGTCTGAATTATGTCTTTTGAGGGGGAGTTTTCGATGAAGGGGGAGCGTCTGATTTTTCCATTACGTAAAAAAAAGGGGGGGAGTTTTCGATTAAGGAGGAGCGTCTGATTTTTCCATTACTTAAAAAAGGGGGAGTTTCTGATTTTGCCTTTATAAAAATAATTTTTTTTGGGGTTGAAATTTTAAAGTTTGGTCAAATTGAGTCAAAAGTGGACTGATTAAAATGATTTGGGCTGAATTTTAAATTTCTGGTCAAACAAGGTCAAAATTGGACCAATTGAATCTCAATTGGACTCAATTTTGACCAAGCCCGCGAACATCAGATCTGAACCCAGCTTTGACCAAGCCCACGAATTTCGGCCCATTTACACAAAATTTTGCATGAACAGTGACTAAAACCCCTAAAACCCCAAAACCCTTAACGTTCTTCACAATCCTAAATTCCCGAGAAAATTCAAAATTTCGCAACCCCTTATTTCAAAAATTTCGCAACTCCTCGCATCGTCGTCGCCGCCAAATCTGCTTTCAAACTTTGTTTCCTGCTAACTCCGTTGTCACAAATCAGCTTTTCGGTATGAATACACCTCAAATAAATCGATTTCCATTCATTTTATCCTGTTTTGCCCCGTTTTGATTAAATCTGTTAGGTCAGAATTAATTTTTTTTTCGCGGCCTCTGAATCGAACGCATGTTAGATTCTTGATGTTTTATAACCCCAAATGTGCACTGCCCATCTAATTACGAGTCGATTGAGTCCAAATTGTTGCATTTTGGTTGAGATTTGAGTAGGTCTAAGGCAAAAATCACTGCGTCGTTTCGAACGTTTTCGCACCATGTTCTTCGCCGAGAAAATTTTCAGAAAAATTGCTTTAAACGTTAAATTTCGCAGCTACAGTGAGGAAGGTCCCGCAAAAATTTTTTTCGAGAAATTTCTTACGTTGAAATTTTCGCTACTACAGTGAGTGAGATCCCGCGAAATTTTTATCCGAGAAATTTCCAGCGTTAAAAATTTTCGCTGCTACAGTGACTAAGGAAATGCGAAACTTTCGTCCGAGAATTTACATGTGCTAAAATCCTTTTTCGCTGCTACAGCATGTTAAGTCCCGCGAAAGTTTATCTGAGAAAATCTTTTTCCCTCACGACAAAACTTTCTCTGCTACAGTGAGTTTAGCCCCGCGAAATTCTAATATACTTCACTTCACATTACATCTTTTCGCATCTTCACTTTTTCGCAACCACAGTGAAACACAAAAATTTCTCAATGCACAAAGCTTTTTCCTTCCGCGAAACTTTCATAACACATGCGAAAATTTTCATTATATGCGAATAATTTGGACAACTTGCGAGATTTCTTAACTTGCGAAACTTTTCCATACTTGCGAAATTTCACTCAGTCTGCAAAAATTCCTAACAAACATGTTTATGTGCTATCACTTGCGAAAATATTCCATACTTGCGAAATTTTACTCAGTCTGCGAAAATTTCTAACAAACATGTTCATGTGCTATCACTTGCGAAAATTTTCCATACTTGCGAAATTTCACTCAGTCTGCGAAAATTTCTAACAAACATATTTACGTGCTATCACTTGCGAAAATCTTCCATACTTGCGAAATTTTACTCAGTCTGCGAAAATTTCTCACGAACATGCTTATGTGCTATCACTTGCGAAAATTTCCTAATACATGCGAAAAGTTTCTCTATGCGAAAATTTCTACGTGTTGCACTTAGCGAATTTTCCATTACATGCGAACCTTCACACAACATGCGAAAATTTTTCTCTATCTGCGAAACTTTTCCTTGATATGCGAATTTTCCATCACACAATATGCGAAAAATTTCCTGACATGTCTATGTGTTATACTTAGCGAATTTTCTCATCTCACATGCACGCCCTCAAGTCAGAAATTTTCTAAGTATTGGAGAAATTTCGTTTAAAAAATTGTCGATGTTTTCGTTTACAATTTGAGGCTACTGTCATTGTTTCATCCACAACTTATTTATGTCCATACGAGCTAATCATATTACAATTACTGTCGAGTACAGATATGACTAACAAAGATCAAGCTACGCTTGAAGCACTTGAGGCGGCTGCAATCCAAAGGGACGTCGCTCGCATCGAACTCAACACGCGTACCTATGTCCCACCACCCGACCAGATCTTCCCACTCAGTCAATGGGCGGCCCTGATTCCCAACAACTACATGGTGGACTTGGCCAGCTTTCGGTGTGATGCCCCCGTCATTGTAGAAATCCTCAAAGGGCACCCACTTCGCCACGCCCTCACACATGGCGAGCCAGAAGCACAGGTGTATCTTCAACAATTCTGGCATACGCTGCAGATAGCTGGCCCACTCCATCTTGCCAAAACCTTATCCGCCAACATTGATCAAGAAACGGTGGTCCTCACTCGCAAAATAGTACAAGAAGTACTTCAACTTCCTGTCTACTCTCCCTACGATCCACTACCGACGCACGAACAACTCATTGAAGACATTGACAGACTGGGCTATCAACCAGATAACAAGAAGAAGAAGGGCCCACTTGTCCTCAGTGAAGTCACCACCCGCAATCTACCTCAACCATGGCGAACACTGTACCTGCTGGTAAACAAATGCATGTCAGGGAAGCATGCTGGTCAGGACCGCGGCAACTTTCAAATTCTCACCATCCTCACCGGCATCGCCTACAACCGCAAGTACAACTACGCCGACATAATCTGGATGGATCTCGTCTCCATGATCAAACGTCGCGACCGAGAAGTCGCCAAGGGAGTCACAAACCGCTTCGTTCCTTACATGTGGTGGCTTCCAGCTCTCATCAAACACTTCCGCTTGCACTCCACCAACATACGCATCCGGCCGGCAGCGGAACACTTCATCATCCCAACTGTCGAGAAGTTCGCCAAGAAAAACACTCCGGCGAAGGATCGACACGCCATGATAATTCCGGACGAAGTGCTCGCCTACGCAGACCAGACAAATCCGCACGTCCGTGAATATCGTGCCACAACCGCCACATTCCGCGAAAGCCCCCGACCTCTAACTACTGTCCCTACGGCGCAGATCAACCCCACTGCGCCTATCCCCGGGACTAGCCAAAACCCCACCACCACCTCCAAAAAGTCATCGAGTCGCGCCGCATCCTCTTCCACCCGCGTTCCGAAAAAACGGTCGCGTGAGGATGACGTAAGCCGCCCCACGGAGCGTCGATCGAAACAAAAACACGATCGACCTCCTCAGCCACAAATAAGCCGAGGCGAACCAATAGGTACAGGAGGTGATGTGTTCACCTCCCGAGTAGAAGACGTGGCATCTGGCTCAACCACGCAAACGACCCCACCAACCCACTTATCTTCCTCTCTACAGGAAGATATTTCATTCCACGAGGAGCCACGTATACCATCGACATCCCACTTGGAAATGGTCGATGTTGAAACAAGCAGTCCCTCGCCTCAAACTGCATCCTCTTCATGCACATCGAGTATAGTGCCCTCACTCCCTACAATTTCACACGTTTCTAGGACACATACACCTTCTACCGCACCACAGAGTCTTCGTGACTCTGTCAGAACGCTCGGTGATGTATCTGTGACTGAGAGCGGAAGACCTAGCACGGCCAACATCACAACAACCGTGAGCCTAGGCCATCATTCGATTGAGTCTGTCTCATCGATGATGCCAACGGGAAGTCTGAGTGACCCCGTCTTTTCCCGTCCTGTGCAAACGGGCGGCCGATCGGCTATATTCTCCGATTCGGTGTCAGTTGGATTTCTTCGTGATTCCAACTTGTTAGATTTACCCCACTTCGTCACCGAGACTGCGCTAGAGACACGTCTTCAAGAGTTTGCAAAGACTCTTGAGGCGTCGATTCTCGATAAAGTCTACGCGCGTCTCGATGCGTCCACCGTCGACAAAGGCAAAGGTGTGGCCGCGGAGACGCCACCACCAATGCAACACACGGACACAGACGCTGTTCTCTCCTCCATCTCCGCCAAGGAGCTCTTCTACATCCTCCGAGCCCGATTTGAATCCATGACGGAGCTTGACGAGGAAGAACAGCAGATGAAGCGAATAATGATCCAACCACTGACTTGCCGTGTTCAAGGCGAGTCTAGCAGGCTCAGGCGCGACGATCAAGACGATGATCAAGATCGCCGCGAGGGGGAGAATAGGCAGCACGACTCACGGTCCCAAGGACTCATGCAATCAACGGCGCCCTCCTCCTCTGGACCTGAAACGACACCCGCAACAGAAACCTCACACCTCACTAGCCAAAAATCCCACCTTATCTACCCTGAGCCACTAGCCAAATCACCCTCACCACAACCCACTACCGTCTCCGAAACTCTAATCGTCACATCGGCGTTAGAGATCACCCCCACACCTTCTCCGCTCGCCACCACGGAACCTCTAACTGTCACATCGACGTTAGAGGCCACCACCACATCTACACCCCCTGTTACCCAAATCATCCTCGCCAAAACCATCACCTCAACCGAACCACCAGAATCCCCACCACAACCTTCCCCACAATCCACAAATTCCTCCGATGCAACACCCTCGCCACCACATAGCCATACCCCTCTCAACATCGATTCCAACCTGGCTTCCGAGGACGTCTACTGCGCACAGAACGAGATCGAAGCCTACATCTTCAACGATGAATGGCTATACACGCCCGCCGATGCAGTAGCATCCAGGAAGCTGGTGGAAAATGCTCGACGTCTGCTAAAGGAAGCCTCGCTCACGCTAATCAACACCGCAGACGACGGGAACAGAGAGGAGTACGACGCTGAACCTGCCGAGCTCGAAACATCCTACAATTCCAAGCGCAGCAAAGCGAGGCTCCTGCTGCTCAAACGGATGTGCCCACGGTGGACATACCGGAAGCACCGTGGGAAAACAAAAAGATAACCGCGCCGTTTCAAGAAGAGATCAGGAAGAGGATCTGGCGGCGCAAGGAGCAGATCATCACAACCTTCGACGAGTATGAGCTGATGAACATCCAAAATTGGAGCGAGGAAAAGAAGAAGCTCTATCGATGGAGCCTTCTTTGCAACAAGTGCACAAAGAGGACGCTATCCGATGAGGAAAACATCGCTCAGGAAATGAATCGGGCCCCCATCTGCAAAGTCACTGACCTCCGCCAAGAATCGAAAGGACCTGTCCATTACCCAGTGTTCACAGTAATGAGGCAGGATGAGAGCTACAGTGAAGTCAGTGAGGCGGACTTCAAGTTTCTGCGCCTGGGTGACCTATACAGCATGCTGGAATCCATGAAACTGTTCAGACTCGTCCTCAGAAGCTCTGGACATCTCGTACGTGCTGAACCGGTCACCATGGGATATGTGGCTCTCAAGCGCCACATGCTCCGACAGGTCAGATTCTTCGCCACCCACGATCTGCAGATGGCGGTGGAGCACAACCTGAAGAAGGTGAATCTGACTCGCCCATCTTTCAAGAACGCGGACGACTACCGAGAAGGCGATGTTATCGACGGAGACGATCCGGCGGTCGCCTACTCGAACTACAAGGGATAGATGAGGCTGTTGCGCTGTTCCGAAGTGGCAAAGTTCTCGGATGGGACGCTCACCATCATCCAAGACAAACTCATGAGGATTTGCCGCATCCTTTCGGAAGAAGATCCTCTCTGCCGATCCAAGTTCGCGAAGCTCATTGACGCTATAGCTGATCGAATGGTACTTCGAAGGAATCTCCGCGCCTTCGAGTTCAAGCTAGGGCTTCGCGATACACTCACACGCTAATCCACCATCCCAATGCCCAAGATCCAAGACTCCCAACAATTGACACAAAGGGGGAGATTGTTAGGATATTTAGTGATTGTGTCAATAGTTTAAGTCTTGGGATTTATATTGTAATTATCATTTAGCTTGGGCTTTGGACTAGAATGTAATTATTTAATTTTTGGTGTTTGGGCCTTAATATACCTAGGGTTAATGTGGTATATAAGGTGTTACCAACACCATTTGAAAGCTAATCAAAGATCAAAAGGCTAACCCAAGTTTTCACACACTACACACACTACAAGGTGAGAAAGTCTCCCTTTTCATTCCATCAAAGCCTCTTTGATTCCTTATTAGGTGCATTCGGGACCAACAGTTTTTAACAGTATCTTTTCGTTTCATCAAATTTAACATTTGATAAAGATCGTTAAACTACACCTTAACTTCTTTATACCTCCACCATGGCTCTGATACCGTACAGAGAGGATCTTTAAATACAAAAGAGAAAAATGAAAATGAAAAGATGAAACTGGTAAGTAGCGTGGTTAGCTATCGGACAATAAACAGTTTTGATGCCGTTTGGTCCAAATAGTAACCAGCCGTTCTAGCAAAAGTCATCAATAAAAATGAAACTATTTTTATGATTGTTAGAATTAAATCACCGCATACAAGGGTTTTACATAATATTTCTTATTCAATTAATTCAATCGGTAACAGCCTTCACCCTCAAACGCCTATTCATTCGGCAACACGGGCTTTGCCAAAAGCCGACACAGAATTAATTAAACTCAAATTTTATTAAAACCTTTATCCCAGATTTAATTCTTTCAATCGGTTTTATAAAATTTATAAAAGAAAATATATACATCATAGTAATATCATATTAATATATATATATGATATAAAACCATAGTTAGAGTATTAAGGCATCTTGATGTAGTTTAACGTTTAAGTGTAGCCTTTCATTAAGGCTTGATCAAAGAAGAATATAAAAGAGATAAAACTTACTTGAAAAAGAAGTAGATGCAAAGCCGAACTTTTATTTCTTCAACTTATTTTACAAAGGAGAGAGTGAGATATTACAAGAGTGAGAAAAACGCGTACAACACTTCTGGCGAAAAGCCATATTTAAAGACAATCAAAGTAAAAAGACAAAAGTTAAAAACAAAGAAAGGAATTATGATTCCAGCTGGCCTCCATCTTGTTCTTGATTTCTCTTTGCTTTTGTCGGCCAATACTTTATAAAAGTAAAGTACTATGTCTTCATACTAAAATTTTAGCCGGTGGTGGATCATTATTCTTTGATCTTATCTTTCATCTTTTTTAAAGTTCCTTTAGTGATATTATCAATAGCATCTTCAAAAGATAATAAATCGTCATCCTCAAATGGGTCTTGAGCTTCTCCTGCTTGGCAGAAGTCTTCGTCTTTTGAAGAAGTTCCCATAAGCACATCGGTCATATCAATTCCAAAATTTTTCCCAAGGTCCTTTTTAATTTCTTCCATATATTCGACCAGGATTTGTTCTTTCGATAATTTCCTTTCTGAATATTAAATCTTCTAGAAAGGATTTCAAATGGGCTAGGAGATTCTCGTTGCTGTCTTTTCTCGATTTGGTCTTTATAATGAGCAACCTTTTCTTAAATTTTGTCAATTGTTTGATGTCCTTCATATTCCCCTTGTCCGTCTATTCGTATCATTTTCTTCTAGAACTTTGTATAAAAGTTCTCCATAAAACAGGGTATATTCTGCTGGTTATGACCAACTTCAGGAGCTCATTTCCAAATCCATGGAATACTGTATTCAATGTAAAAATGCATTGAAGTCGTTCCTTCAATCCATTTACTATTATGTTGGGCCTTTATTAGAGTTGGCGAAACTTTAACCCACTCAGTATATAATCCTGAGAATGGTTCTTTAAGAATATTAACTGTGGCTCCGTAAGATCACCAATTATAAAACCAAGTAGGAATTTCCTGCTTGTAGACATCAGCACATATCTTGATCCAAGGGGCTTGTCAGAGTCGGTGGTGTGGGCGGAGACGTCCTTAGATAAAAGGTTGGTGGGATGTGGGTTAGGGTGGTAGTGGTGCGATGCGTGGTATGGGTAGTTTGGGTAGTCTGTGCTTCACCTGCTCCAGCGCCTGTTTGCGTTGCGCCCGAACCTTGTCCTTGGCCACTCATCGTAGATGTCCTTGGCCTCTTCTCCCCCTCATGAGGATCCTGATCGTCAGGGTCGTCATGTCGTTGTCTGGAGTGAGAGCTTTGGCCCGGCACGTTTGGGTAACTGGCTCAGGATGGTCCACCAGTCGCCTATAGAGCGATCCTCCTGAGGCGACCAGATGGTGAGACCAATTAGGCCGGCTAGAAGAATGTCTTGGAGCTCGGTAGTGTTGTGGTTGTGATCGTGATCGTGGTAGTGATTTCGCGTGATGGTGCACAGTATGAAGCCCGGGGCCCGTTGTGAGGTGGTGAGTGTATCCCGGTTGTGATGAGTGATAGTGAGTGGCATTGCATTGGTAAGAATTGGGGGTGAGTGAGCGTGAACGAGTCACACGTGCATGCATTATTTCACCTACTGGGCAATAGCTCAGTGTTTGCGTGTTGTAGGTAATCGACGATCGAGGCTGGCTATCGGAGCTTCCATGGGCTTTTGAGGGCGGGGCTGTACATGGATGACGACCTGTGGGCGAGTGATAGGGTGTTTTGGGCCTTCGGCCCGTTCGTTGTGTAAACAAATATTTTTGTAAAATGGGTTCTCTGCAGCTTTCGCTGCTAAACCCGACGCGATTTATCGCTAATTAGCGATTAGAGAGTGAGGGTCGCTACAGTAGGGTACTGGTGAACCTTTCCATCTGTTGTGAGCCCAACGTTGTCTGGTTATGTCTTCTGTTTGGGGTTAAGTCGGAGCTTGGGAGCTCGCTGTATCACCTAGAGAGATCCGGGGCCAGCAAGATCTACCCGGGATAATCCGGGGCCAAGAAGCGCTTTCCGTGAGGCCAACATGTATCCTAGTTCGGAATAACCCGAAACCTGGGCGTATTCCATCTCGGATTTATCAGTCGTTAATACATGGTAATTTAGAGCCTAGGCACGTTTGTACGGGCGCAATCTGCCCAGGCGCGCTTTGCGCAGCCCTCAAGCATTGGCTTGGTCATATCCCAATCTGGGTTTATCAGGCGTTCATCTAGGGCAACATGGAGCTTGGGCACATCTGTGCGGGCGCAATCTGCGCAGCCCTCAAGCATTGGCTTGGTCATATCCCCATCTGGGTTTATCAGGCGTTCATCAAGGGTAACCTGGAGCCTGGGTACATTCATGCGAGTGAAATCTGCGCAGGCGCGCAATATGCGCAGGCGTGCCATCTGCGCAGCCCTCAAGCATTGGCTTGGTCATATCCCCATCTGGGTTTATTAGGCATTGATCCAGCGTAGCCTGGAGCCTGGGCACATCTGTGCGGGCGCAATCTAGCATTGGCTTGGTCATATCCCCATCTGAGTTTATCAGGCGTTCATCCAGGCAACCTGGAGCCTGGGCTTATCCCGTTTCAGGAGCCGACAAGTGTTCAACCCAGGGTAACCTGGGGCCTGGGCTTGTCTTCCAGCCTGGATCTGAGCCAGGCCTTAGAGGCTTTGCTTCCAAGCTGGATCTAAGCTAGGGCTTATAGACTTTTTTTCCTGCCTAGGACTGGAGCTAGGGCTTATGGCCTCCTTTCCCATCTGGAGCCAAGTTGGGCTTAGAGGCTTCGTGTCCACCCTGGATCTGAGCCAGGGCTTATAGGCTTCGCTCCCAGCCTGGATCTACGCCAGGGCTTATAGAGTTTTGCTCCCAGTCTGGATTTAAGTTAGGGCTTACGGGGTCTCGCTTCCAACTAGGTTTAAGCCAGGGCTTACGGGCTTCTGTTCCCAGCTGAGAGTGGGACCACCATACCTGCCAAATCTGCAAAGCCACAACCACAGGAAACTCCAACGCACGAGACGCAATGAGCATCGTGAGATAAAAATAATGATAAGATATTATTTAGTACCTGCATAGTGGAAACAGTGCGTTACGGCAGGTTAGAAGTAAGCCTAGACAAATAAATTTCAGCGCCTAGCCCAGTATTCCTCCTAATCCGGTGCTCTAGAGAGGTCAGATTTTGAGATATGGGGTAGCTAAGTAAAAGAGCCAGAGGTCAGTACTTAGGTAGGAAAGCTGGTGGTCAATAGCTAAATAGAACTGGAGGTCCGTAGCTGCAAAAGCTGGAGGTCAGTAGCTAAGTGGGATAGCTGGAGGTCAAAGATAGTGTACGGAGGAGATACATAATCCCAGCTAATCCTGACACGAGTTTTAAAAAGGACGGGACTGTTTACGGCCGACCACGGGACACGCAGAGTGTGCTGGTTAGGGGACATTTTGGTCAGAAGGGGAACATGTCAGTCTGACAGCAGTACACCTGCAATTGTCTGTCCTAGGCTATACATTTTGGGAGTCTTGATGGAGACCTACTGTGCCAGCGGCCCAAGGACAATAATTCCGGCAACCGAACAAATAAATCCTATACTCAAGGCCCAAGCCCTTTAGAAACCCTAGATGAAATACTACAGCACCCCAAACATTATCAAAATTCTCATTTGCCCCCTGAACTTTAGATTTCACAGCACTTGATCGCAAGGGTAAATAACAGAATTAACCCCATCATTTCTATAATTCAACTTATCACCCCAAGAGTTAGAAAACTTACAACACGGTCCCGGAACGCAATCTCCGGCGGGACGTCGCCGGCGACCGGAGCGGCGGCCGCGGAGGTCGCCCCCTAGGCTACGCCGGTGCTCGGCTGGTGGACTAGTCGCTGACGGGGAGGCCAAGGTGGGCAGTGGCTAAGCTTATAGCGAGACAAAGCTCCGCCCGGCAAGTGTTCGATGAAATGCCATAGAAGAAAGCTCAAGAACGGCAACCCAAAAATCTTCCAAAACAGCGTCTAATGCAAGCCACGACTCCATATCTCACGTTCCAAACCCTCGTTCCCACAGACGGCGCCATTTGATGCGGGTGACGACCCCGATCAACAATATTTATGGTCCGGGAAATAAAGGTGAGGGCCGGTTCGGATGAAATTGTGGTTGAATGTATGAAGATCGAGACGAAAATAGTAAAGAGACAATGATTTACGTGGTTCGAATTCAAGTGAATCCTACGTCCACGGGCCGCCGGAGAATATTCACTAGTAATAGAGGAAGATTACACACTCAAGCTCACTTTATGTTTACAAGTGATTCCAAGCCCTCAAAGCTAAAGAGAAGACTAAGAGAAGAAGAGAGAGTATGTGTGTGTCCTTGGTGTGTTAGTGTGTGTGGGCGTGTGCAAGTTGTTGTCAAATGGATAAGAGCCCTTATTTATACTTGTAGGCACGTCTAGGGTATGGTACTGCTTACCCTCGTCAGGTGTCTCGGACGCTTCCGTAGCTCTCCCGAGCACCTCCTTTGGCCCTTTCGAATAGCTCCGTAGCACTCTGAAATATCTCCCGAGCTCCTCCAGATATCGGCTTCGTACTTTGTCCTTGTCGAACCTCGTACCTAGTCCTTGTCTCCTTCGGACCCAACCTCCTACTCTGTTCTTTGTGGGTTGTCAGGTCAAGAGGAATGCTGGATCGAAGGTCACCCCTATCAACCTTAATTGGCGTATGTAATAGAATATTTATATATACTATTACTTTTAACACACCTATGTGTGTGCAAAAATATAAAATTAATTATTAGTGCATAAAATTAATATATTATACACTAGAAATAGAATGAGGTGGTTATTATGAGTTTTAAAGCTTCATAGTTTTGTAAGGTTTTTTAATAATTGATATACTAAAAATAGAATGAGGTGGTTATTATAGGCTTTTTATTTTTTATTAGTAATTAAAGTAAACAAAATTTGATTGGTCAATTTTAGACAAACCAATTTATAGTTTTCATCCCCTTTAGCTCTTCATATAAGAGTATATATTTCAAGGCAGGGGAAGCAACTTACATATATTAAACAAATACAAATATCCAAATCAGAATTTACCGATCCCACAGAAAAACCATTCGTGCTCTATAAGCAACATGCTTGAATTGAACTCCTTTCTCTATAAGTACCCTTCACTTCACATCCTTGAGTTTGATCTATTATTACATCAAATTTCAACATTAAAAAGCTGCAAGAAATTCAATAAGAAAAATATGGCGGTTATGATTACCAAAAATCAAGCTCCATCTTTGTCCGAAGATGCTGAGAATGCTGGGCATAAGAATGGAAGAAGCTTATTAGGGTCTTCTGTTTCCAAGGTTGTAAAAAGCGGTAGGCGCTACCTAGGCGGCCGAGGGGGGCCTAGCGCCTAGGCCGTCTAGGCGGGGCCTAGGCGGTTTTTAGGCGAAAATTAGGCGGTGTATGTATTCTTTATTATTATTTTTCTATAGGTCAAATAAAACTTTTTAAAAACATTATATATAAATAATGTCAATTCCAACATTGCACAAAATATAATAATATAAGAAATAGTCCTATATAAATATAAGACGACTTAGCATACAAATCGAGTCCCTCTTCACCGCCGTCACCACCGCACCAGATACCGCGCCGATCATCTCTTCAAGTGTTGCGGCCACTACTTCGCCCAATCTTTAGCCGCAACACAATCTACCGGTGTCTGGTTCGCAGGCCCAAACCGAGCTTGCCGAAACACCCGTAGAGGAGAATCTTCCAGATTCGACTCAAGGATTGGGTGGAAGTCTCGAAGAGTCACAACCTCAAGTGACTCTGAGCCAACCTGAGGAGCCGGTGTCTGCTCAAGGGTTGTTAACAGGTGACATCTGTCTTCCTGGTACATCTATGGAGGCGTCCGCCCCGTTTGTGACTGAAGACCACCTCAAGGCCGCTCTCTCCGCAGCATTCAAATCTTTCGAAGACAAAATTATGGAGAGCGTGCGTACGACAATTGAGACGTCCCATCAAGATCGAGGGAAAGGACCCGCCTCGGAGCCATCTTCAGCACAAGCCGACCTCACCACCTCACAACCCACACCCACCGACCCTTTACAAAAATCATCCATCTTAATCGACCCATACACCATCCCCATCACAACACTACGGCAGTGGCCTACACCGAGCAGCCTCCCTGAGCCGTATCAGGTCACACTCTCGGGTCGCCTCTTCTGCCAATGCGGTGCCCACGCTGGTAGCCTACACCAGGTCCCGTAAGGGTACCCAGGTCGCACCCTCCAGGTCGCCTCCTCCCGCATGCGACAGCGTGGCCTACACTAGCTAGCCTACTTGGGGATGTCCCAAGTCGCTCCTTTCTAGGTCGCCCGCAGTCTGCCGCACAATGTCCAACGGGCAATGGCTCACCGTCACAGGCGCTGATGCACAGCGGATGCCCCCACTCACGTGACTCCTCTACGGGTCGACAGCCAATATCGGCTACTCGCTCACTAGGTACAATACAGTACCACCGTTCCACCACGGTACACTTCGTGAAATGACGTGTAATGCACATGCAGCATTTACGTGATAATACATGAAACGTGATGCCACATGAAATGCGCACAAAATACGTAAAACACATAATTCACCGAAGCACATAAAATCACATAATTATCAAATAGGTGTTTACGCGTTGTAGATGGATATTCCACCTACCTGGTATCCTTAGCTATTTAACCTATCGCACGGTACGTCGCTAACCTTCGAACCCTAAGTATACAAACATATAAAATTAGGGTTTGTTAGTCTAATTATAATTTCACGAAATTGACTTAATTTGAAAACCCTAGTTTCGACTTTTATGGGTTTTGAAATAGATCTCGATATGGAACTAAAGTGGGTCTCGACATTTGAACTAGTTGGTACACAATGATCTCGACATGTTACTCTAACATATATATGTTGATATTATAACTAAAGATCGCGACATGTGTTTACAATTAAATCTCGAGATAAGGCATGAGTTGATTTCGACCTTTTCATGATAAATCTCATCTCGATAAATACATATCTCTAATTCCATTGTGGGTTTCGACATTACACTAATTGATACACAATGATATCGATATTCATATCTAAGAGTTTGATATTAATTAAATCAGTATGTAAAGATCTCGAGCTCTGAACTAACCAATCTGTATTATTCGATACAAGTCTTCAAGATAGATATCGAGATTTTAACTAATCATTGCACATAGTTCGACATTATAGTATAAACATATTATATAACATTTCAGAATATATCTCGAGATGTTCGGTCCAATTGTAGCAAAATATCAATATTATAACAAGATGGATGTCGAAGTTATAAGCTAAATATGTCGATATCTCAGTAAGATGTCGAGATACACAATTTTGACGTGGCTTTAACGTAAATTTCGACCTATTATAAACAAGGATCTCGACATAATAATCTCGATATAGCATGAAAGGATTTCGACATTATTTCTACAGTCTACTAAACTGAAAACCATTTTATCACTCGACATTTTCAATCAAAGCACCACACTTCTCCAAGAACAGTTTGAAGATTTATAAACCTTATCAAAAACCCTAAATGTCTCAAGCTATCGAAATTTACTCTTGATTCACCCTAACTCCCAAAAACATAATTATAAAAGTTCTGAAGATCTCAAAACCCTCATCAACTAAGCCGATATAAATTCTAATCATTTTCGGATCTTTCGTTGTCTAACAAATTCCTAATCATTTTAATCTTAAAGACCCTCTAAAGCTTTCTCTTATACAAATCGTATACTGTTGATATCAAAAGAAAATAATTAACTACTAAGATTAAGGGGAATTATACCTTTTCTATGCCTTGGTTAAGATCTCTGTTCGACTTTTGTATTTTCTTCACTTGAAATCTCGATAATGCTCCACTTCTAAGTCATGACATAATATTTTTATTCTTATCTCCCTTTTCATTGCGTGACATAGTAACTAAGTGACGTTGGATTTCACTTTGTTCATACTTATCATATTCCTAAGAAATAATCCCTACCACATTATTTTAATTATTCCTTTCTAGCTAAGTAATTAAAGTTTATCAATTCATTCGACATCCTTTACTGTTATTGTCGAGTTTATATTAATGTTTCGACATTTATTTCTACCAATTCATGTTCCCCAAAATGTGGTATTAATACTTAATATACTAAATCAAATCTTCTAAGTTAACATGTCATGTACTAAAAACTCTAAAATTAATAACTAACCTAAATTAAATTAATTCCTCTACTTGGTTAGTAACCCTAATAGCACGCAATGTTGACATATAAAATCATGAAACACGTCTCATGCAGTCACATAAGTCATTTAAGATCATAAAAGCAGGAAAGCATCGTATCACCCAAAGTCCTAATCTCTTTATTTAATAAATCCAACAAAATTTTTAATTTATTACTAATTAAATCGTAAATCCCGTAATTATATTTTACGGGTATTACACCCTCCCTCCCTTAAAAGAATTTCGTCCCCGAAATTACGCCGATTGGAATAACACGGGGCATCGATTTCTTTTATCCTTACAGGGGTTTTGGATGTATTCATTGTCGCAGTTCTTGTACTCGGGAAAAGCGAACGATAACCCTCATTTTTTTTTTTAAAAAATTTACCATTCTTATTTGGAATCATTATTCCTTGATTTTCGGTTGTTTCTTGCTACTCAACTTAGTAACCATTAAACAAAATATTTATATATTATCCTATCTTACAGTACAAAAATTTCCGTTTTAAGTTTACAAGTTCACAAAATGAGGGTATTCTATCTTACATATTCGGTTCTACCCCAGGTTGTTTTTCATACTCTAGGAAGTACCCTCGGAGGTTGGTTCGGCACAGGTTGTTGATTCCGTGCAGGGTTCGGATTAACTGGTGGATTCTCACGACAAAATCGCGAGATATGGCCCGCCTTTCCACAGTTGAAGCACTTGATATTAGGATTAGGACCGAAACAGATGCCGACATGTTGACGTCCACACAGGTGGCAAGTCGGCATCGGTTGTTTGGCCAGAGCATTGTTAGGTCTCGCATTCGGCCTTTGTTCCCATCTGGGTTCATTTGGCCTCCCGCGGTTTGGCTGATTAGGAGCATGATCGACCAATCGTTTCTTCTCGTTTCCTTCGCGACCGTATTGTCCCTGCTCCATCTTTCTCTTTGCTTCGCGATCTTTAGATAGCCTCGTCTCAGCTTCTTCGGCCACCAAAGCTCGTTCGGCAGCCTTAGCATAGGTCATATCTGGAGACCTCGTCACCGCGACATCTCGGTACAGTTCAGACTTCAGGCCAATTAGAAAACGTCCCACCTTAAGGTTGTCTGTCGCTACTATATGGGGAGCAAAGCGAGAAAGTTGCTCAAATTTGCGGATGTACTCCGCAACGGACATCCCGCCTTGACGTAGATTGATGAATTCCTCCATTTTCGTGTCACGGGCAGAAATGCTAAAATACTTTTCCTCGAAGAGCTCCTTAAAGCGCTCCCAGGTGATCGTATTTGGATTTTCCATCACCTTAATGGTGTCCCACCAGTATCCGGCATTTCGCCGGAGTTGAAAGGCAGCACATAGAACTTTCTCCTCTTCGGGAGTTCGGCTATATTGGAACGTGGACTCAATGGTTCTAAGCCACTCACCCGCTGCAATTGGATCCACAGTGTCTTCAAAAATAGGCGGATTGAGTTTACGGAACCTATGCCCGATGGTTTCGGTTCTATCGATCTGGGGCGACGTATGTCGCTCCGACGAATTTTGGTTGCGTATCAGGGCATTAATTTGTTCGGATTGGAGCCGAACAAGATCAGCAAGCTGGGAAATTGTACGGTTCGAGTCATGTTCATCGGGACTGGATTCCCGTTCATCGTGGTGTTGTCGGCTTGATTCGCCATTAAATTCACTCCTAGTTCGTACCATTTTATCCTACTAATTATAATCAAAATATCACATCAGCATATAAGAATCATCATAGAGTTATAAACACTTACAGATGAGGCTGGGCTTCCATGCTTTTGAGCGGCCGTACATGGACAGTCTACAGAATCTATATCCTAAGCTCTGATACCACCTGTAGCGACCCTCACTCTCTAATCGCTAATTAGCGATAAATCGCGTCGGGTTTAGCAGCGAAAGCTGCAGAGAACCCATTTTACAAAAATATTTGTTTACACAACGAACGGGCCGAAGGCCCAAAACACCCTATCACTCGCCCACAGGTCGTCATCAATGTACAGCCCCGCCCTCAAAAGCCCATGGAAGCTCCGATAGCCAGCCTCGATCGTCGATTACCTACAACACGCAAACACTGAGCTATTGCCCAGTAGGTGAAATAATGCATGCACGTGTGACTCGCTCACGCTCACTCACCCCCAATTCTTACCAATGCAATGCCACTCACTATCACTCATCACAACCGGGATACACTCACCACCTCATAACGGGCCCCGAGCTTCATACTGTGCACCATCACGCGAAATCACTAGCACGATCACGATCACAACCACAACACTATCACAACACTACGGCAGTGGCCTACACCGAGCAGCCTCCCTGAGCCGTATCAGGTCACACTCTCGGGTCGCCTCTTATGCCAATGCGGTGCCCACGCTGGTAGCCTACACCAGGTCCCGTAAGGGTACCCAGGTCGCACCCTCCAGGTCGCCTCCTCCCGCATGCGACAGCGTGGCCTACACTAGCTAGCCTACTTGGGGATGTCCCAAGTCGCTCCTTTCTAGGTCGCCCGCAGTCTGCCGCACAATGTCCAACGGGCCAATGGCTCACCGTCACAGGCGCTGATGCACAGCGGATGCCCCCACTCACGTGACTCCTCTACGGGTCGACAGCCAATATCGGCTACTCGCTCACTAGGTACAATACAGTACCACCGTTCCACCACGGTACACTTCGTGAAATGACGTGTAATGCACATGCAGGCATTTACGTGATAATACATGAAACGTGATGCCACATGAAATGCACACAAAATACGTAAAACACATAATTCACCGAAGCACATAAAATCACATAATTATCAAATAGGTGTTTACGCGTTGTAGATGGATATTCCACCTACCTGGTATCCTTAGCTATTTAACCTATCGCACGGTACGTCGCTAACCTTCGAACCCTAAGTATACAAACATATAAAATTAGGGTTTGTTAGTCTAATTATAATTTCATGAAATTGACTTAATTTGAAAACCCTAGTTTCGACTTTTATGGGTTTTGAAATAGATCTCGATATGGAACTAAAGTGGGTCTCGACATTTGAACTAGTTGGTACACAATGATCTCGACATGTTACTCTAACATATATATGTTGATATTATAACTAAAGATCGCGACATGTGTTTACAATTAAATCTCGAGATAAGGCATGAGTTGATTTCGACCTTTTCATGATAAATCTCATCTCGATAAATACATATCTCTAATTCCATTGTGGGTTTCGACATTACACTAATTGATACACAATGATATCGATATTCATATCTAAGAGTTTGATATTAATTAAATCAGTATGTAAAGATCTCGAGCTCTGAACTAACCAATCTGTATTATTCGATACAAGTCTTCAAGATAGATATCGAGATTTTAACTAATCATTGCACATAGTTCGACATTATAGTATATAACATATTATATAACATTTCAGAATATATCTCGAGATGTTCGGTCCAATTGTAGCAAAATATCAATATTATAACACGATAGATGTCGAAGTTATAAGCTAAATATGTCGATATCTCAGTAAGATGTCGAGATACACAATTTTGACGTGGCTTTAACGTAAATTTCGACCTATTATAAACAAGGATCTCGACATAATAATCTCGATATAGCATGAAAGGATTTCGACATTATTTCTACAGTCTACTAAACTGAAAACCATTTTATCACTCGACATTTTCAATCAAAGCACCACACTTCTCCAAGAACAGTTTGAAGATTTATAAACCTTATCAAAAACCCTAAATGTCTCAAGCTATCGAAATTTACTCTTGATTCACCCTAACTCCCAAAAACATAATTATAAAAGTTCTGAAGATCTCAAAACCCTCATCAACTAAGCCGATATAAATTCTAATCATTTTCGGATCTTTCGTTGTCTAACAAATTCCTAATCATTTTAATCTTAAAGACCCTCTAAAGCTTTCTCTTATACAAATCGTATACTGTTGATATCAAAAGAAAATAATTAACTACTAAGATTAAGGGGAATTATACCTTTTCTATGCCTTGGTTAAGATCTCTGTTCGACTTTTGTATTTTCTTCACTTGAAATCTCGATAATGCTCCACTTCTAAGTCATGACATAATATTTTTATTCTTATCTCCCTTTTCATTGCGTGACATAGTAACTAAGTGACGTTGGATTTCACTTTGTTCATACTTATCTATTCCTAAGAAATAATCCCTACCACATTATTTTAATTATTCCTTTCTAGCTAAGTAATTAAAGTTTATCAATTCATTCGACATCCTTTACTGTTGTTGTCGAGTTTATATTAATGTTTCGACATTTATTTCTACCAATTCATGTTCCCCAAAATGTGGTATTAATACTTAATATACTAAATCAAATCTTCTAAGTTAACATGTCATGTACCAAAAACTCTAAAATTAATAACTAACCTAAATTAAATTAATTCCTCTACTTGGTTAGTAACCCTAATAGCACGCAATGTTGACATATAAAATCATGAAACACGTCTCATGCAGTCACATAAGTCATTTAAGATCATAAAAGCAGGAAAGCATCGTATCACCCAAAGTCCTAATCTCTTTATTTAATAAATCCAACAAAATTTTTAATTTATTACTAATTAAATCGTAAATCCCGTAATTATATTTTACGGGTATTACACCTACGAACCTGATAAAAACGAAATTGAGGTGTGCTGGACTCAGCATACCTGAGTGTCTCCCAGGATATTGTAATCCATGAGGAAACCCAAACTATCTATTTGGGATATCTAAGTCCAGCTCCACGCTGGCACTCGAACACCTAACTTATCTGTTGGGGTATAGATGTCCAGCTCTGCGCTGGCATGGGAAAGCCAAACTATCTGTTTGGGATATCTAAGTCCAGCTCCACGCTGGCGTTTGAAACCCATATCTGTTTAGGATATCTAAGTCCAGACCCGCGCTAGCACGGAAAGACCCAACCTATCTGTTGGGATATCTAAGTCCAGCTCTGTGCGGGTACCGGAAGCCCCGACTTGTCCGGCCGGGATAACTAAGTCCAGCCCCGTGCTGGCACCATAAGGCCCTACCCTATCTCCAGGTGGTAACCTCCCTAGTAGCCTGCAGACCTGGCGGTGACGAGCCCCGAACCTACAAAAATGAAAACAAGAGGCGCTAGGTTCAGCCCACACAAATATCTCCCAGGTACATATTTAAATATGCTAATAACCTTCTAGATGGAAGTGTTGGATGCAAATACAGTAGGATATTGGGAGGAAAATGTAAGAGGCGGAAATATGTCGAGAAGGATCAGCGTGGGTACTCAAAGTACAGCGTGCAAGGGAAGGATTGAGGTTGGCGACTAAGGAGGCATACTCTTCACCTACTTCGAATGCGCTGACCAACATCAGCGCAATTTGAAGTAGGGTGTGGGGAGTGGTAGTAGCACAGGTCCGAAGATTAACAGAAAAGCGGACCCAAGATACTTAAGAAGAAAAATTCCTCCGAAATGAGGTAAAGGCACGAGCAAAATGCAAAGAAAACAGGCCACGAAACCTCCAAGCCTTGACTCAGCTCCCAGGCTGGAAACAAAGCCCGCAAGCCTAGCATAGCTCCAGGTCGGAACCTCCCCGATCAGTCTGTGGTTCCTATGATGACGCGCATCTAACCCACGGAAACAAAAGCGATGGGTGCCGAATTCGACATAGACGGATATCATCCATGTACATGTTTAAAACCTCCATTAACTTTTTAGATAAGTGTCCGGATATGAGTGCAACAGGAGGTTAGGAGGAAAGTGTGTAAGGAGATAAGGTTGCCCGTAAATAAGCGTCCAAAACATGCCGTGGAACATTACACATCAAGGCAACACAAATAGTCCAAAAGGGAAAGGAACACAGATGGTCCGAAATGAAAACAGTTAACAGTTCAAGGAGGTGGAAGGCGGGGACCATCCGCCGAATCTGGAACCTCAAAAACGGCAGACAGCTCTTGTTACTCCAACAAGTAAAGACTTGGTCTACCTGATAAAGGGTTCATCTACGAGCTAGCAAATGGAAGACTCGGTCTGTCTAATCAGGATATCCGACAAGGCATTGGCTAGTGAATATCCAACTCACCTGGTCGAGATTGCTAAGTATATCTCCGTGCAGGCGTGTGATGTCCTAAGCTGTTTGGGACTTCTTGGGCAACAGGAGAAAATGGCGGAAGAAATTTAAGGACACGAGAGGGGGAATGCTTTCTTAATAATACTCCGAGCTGCAATACTTAGCATACTGCAACTCAGAGTAGGGCGACTGGATGATAGGGGTGATCTTCGATCCAGCATTCCTCCTGACCTGACAACCACAAAGAACAGGGTAGGAGGTTGGGTCCGTAGGAGACAAGGACAGGGTACGAAGTTTGACAAGGACAAAGTACGAAGGCGATATCTGCAGGAGCTCGGGAGATATTTCAGAGAGCTACAGATTATACGAAAGGCCAAAGGAAGTGCTCGGAGAGCTAAGGAAGCGTCCGAGAGACCTGACGAGGGGAACAATACCAAACCCTAGACGCGCCTACAAGTATAAATAAGGGCTCTTATCCATTTGACAACATCTTCCACATGCCCCACACGCACTAACACACCAAGGACACAGACACATACTCTCTCTTCTTCTCTTAGTCTTCTCTTTATCTTTTAGGGCTTGGAATCACTTGTAAACATGAGAGAAACTGGGCTTGAGTGTGTAATCTTCGTCTATTAATAGTGAATATTCACCGGCAGCCCGTGGACGTAGGATTCACCCGAATCCGAACCACGTAAATCATTGTCTCTTTACTTTTTCCGTCTCGTTCTTCATACATTCAACCATGATTTCATCCGAACCGGCCCTCACATTTATTTCTCGGACCATAAATATTGTTGATCGGGGTCGTAAACCGCATCAAAGGTAATGACAACGTTAGATTTATTATCCGTGAGGGGAAGAATTCAATTTATATTTTGCCAAAAGGGACCCGAGAAAATGAAACTATGCCCACTGGTTTTGAGTAACAGACGTCGTAAAATATAATTTTAATGTAATATATTCTTGAAATTTATCGATACAATAATAATTTTGTGAGTAAGAAACTACCTCAATGAAATCATTTTCATTCCAGATTAAATAATGGGCCTTTTATTTACCGGGCGATCATTAATCTCTTTCTTCAACTTACTCTATTTGGCTCAATATTGCATTTGTACGGTAGTTTGGAGCAAATTAATATATAGAATCAATCTAATATGTAAAGTCAACACGATTAAAATATAATATCGATTTCTACGTCTATCATTGCATGGCTTTTCTTTATATTTGGTGGGAGTTAAGAAGAAATAGGTAGCAACTTGGACGAAGTGAAGAAATATACAACAAACGCAGCAAAAGATTCAAAGGCACTGAAAGAGCGCACGTTTGAAGTTCATTAATCGTTAGTGGCAATTTTGTAATTTAATGCTCTTTTGTAGTTAAGTAGCGTAGTAGCGTTTTTCTTACTTCCTTTTTTCCGTTTCTAGAATACCGATGTATATATTATGAACAGTTTCCCGCGTGATGAATACAATAACAGAATTGATCGATTCAATTCAGCTCAAAAAAGAGATTCTCTCTGAAATACATTTCAACACGAAATTCTACATGGTATCAGAGCCATGGGCAATTGATTTCTTCGGAAATTGAATCTTTGTCAGTCAAGAGTCGTAATCGTATTTTTTTGCAAATATCTAAGCAAAGTAAAAGCAGGCAGCTCTCGTGAGTTTTATTCCCACGCACATCCCACACATACCTCACTCACGCACCATAAGCCACGAAGCAGCCACCGCTCGATATCTCCTACGGCTGAGGACGGAGCAGAGGCACGAGGCCACCACAGACGAATATTTGCAGCAAGAGGACAGTAGAAAGGTTTTTGCTCGCTCACAACACGGGAGACACCAGGGCGAGACTTGACGACCGAGCATTGTGAGGGTGCATTCTATCTTATCTTTTACTATTTTATTATGTTTTTGCTTGAACCTTTGTTGTTTCCATCATTGAATATGCTAGCATAAATATTGTCTGTGATACCGCCGAAAAATAGATCTACCGCGTCAGACAGCTAACAGACTTGTTCCCGCCTAGATTCCACCGCGCGCGTTGCCTAATCACTCGAAAACAGGATAAGGGTTGGGGGTCGTTTGCCCTCTTGCCTAGGTCAAGAGGGTAATTTCCATGTTCCAGGTGTAAAGTAACATAAAGAGGGTGATATGTAGTGTGCGTTTTGTGAGTAATTAATTTGGCAGAGTAACAGTAGGATACGTGAGAAATCGATACCTGTTCTTGAGTACCTTGGCAGTATTTATAGGCTTCTGTCCTTGGACAGTTTCCAAAGCGGTTGAGACCCACGTTCCGTAATTCCAGGGGTCGAGCTCCCTCGTCGCCCATGATGGCGTATCTTCTTGATGGGCGGGTTTTTAGACGGTTACCCCTCCCCCGTTTGGTTAATGTGATCATGGGAAGTTACGTTGGTTTGGGATCTGCTTTTCGAAGAAGTTATCCCTGCCTTCGGTCAATTTGCCCGAGGGACCGAGCCCGAGCTTTCTCTTTTTCTCGAAGGGATCTGCTGGGGCGCCCTAGGGGCGGGTGTCCTCGGGATAGCGGACTGAGGGAGCTTTAAGGTCCTACTTCCTATGGATTCGGCCTTACAGTCCCGAGGCACGTATCCATGGTGAGATCATCTCCTAGCAGGGTAGTTGGGTCGGTTGAGATGGGTCGGGTATTTTGCCACGGGGTCGGTTAGCCCCGAGGGTAACAATAGTCCCCCGTTCGAATAGTCCAAAAGAAGTATGGTGAATTTTGGACGTTTTTGTGGGGCAGTGGCAAAATATCCGAGTCATCGTGGTTCCGGAGGCTGCTGTTGGGCTTTGCTTCGTTCGCTTTCTCTCGGGTATGGGCCTACTATCTCTTCCTGAAAGGCTTTAAACATCGTTTCATATTCCTAGCCACGTGTCGCGTTTGTATTGGTTGGTTCTGATGGGACGTCTGGGCGGGAATTCTGGCGCCCGTTCTGAGACTTGACGTGGGCTGGGCGACGCGGTTCCTTTCTGCCCGTTGATTAAATTCTTATCCAAAGGCCCCAATTGATCGGATGGGCCCTATATATACCCCACTTCCTCCTCCATTCACCTTCTTCATCTTCTCTCACTACTCTCTCTCCTCGCGAAGTTCCCGAGTTCCCGAGCCTTCCTGCCTTTCATTCCCCGCCTTTAGGTCTTTGTAAGTATTTTCTTCCCTTAGCTCTTTTTCCTGCCTAGATATGTCTTCTGATTCCGGTGAGGGTCCCCATATTTCTTCGGGTAGCTTTTCCGAGGGCTCAGAGGGTTCGGGTAGTAGTGGTAGTAGTTCTTCCAATAGTAGTAGTGATTCTTTTGAGGGTTCGGGTAGTCCTGTAGTTAGTGTGGGAGCCAATTCTCGAGGGAATGAGGGAAGTCCTCGGGGTTCTTCCCGGAGTACAGATTCTGTAGATTCTGAAGCCACCCATTCGACCCCTGTTGCCCCCCAACCCTCTATTATTAGGGAGCCGATTCCTCCTCGTGAGGATGACTTCCCTGGCCCAGGACCTTTCCGTCGGGCCTTCAGTGCGTGGGTTAGGGAGGTCGAATCTTTCAGAGCTGGTCGTCCCGGCGTTCGATGGCATCAAATTAAGGTTTCCACCTTTAGAGCCGCAGATCTCCCTAGATTGCAATCTGTTTCCGGTATGCCCCGGGACTTTGAGATTAGAATCCCTTCGCCTACCGATTTAGCTAGTTCTCCCCCCGAGGGCTTCGGTACATATTTTCTTGATCAAGTAGAAATGGGTCTTAGGTTCCCGGTTCCCCGATTCATTGTTGACATCTGTAAATACTTCGGGATTTGTCCTGCTCAACTGCCCCCAAATTCTTTTAGTCTTCTTCTCTCCATGGCTGTTATTTTGAGCCATTATCGCTATACCCCCTCGGTCCCAATGCTATTAGCCTTTCTGAGGCTAAACAAGAAAGAGGAGGGAAAATTTTTCTTCTCCCCGACCCGGAGACCTGACCTCATTCGGGGTAACCCTTCTTTTCATAAGGGCTGGGTGAGCAAATTTTTCTTCGTTAAGCCTCCTGCTGATTGTGCCGAGCAAGAGTTGATTCCTTTTTCTTGGAACGACAATGCCTCTACCTCTGATCCACTTCCTCCCGAGCCTCCTGCTCGGGTAGAAGCATTCTTGGGCAGAGTGGGTAGCCGTCAGTATTACGCCAAGAAACTTCGTAACGAAGAACTTCTCTGTGCCCATGGGTTCTCCTCAAAAGCCGTTCTCCTCACCGGAACTATAGGTATATAGCCAGACCCCTACTGTGCCTTTGCTTCGGTTTTTGGTACCTCTGACAGTCTTTTATTCATTCTTGTAGCTGAAAGGATGTCTTTGGCCGAGGTCATTGCCATTGCTGATGAGGAGGATGAGGATCTTCCCCAGCCGAATCCCCAAGGAACTGCCCCGAATACCCGTTCAAAGAGTAAGGGCAAGGCCCCAGCTTCCTCCTCGGGGGCAAAAAAGTCTGCGCCGAAGCGAGCGGCTCCTTCCCCAAAGGGGGCCTCGGCAAAACGAACCCGAGCTTCTTCAAGTCAACCTGCTTCCTCTTCCCCGGGGGATACAATCGCGTTGGGTCGGGCTAAGCAACCTGCCTTCTTTAATAACCCATCCAAGGATGAGAGCTGGGAGTTCCTTCGGGAGTTCCCTGATGAGGCTAACAGGCATTATTCTCGCGATCTCTCCTACCTCGACCTCAGGAGCCTTCTTGGTGTTACCCTTGGGCAGGTATGTATCTCTCTCTCTTTTTTACTTCATCGGGCGATTTTGACCTTACCGTACCCCCGTTAATGCAGTCACTCTCTCTGGCGACCGAGGTCATGAAACGTGTCTCCCGTCTTGCCGAGCGGAATAAAGCCTTGTCTCAAGCCGAGGCCGAATACCGCAAGCGGGTAGAGGAGCTGGAACGCGAAGTAGCCGAGGCTAAGGTTCGGGAGAAGAAGCTCCAGGAGGACGCAGCAGAGCTCCAGCGCCATCTTTCTCGCTCAGAGGTGGCTCGGGTTGACGAAAAGAAGAAGTGGGACGAGGATCTGGAGATGAACTACGTCCCCAAGCGCCATCATTTGAACGATATGAAGACCTTCTTCAAATGGGGCTTCTACGGGTGCATCTCCGAACTTCGAGCGCATGGGTATAGTAAGGCAGATCACCCTTTTAGGTTCCTGAATGCTATCAGGACCTTGAAGGAGGCCCCTTCTGGGGGCTATCTACCCGAACCCCGAGACGAGAGCGGTCCCTCGAGGACGCCAAGTGTGCAGGTTCCTGCCATAGTTGTGGCCGAGCCCCAGCCCGAGGAGATGCGAGGTGCCTCCGGGGATGAAGCCCGTGATGACGCTGAGGAGACCCTGGTACAGGGGAAGTCCGTTGGGGAAGAGGCTCGCGAGGAGCAAGCTGAAGAGAAAGAAGGAGAGGGTCGAGAGGTTGAAGCTCATGGAGATGCTGAGAAGCCCGGGGAAGTTGCCGGGGGTGAAGGTCAGGCCAGCTAGGCCGTTGGAAGATTTTTCTTTTATGTCTTTTATTTATATGGGAGTGTAACGAACCCTAATATATATATATATATATATGTATTTCCTTTCTGCCCTGAACATAGCCCTTCGAGGCATAATATTTGAATGTAGTGCCTCCGGGCTTCTTTATCTTTCCTGTATTTCCGGAGCAGATAGTTCCCTTTATGTTATTTCTTGTGCTTCCTCGCCTTTTTGTTAGTTAGAGCAATCGGCCTCGAGCCATTCGTTTCCCGAGGGTCTTGAGTGCGTCGGGCTAGGAGCCAACTTTCCCGACGACTACTCACCCGAGGATATAACCCGGGGTCCTATCCTAGCCTCCGAGAATATGACCGAGTATACCGGCGAAATTTTCGGGTATCCATCTCGAGGAGCATTGTATGCCCGATCTTTAGCCCGAAAAAATCGCCAATCTGGCTGAAACGTTCCCTGGTTTTTCTGGGGCGACGTACCCGGTATTTTAGCAACGGTTACTTCAAGACCCGATTTATCCGAAGATTTGGCGAGGGGATCTCGGGACTAACGCGTGTTGGACCGTATCTAGCCGTTTTAATTTTGAACTTCTTATCTTTCTGCTCAAGTCTGTGGCGCGTCTATAAATTTGTGGCCTTCTTCCTCCATGATTCCTTAATCCCTTGCCTTTAATTCCTCCATATCGTACTGTGTCTTTCATCTCATAATTTCTTCATGGCTTCATCTTCTTCTTCTAAGGGTAAGCGTGTTGCTGCTTCTTTTCCCCGGACAGAGCCTTTTCCTTTCAATTTTGGCAGTTCCTCGAGTTTTTGCTTTGACTTGGATGAAAAGCCTGATCCGGCCTCCAATGTGAAGTCGCCTTTCCCTCAAGGAGATGATGAGGACAAAGCTTATCGTAAGAGCTTAGCCCGATGGTCTGCTGAAGCGGAGGAGGCTCGATCCAAAGCGAGCCTCCCGTGGTATCGGACAAAAGTGTCAACTCTCAGCCCGCAACTACTTCGGGAATACCTTGAGAGGGCCCGGATCCCTTCGGATTACGAGGTTCAGTTGCCCGGACCCTTGCAAGTGGCGTCTTCGCCTCCTACTGGTTTTTTGACGTTCTTCACTGACCAAGTGGATATGGGACTGAGATTCCCTATCCCCTTTTTCCTTCTTGACCTTTGTGAAACCCTAGGCATTTCCCCTGGTCAAATATTTCCTAACTCTTGTAGTTTGCTCCTAGCTCTAGCTGCCATTGCTCGTAGGCTTAGCTTTCCCCTCACTACTGAACTGATTCTTAATTTCTTCCGTGTGTGTGAGAGGGATGTGGGCAAGTTTGTTTTCGTTCCTTCTTCTGATGTCCTTCATGATAATTTCACCGCTACCAAGGGATGGATGAACAAATTCTTCTACGTGCGCCCTTCGCCCCAGCATCGGGATCGCCGATTTTCCTTACTCCGGTGGCAGGATCATTGCCAGGCCTCGGGTTACGAGCCCGAGCTCTTGAGGGCATTCATGGATTGGGTTGGTAGCCAAAGCTTTTCTGTGAGGGAGTTGGTGTCCGACGTTCCTGCGGGGACAGCTACCTCTTCCCGTGTTCTTGGTATGTTTCTCCTTGGTCTTTGCTGGTTAGTTCTTCCATCCTTGACTATTTCTTTTTCTACAGTGAGCGATGGTTCGGGTGTTTTGCCCGTCTTGACCGTCAGAACTAGGGGTGCCTCGGTACGTGAACGCGGAGCCAGCAGTAAACCCTCGGTAGGTAACCCTGAGGATGAAGCATCAACACCTCGTCAAGAAGTGGGACGTTCTAAGCGGGTGAGACCGTCACCGCCTACACCACCCGTTCCTCTGCGAGAGGGTCCTTCCTCATCTCGATCGACTCTTCATCCCCACTTCTTGCTAGAAAGAGATGGGGAATCTTCTTTGGCTTATATGATGAACTTCTTGACTCCTGAGGAGAAGGATTTCGCCAAGGAATTGTCTGATGGCCTTTTCTGGAAAGAGTGGGCCTTAGCCTTAAGTCAGGTAAGTTTTTCGTCCCTCATCCGTGGCCTAGTATTTATTTAAATTGCTTCTTTATGTCTTCAGGCTTATTCCTTATCCTGTGAGGGAGCTCGGCGATATCGTCTTCAACAAAAAATGATTGACTCGGCGCGATCTTGTAATGTGGAGATGACAATGCGAGTTAGTGAAGAGGCCCAAGAGGTTGGTCGCTTGAAGGATCAGTTATCAAGGGCTCAGTTTGAAGTCGGCAAGCTCCGACAAGAGCTTCATTCGGAGAGAGAAATTCGCCGGGGTCGGGAGCATCAGCCCAACCCTAATCTGGTTCCTAAGGAGAGAATTTCCGAGGCTGCCAACATGTATTTCAACTTCGGATTTCAAGGTTGTCTGTCTCAAATTAGGGCGAATGGTTTTCCAGAGAGTGCACATCCCTTTAATTTCTTGAATCCTGAGGCAGCTTTTATGGCGCTGGCTCCCCGGCGTTCCCCACCGAAGCCAGCGAAGGGAAAAAGCCTTTGGGATGAGTTTGACTTGGATGAGAGCAGTGATGGTTCCCGAGGGGATGGCCCCGCCGAGAAGGATTAGTCTGATGTCTTTTCGTAGAGTCTAGTTTTCTGCTTAACTTATTCCTTGTCGTCCGTCGGTGTCTCCGCTTCTTGTCTTTTTCCTACCTGTTATGAACTTTGCGGCATTTTTTAAATAAATAAAGGACTTTTAGTTACCTGAACAGCGTTTCCTGTTCAATGCCCATCTCATTTATCCTTGGTGATTCACGGGAGTGATGAGGCCTCTCCCCCGGGTTGAGGGCGTCCCCCCGATCCCAAAGGTGGCCTCAATGATCTCGTGAAATGCTTTTTGCGTCCTTTAACCAATATCGATGTTGCATTGCTTTAACGTCAAGGGACGTCCACGTGCATGGTTTATATTGCCCGAGGGGAGTAGTCCCGAGGGGCCTTCTTTGCCTCTAGCTTAATAGATGTGGCGCTGCCTCGCGTAGAGGGATATCAGTGTGCGCAAAAAGTTTTTTCCCCTTAGGGAATATATCAGCCTCACGTAGAGGGAATTCGGTGTGCGCAATTTATGTTACCCGAGGGATGTTATCCCGAGGGGCCTTCTTTGCCTCTAGCTTATATAGAGGTGGCGCTGCCTCGCGTAGAGGGATATCAATGTGCGCAAAGATGTTTTTTCCCTTTAGGGAATGTTTCAGCCTCTCGCAGAGGGAATTCAGTGTGTGTAAAGGAGATCGCCTTAGGGAGGTTGTTCCGAGGGATTTTGTGACAATTGCCTCCTTGGGGAGTGGAGTGTCTTCCACCCGGGTCTTCGTGTCTTTTTAAGTTCTTTGAATGTTGGGTCGGGAGTTCCTCGTATGAATGGAAAATAAACTTCATTAATAATCCAGCGTAGTTTACATCTCAAAAGCAATAGAAGTAAACTTTAAGGAAATAGTGTGCGAAAATCCAAGAGAAAACATATGCGAATGAGGGTACCCCCCTCTAGGGATAGTATTTCCGTAGCTTCCGGGCGTTCCAAGGGCGATCGAGCCGTTTTCCGCTGGTGTCCTCGAGATAGTAGGAGGCTTCTCCTGCTTTCTTGACGACTCGGTAAGGTCCTTCGAACTTGGGTTCTAACTTCTTCCTTCCTTCTTGATTTAGAATCTCTTTCATCACGAGGTCCCCTTCCTCGTACCTCTTGCTTCGGACTCGGCGATTGTAAGACTTGGTCATCCTCCTTTGATAGGCAGTCATCCTGATGGCGGCTCTTTCTCTTCCTTCCTCGATAAGATCGAGATCTTCGGTGCGGAGTTGGTCGTTGTCTTCAGGGTAAGTAAGGATTCGGGCGCTTTCCATTCCGATTTCCGCGGGTAGTACCGCTTCGCTCCCATAGACCAAGCTGAAAGGAGTCTCACTGGTCCCCTCTCGAGGCGTTGTCCGATATGACCAGAGGACACTTTGAAGCTCATTGAACCATGACTTCTCGAGCCCCTCAAGTCGGGTCTTCAACCCTTGCACTATGGTACGATTTGTCACTCCAACCTGGCCGTTGCTTTGTGGATACGCTACCGAGGTAAATATTTGCTCTATCCCGAGCTCACCACACCATTCCTTTAGCTTCTTTCCACTGAATTGCCTCCCATTGTCAGATATTAGTCTCCTGGGGATTCCGTAGCGGCAGATGATGTTTTTCCAGATGAAGGCGGTTATAGCGGCTTCGGTGATCTTGGCCAAGGCTTCGGCTTCAACCCATTTCGAGAAGTAGTCCACAGCTACTAACAAAAACTTCTTTTGAGCCACGTTTCCGGAGAATGGCCCAACAATGTCGAGTCCCCATTGGTCAAAGGGGCAAGGGGAGGTCACTGACTTCATTGCCTCAGCGGGCATCCTCTGTAGACTGGCGTGCTTCTGGCAACTGAGACAACTTCGGACTGTCTTAATGGCATCCCCCTTCATAGTTGCCCAAAAGAAACCTGTGAGGAGTGCTTTCCTTACCAAGGCCCGACTCCCGATGTGGCTCCCGCAAATACCCTCATGTATTTCCCGAAGGACATATTCTCCTTCTTCCTTGGATATGCATCGTAGGAGAGGTCCCGCGAAAGACCGCTTGAACAGAGTTGTATCAATTAAGGTGAACCTTTGAATCTTTCGCATGAGTTTTTGGGCTTGAGCTTTGTCCTCGGGAAGAATCTCGTGGCGCAGGTATTGGTAGATCTCGTGTCTCCAATCTTCTCGGGCGATGTCGGGTTCGGGCACGTTTTGGTCCTCGATCTGCCAAACGGCTAGAACCTTTCCCTTTTCCTCGAGTGGACCGATGGCGCTTGCCCATTTGGCTATCTGGTCTGCCTTCTCATTTTGGGCCCGGGTGATTAAGACGATCCTGAGTTCTTCGAAACTCCCTTTAATTTCGTCGAACGCCTTGACATATTTTTCTAAATTCGGACCCTTGACGGCAAAGTTCCCTTCTCGTGCCGCTCGAAGTCCAGCGAGCAGCGCCTCGTATTCTGTCTCATTGTTTGATGCCTTGTGGTCGAGCCTAATAGCCAGGTTGGTCTCTTCTCCCCAAGGTGATATGAGAAGTATCCCGACTCCATTCCCTGAACTGCAAGAAGAACCATCCACGAACATTTTCCATACTTCTTCGGGACCGTCACCGATTATTTCTACCATAAAATCAGCCAACGCCTGTGCTTTGATCGTGGCCCGAGGTTTGAATTGAATATCGTATTCTCCTAATTCTGTCGACCATTTGACGACCCTTCCCGAGACGTCCGGCCGTGTGGCGATCTTCCCGATGGGTTGATTGGTCAGCACCACGATCGGATGTGATAGGAAGTATGGTCGTAATTTCCTAGCAGTGATAAGAAGGGCCAGCAGAAGTTTTTCGGAATTTGTGTACCTTGTTTCGGGGCCTTTCAAGATGTGGCTGACGAAGTAGATTGGTTTCTGCACTCTTTCCTCTTCCCGAACCATCACGGAACTTATGGCCCGAGGCGATGTTGCAAGGTAGACTGTTAACTCCTCCCCCGGCAACGGCTTGTTAAGCACGGGCAACTTTATCAAATATTCCTTCAGGTCCTGGAAGGCTTTCTCGCACTCGGGTGTCCATTCAAAGTTTTGGACTTTGCGCAATACTTTGAAGAAGGGTAAGCTGCGGTCCGCGGATCGGGAGATAAACCGCGAAAGAGCGGTGATCCTCCCTGTTAACCTCTGCACCTCATTTAGACTTCGGGGAGACGTCATATCCAACAAGGCCTTGACTTTGTCGGGATTAGCTTCGATTCCTCGCCTCGTTACCATGTATCCTAGGAATTTGCCCGAACTGACTCCGAAGGTACACTTGCTGGGGTTCATCTTCAGGTTGTATCTCTGAGCGGTCGAGAGCGTCTCTTGAACATCGGCTAAAAAGCGGCTTTGTTCTCGGGACTTGATTAGAATATCGTCAACATAGACCTCCACGTTTCTCCCGATTTGATCCTTAAAAACCTTGTCCATCAGCCTCTGGTATGTGGCACCGGCGTTCTTCAGTCCGAAGGGCATAACTGTATAACAGTAGGTTCCTCCAGCGGTTATGAAGCTTGTCTTTTCTTGGTCTTCCTTGGCGAGTAGGATCTGGTTATATCCTTGAAAAGCGTCGAGAAAACAGAGTAGCTCATGTTCTGAGGTGGAATCAACCAACTGATCTATCCTGGGTAAGGGATAACAGTCCTTCGGGCATGCTTCATTTAGGTTTCGGAAATCCACGCACATGCGCCATTTGCCCGAGGATTTTGGGACCAAGACCACGTTAGAGAGCCAGGTGGGGAATTGAACCTCCCGAATGTGGCCTGCTTCCAACAGCTCTTCCACCTGCCGTCGTGCCTCAGCATTCATTTCAGTGCTGAGATGCCTCCTTTTCTGAAAGACCGGTCGAACAGCTCGGGAGACATTCAGTTTATGCTCGATGATCCCCCGGTCGATGCCTATCATGTCCTTAGAGGTCCATGCGAACGCGTCCTTGTTCCTTTTTAGTAATCTGATTAAGCCCTCCCTCAGGTCTGGGGGAAGATCCTTGGCAACTTTTACTATCCCTTCAGGCGGATTGATCATCACTTCTTCGATTTCTTCTTCCTTATCTGCTTTCTGAGCAGTCCCTATGGCGTACAGCGTTTCCCTGCCCCTCGGGTAGTCTTCTCTTCGCGTTTTAGAGGATTTGATCTCTACCCGAACTTCTTCCACGTAGCATTTCCTAGCCATCTTACGATCTCCTAAAACTTCCCCTACTTTGTCTCCCACGGGGAACTTTATTTTCTGGTGAAGTGCCGAGGCAATAGCCATGAAGGAAGTGAGGGCAGGTCTCCCGAGGATGATGTTGTATGGGCTCTTCCCGTTGATGACCATGAATGGCGTGATCCGTGTTTTCCTCATGTCACCCTCCCCGAGGGAGAGTGGTAGATGTAATATTCCCATTGCCTCGATACAATGTCCCGTGAAGCCGAATAGAGCTGTTTCTACTCTGTCCATAGGGTACGCTCCTATGTCCATCTGATCAAGGGCCCTCTTGTAAATGATGTTGACGGAGCTTCCATTGTCAATGAAAACTCTACCAACGTCATGATTGGCCACCTCTGCTCGAATAACTAGGGCGTCTTCATGGAAGTCGTCGCCTCCATGGAAGTCTTCGGGACCAAAACTGATGGTAGGGCCCGATCGTTTGCTTCCTAATTTGATTTCGAAATTTTCCAAACGGCGGGCTCCTGCCTTCCTCGCCCGATTGGAGTCTCCTCCCGTTGGTCCTCCTGATATGATGTTGATCGGACGCGGCGTAGGTTTCTCTGGAGATCTCCGTCGTCCTGCCTCTCTGTTGTCTTGATTCCTTTGATTATCATTTCCTCCGGGCCTCGGACCTCGTCTATCTTCCCTTTCTGGCGTCCTCCTCCGAGCTTCCCTTGGACGGTCCTGTCGCGTGTTAGGACGGTTTCCAATCCCAGGGTATCGAGGTTTAGTCCCGAAGCCCCCTTCAACTCCTGCCAACTTAGCTCGAGCCTCAGGGTTGGTTGCAATTAACTTCTCTAGTTCTCGATTTAATTGGAAACATACCTCCGTGGTATGCCCGTACTCGTGATGGTAGTTACAGTAAGTGTCGGATATTGGTCGCCTCGGGTTACCATCGATATAAGGTGGTCGGCGAAGAAAGTCGTTTTCCTCGCATATCTCCAACGCTCGTATTTTGTTTACGCGCAATTTCGAGTAATCAACCCGGGGAGTGGAGGCACCGGATAGGGGCGATCTTCCCTTCGGGGAAACACTCTTCGGTCTTGGTTTCTCGGTGGGCTTTTTCGGCGCTCTCGTGGGGGACTCTTGCGTTTTCTTTCCTCGGGTTCCCGAGCTTGTGATTCTTCTACTCGAACATATTTCTCAACCCGAGCTATCAGTTCTTCTACTGTGGTAGGATATTTCTTCACCAATGATCTGAACAGATCCCCGTCCCTTAAACCGTGGTGAAACGCCCCGATAAGCAACTCGGGCGCTATGTTGGGGACCTCCATCTTCACCTGATTAAAACGCCGAAGATAGTCTCTTAAGCTCTCTCGATCAGCTTGTTTTATGTTTAACAACTTTACTGCAGATGAGGGGCGTCTTCTGTTGCTTGAGAAGTACTTCAAAAAGTGGCTGGTTAGGTCATGGAAACTTCTAATTCCTCCTGGGGGCAGAAGAGTAAACCATTGTTGGGCCCCTCCTGACAGAGTGGTCACGAAGAGTCGGCATTTGACGGGGTCGCTAAGTTGGTATAACGCCGCGTTTCCTTCGAAAGCAGCTAAATGGTCTTCAGGTGGCCCGGAACCGTCATATTTCCTCATTTCAAAAGATCAAAAGTGTTCGGGCAGTGGAGCCGCAAGCACCTCGGGAGAAAACGGTGAAGCCCGAGGGACGATTGGGACTTCGGGCGGATTTGCGAGATTTTGAAGCTGGCGAATCTCCTCTCTCATTCTTTCCAAGTCGGCCGCATGTTGATCGGCGCGCTGTTGATCCGTGCGTTGCTGGTCAGTGCGTTGCTGCTCGGCACGTCTCCTTTTCTCAGCTCGGGCTCTCCTCTGCATCGATGCCAGGGTATGGTTACCATCGCTACGTTCTCCAGTGCCGGATTGGGCGTCTCGCTCTCCATTTGTCTCGTGTTGGCCTTCCTCACGCCTGGCGTTGCGCCCTCCATTCTGCCCGAGTCCATTCCCTCTCTGGTTCCTTCCGGCCATCAAGACTCCTACGTCAGCCCCGATTCTCCGCATTTCTTGCATGATGGTGGCGAACATCACGGCTGGATCTGCCGGGTTCTGCCCGTTACCGTCAGGTGGCGGCACATGATCATTCTCGACAACTACCATACTGAATTTCTCTTAATGAGAAACCTAAACGTTCCCACAGACGGCGCCAAGTTGATACCGCCGAAAAATAGATCTACCGCGTCAGACAGCTAACAGACTTGTTCCCGCCTAGATTCCACCGCGCGCGTTGCCTAATCACTCGAAAACAGGATAAGGGTTGGGGGTCGTTTGCCCTCTTGCCTAGGTCAAGAGGGTAATTTCCATGTTCCAGGTGTAAAGTAACATAAAGAGGGTGATATGGTGTGCGTTTTGTGAGTAATTAATTTGGCAAGGTAACAGTAGGATACGTGAGAAATCGATACCTGTTCTTGAGTACCTTGGCAGTATTTATAGGCTTCTGGCCTTGGACAGTTTCCAAAGCGGTTGAGACCCACGTTCCGTAATTCCAGGGGTCGAGCTCCCTCGTCGCCCATGATGGCGTATCTTCTTGATGGGCGGGTTTTTAGACGGTTACCCTTCCCACGTTTGGTTAATGTGATCATGGGAAGTTACGTTGGTTTGGGATCTGCTTTTCGAAGAAGTTATCCCTGCCATCGGTCAATTTGCCCGAGGGACCGAGCCCGAGCTTTCTCTTTTTCTCGAAGGGATCTGCTGGGGCGCCCTAGGGGCGGGTGTCCTCGGGATAGCGGACTGAGGGAGCTTTAAGGTCCTACTTCCTATGGATTCGGCCTTACAGTCCCGAGGCACGTATCCATGGTGAGATCATCTCCTAGCAGGGTAGTTGGGTCGGTTGAGATGGGTCGGGTATTTTGCCACGGGGTCGGTTAGCCCCGAGGGTAACAGTGTGATTAAGGCCGTAGTAGGCCGGATTATGAATTCGTGATATTGGTGTTCGCATTTTATTCAATCATATGAGTTGAGTTACGTATTTCTCGTTTGCGCTAAATGCTTGCATGTACTTGATCATCATATGCATGAGTCTTGATTGGTTTATGAGACTGAGTAAGTGATTAAACCGGTTAGAACAATAAACAAGGACTACCACGACGTAAAACCGACCAGAGATGGAATTCGATTTCGTCTGTGTGGTTTCCGAGACCTTAGGCGCCGAAAGCGTCTAAACTCGGGGAAATTCATAGAGACGAATGCGTGCGGAGTAACTACAGTCATATAGAAATATAGCTGATTGGTTCACTTTCGCATTGGGTTGCTATACACGCGAGAGCGGGTAGCACGTAGGTTAGGGATTTCTACCTTAACTAGATTCGTACTGTTTAGGTAAAATCGATCGCATGAATACGTATGAATATTTCGTGCCGAGCACGTGCCTTGATCACATTCGTCGTCAATTTATCCATTTGCTATCTGTTTTATTCATGTCATTTGTTATTTGCATTTTTATTTCTTTTATTAAATCCACAAAGTATAAAAACTCGTCTTAGTTTAAATTAAAGTTAGGAATAATATCTTAAATTAATTGAGCTGTCCTCGTGGATCGATACTTGGACTTGTCCATTTTATACTACTTGCACGGCTAGTACAGTTGCTAGTATTCGAACGTGCCAAGATTTTAGCGCCGTTGCCGGGGATAGCGATAACATTAATTTTAAAATATATTCTGAACTTTAGTTTAAACATTTTTTATTTATTTTATTATTTTTAGTATTTTCTAAAAGAAGAATTTAAGAAAAATAATATAATTATTATTATTATTGTTATTATTATTATTTGCAGTAGAAGATTTTTTTTCTCTATATAAATATTATTATTTTTCTATTACCCATGTACAATCACTTCTATTATTCTTCAGCGGAGGATCGACCTATGTATGGAGAAAATGAGGTTAACGCCATTATTACAGCAAAGTTTGAGGCGATTCATCGGAGGATAGACGAGATAAACTTTCAGCGCTCACAGGCCACGCGTCGCGTTCATCACAGTTGGAATTCAAACATACGAGGATCCATACTGCGAGGAGCCACGAGAATTTCATAGTGAGTGGTTTGCTCCACCTGAAAAGGAGAAAGCTGCCTGGGAGATAGCGCTCGAGAGACAGGCCGAACAAGACCGTAGAGCTGAAGAGCGACGCCGAAATTTCGATGCTGCTTTTAATGAAAGTTGTAAACAATTAGAAGCATCAATGCGGAGTTTAATGGCCCGAGTGGAGAAGCTAAAAATTGAAGAATCTGAATGCGAGCAAGAAACGTTCTCGAGCCACACAGAGACAGATCCAGAAGAAACCATTCAGTTTGGTTTATGGAACGATGCTAGAACCAGGGCCGGAACCAAATGAAGTTGACGATGAGATCGAACTTGAAAAAGTCGATCAACCCGCAGAGGCTACTGTAGATTTCACTCCGTCAAAGCTGAGTCCTCCACCAGGCTGGATTCGACCGCCTTTTCCAACAGCGTCACGAAAAGAAAAACAAGATGATTTTTTTTTTCAAAGAGCAGCAAAGTTGACGATCAAATTATGATAATTCTCACCCAAGAATTTTCAACATGGATACATAAGAAGCCACCGAAGCTTAATAATCAGGGGAGGTTTTATATTCCGCGTTCTATTGAGGTTCTTTCATTCTCTAACTTATGTTATATAAGTGTTAGCACTGACGCGAAGCCTCTTTCATTTTTAGAAAATTGGGACTCGGTGAGCCAAAGCCTACCTCGATAATTCTCCAAATAGTAGATAGATCGATTACGTCTCCACGAGGAATCACAGAAACTGTACTGGCGAGGTGTTCGTCGTCTTTCAATCGCTTGGAGAGAATAAAAGCAAATTGAAAGACCTCCAGCACAACAAGGAGGACCAAGAAACTTTCGACCCAATTTTACGAGATCTTATGAAATCAACATGAAGTTATATCACTCCGAGATCAAACTCCTCTCCAAAAAGGTGAAATCAAAATGTTCAGTAGTTCTTCTCGTCGACCATCAATGCGAACATGAGTCGAGCTCTCGACTATAAAAGGTGCGCTTCTTGGGAGGCAACCCAAGTATTATCTACGCATTGTTACTATTATTGCATCGCATCGTATTAAGTGTGTTTTGCTTTTAAATTTTGATGTGGACCGCGTAAAAAGACCCCCTGAAAACGGTGGCTGAAGCAGTTGTTCTTCCCTCGTAATCTCCTTAGCGCGAATTTATGGTTCCCCGTCGTCTACCTCCGTCAAGCCTAACACTCAAAAACTCGAAAACACGTCAGAAGGGGGCCGGAGTTGGTGCCGGCGTATCCCCTCCGATGCTTAAGTCAGAAAAATGGGTGAAAGATAGGTGTGTTGGCTCGTAAATCAGTTTTTGATAGTTTTTCAGCGTACCTGGGAAATGGATTAACCGTCCCTACTTATACTAACCTCGCTCTGTCTTGCGCTGACCTAGTCTTTCACCCTAGCCCGCGTTACTCGCAAGCCTCTCAGAGGGCACGTGGCCCTTCCATCATCCCACGTTCTCACGTCCTCAATCTTCCCTACTGACCCCCTTTCTTCTCGGTGCTTCTGTTCTGCTCGGGCTTCTGACCTACCCGAGGGGTCTCGACTCGAGCTGGCCTCATTTCTCCAATCCTTCCTTTCTATCTGGATTCGACTACCTCTACTCAGTCTTAAGGAGAGGCGACCCTGCTCGGGCTTACATGGAGTTTACTTTGCTCGCCTTCATACACCCTGTTCGGATTCCTGATCGGGCTCTTGCCCTTGCTTCCCTCTCTCGGGCTGTTTACCCCCGACTAATTGGGTCTACATCTGGTCAGGCATTTCAAATAGCCTTCTCGGTTTGCCGCCTAATCTGTCTTCCATCCTTCCTTCAGCAGGAGTTACTCGGGCACTCTGTCTCTGGCCGGGTGTACCCCTCTCACGCTCTTACCTTTGTCCCTTCGCGCCCCCTCGTTCACGGGTTAACCGTCAACTACCTTTATTTCCCCCTTGGCTATGAATCCTGGAGGTACCCCTGCTATTTTACCGTTAGCTATAAATCCCGAGGGTAACAATAGTTCCCCCTAAAATAGTCCAAAAAGAATGTAATGAGTATTTGGACGTCAGCTATCGGTAAAATAGTGGTCCGTAAGATCGCTCGACACAACCCAATGGACGTTCTCGGGCCGCCCCTTCATCCCAAAGCCTCAGACTCTTCTTCTTGTTGCTTATCGGGACGCGCTTTAGTTGTGCCACGTCGCTCCCGCCTTTGGGCGGGAATACTTTCATCCCATCTAATCAAGTGCAGACTCGTCGTGCCACGTGTCACTTATCCAAGGGCTAGACGTCTCATCTCCCTTTCTTCTCTTTTCCCCCTTTCCCATAAGGGTTTTCATTAGTGTCTCTCTCAAAACTCTCTCTGCTCCTGTTCCTGCGCAAAATCCTCTTTTCACCCGGCGATTTCTCCCTCAAATCGGCGCCCCATACTTGGATTCTTCAACCGCATCCTGCGTCATTATCCCTGGTAAATTTCGTCCCTCTTTTTCCTCTTTTTCTTTCGTTTATGGCTGCCTGTTTTGGTGTTAGTTTTCGCGTCTGAGTTTAGATGTTCATCGGCGTGGGCGCTGTCTTCAATTTCATCCGTGTTTCGTTCGTTTCCCATTTTCATTTCTTGCCTGTGTTCATTTTGTTTAATCCCCTTAGGGTTATGCCGTCATTCACTACGAACGACACCAAGATCTGATCTTCCCGAAATCAATCGAAACTTCCCTCAACCTTAGACTCCCCAAAATCTTCATCTTCATCTTCTTCCTCTTCTTCGTTCTTCACATCATTTCTCGATGCCGTAGAAGCCTTACGTGACTTCCGTGACTTGGATATTTTTCGCCCCCTCAGCTTGTAGGGCACCCGAGCAAGAAAGCATATCTCAAAGCTTTATCCGAGTGGTCTTCCCAGATGGCAGACCTCCGCGAGAAGGTCAAGCTCCCCTGGCATGAAGTGAATGTGTCGTCCCTTCGGGAATCTCATATTCCCATGATTATCGATCGAGCAGGTCTATCTCCTACTTACAAAGTGAGGATTCCTGGCCCTCGGGACGTAATTAGCGGACCTCCCGAGGGTTTTCACACTTTCTTCCTCGATCAACTTGACATGGGACTTCGTCTTCCTCTCCCTCAATTCCTAGTCGATCTCTGTAGCTACTACCAAATTTCTCCCAGCCAACTTACCCCAAACTCTTATAGCTTACTTCTTTCTCTAACCATGCTCGTAAATTATTTCCACCTTCCTTTTTCTCTTTCCCTCCTTCTGGCCTTTTGGAAAATAAACCAAAAAGAACCGGGCAAGTTCTTCTTTTCCTCTACCGCTTCTCGGGAGTTCCTTCTCGGGAACCCCTCCTCTCACAAAGGATGGGTGAGAAAATTCTTCTATGTCCGATCTCCCGAGGGGATCCCCGAGAATGACACCACTGATGCATGGCCTAAGACCATATCTATATCTACTCTTCCGGCCGCCCCTGATTCAGAAGTTGAGAAGTTTGTGGAGGTCCTCGGGAACCGAAGCTTCAGCGCCCCCGAGCTTGTCAAGGATGATCTCCTCTGCCATTTTGGTTACTGCTCCAAGGGTTTAGTGGAAGACGACTTAGGTATGCCTTCTTGGTTTCTCTCTCTTTCTCTGCTTTTATCTCTGATCGAGCTTTCTGCTATTTCTTGCCAGACCTGCGTATGGATCTCGCCGACCTGCTCAAGTTCTCGGAACAAATGAAGAAAGGTGACCTAGCTCAAGCACCTCCCGACTCTGTCACTCAGGCCCTCAATAAGGGCAAGGGTAAAGCCGCTACCAGTTCTTCGGGTTCCACGAAGGCAGCTCCAAAGAGGAAGGTGCCCGCGGCCACCGGTGGTCCCTCGGGCAAAAAGGCCAAGGCCAGCTCCCACGCTGGCGTTAGCACTGGAGGGGGTTCTCCTGCGCCTACCGATCCCGTCGAGCAACCCGACTACTTCCATCGTCCTCGAGGGACCCAATGCGTGGAGTTCCTGCGGGTTTCCGCTCTGAGGTCAACCGATCCCACCTTTTACCGTTGCAACCTCGGGAGTTCTTTCTTCTCTTCGCCCAACATATGAGGCAGGTATTGCTTTTCCTCCCTTGTCTTTTTACTCCTCATCGTATGTCCCTCGGCGTGAGCGTTCGTCTTTTTCTCTACTTGTCAGGGTTTTGCTTGTGCCGCCGAGGCTTTGGAGAGGATGCTCTTTATGCACGAGGATTGCATCGAGCTCACTCAATCCGAGGCGGCATTAAAGGAGAAAGTATCTCAACTCGATGAGGAGCTTAAGCAAAAGGAGGAGTTGAAAAAACACTCACGGGATGCTAGGGCAGATTCGGAGAAGGCCAGGAGGGGTCTGCTCAAGGAGAGGAACGCTCGAGAGGAGGCGGAAAACAACTTCCGCGAGCTAGAAGAGAGTGTCTCTCGGGACTACTTACCTAGGACTGCGTACGGGAGACAAGTCGTCGAGTATTTCCACCATGGCTTCTGGGGATGTGTCCACCAACTCAGGGTGGCCGACATCGGCCAGAAGTGGAAACACGACTGGCTGGATGTCGATCGAGCCCTCATCGATTGCCCCCAGGGGGATATCCACCCCGATCACATAGCTCGAGGAGGTTCCGAGGGTAGTGTCCAGGAGGACGTGGTGGCCACGCCCTCGAGCAAGGAGACCGAGGAGACCGTCTGCTCCCCTGTCGAGAATCCTGAGAAGCCCGTCGAGATGCCCGAGCCCGAGGTTGAGCAGGAGATGCCTGAATAAGATAGCGCGGAAGCTCGAGCTCAAGGAGAGGAAGAGCTAGCACCACGTGTCGAGTTGGTGGCGACGGAGGCCGAGTCGGTGGTGGTCGTGGTCGAGACAGAGAAGACAGGGGTGGAGTTGAATCAGGCCGGGTCGGCCGCTCCGCCCTAAAATAATTCTGCTTGTGTGGATGAACTTATTTTTCTTTATGTCCTTTCTCTACGAACAGTATGTCCTTTCCTTTCTGTCCACGTCTTTTCTTGTCAGACTCTATTACATTAGTCTAACTGTAATCCCCTCGTATCGCGTTCGCTTATGCTACCCTCGTTTCGCATTTCCTCAAGTTTATAGTATGCAATCAGCTGTGATCGAGAACTTCCTTTCCCGCAACGTTCTATTGTATTTTCCCCTGATCTCCAAACTATGCCCCTCGAGAACGATCTTTGAGGGTTCTCTCATTTCCTCGAGCATTTTTTCGAATGTTACCTAACGGCCGGCCCTTTTTACCCTTGGGCCTCATATTTATTCATTTAAACTTCGAATTCCCCCCAAGACCCGATCTCTGTAACGGTCCGACCTTTGCGGGCCTGTCCCCTTATAAAATCGATATTTGTTCAATTAGCTCTACTTCGCTTCTCAAGCTTTCACTGAGCTTACTCCCTTCAGGTTATTTTATCTATCCAACTCGGGATTTTACTCTCCTTTTTTCTTCTTAGTTCACAACAAACTCATTTTCCCTTATCTTCTGAATCTCGTATATTTTTGCCCAACTTATTGATGAATCCCAGAATGGCGTATTCTCAACTTAGGAGAAACTTCCCTTCAGATCCCCCATCACGCCCTCTTTGGCAATTATGGGAGGAGGCAACAGGTTTTGCTTCAAACGCGAACGCGGAATTTCTGGACATGGAACGCCAGGTCGTCGCAGCCCCCTTCTCTCGAAGAGAACCCTCCTCGGAGCGATTCCGCCCAACTCCTCGTTTCCATTTGGAGGCCGATGGTGCTTCCTCTCATCAATTCATGGAGAGTTTTTTGGAACCCGACCAGAAGCGGCGTCTGGCGAGATTCTCCGATTCCAGCTTCTGGGACTGGTGGGCTTTAAGTGAGAGTCGGGTCAGTCACGCCGACCTCCGCCTTTTAGCTCATCTCTTTCTTTATTCTTTCCTGACTTTTCTTCATTAGTCTTGTTCACTTTCTTGCGAGGGACTTCGGCGTTATACTCAACAACGTGCCCTGCTTCAATATTACGAGGATGCCTACGCCCGATTGACCACCTTCTTGGGCGAGAAAGATCGGCAAATCGCCGAGCTAAAGGAGTCGTTGGCTGATTCCTATGCTGAGAACCAAGGTATCCACTCAAAGTCCCGAGGGAGAAACAACCGGGCTCGATCCCTCATCATGTGCGGCGTATTTTCTCCCCCTACTCGGGTGGGATCTCGGCGTTAAGACGTAGAAAGATTCCTCGAGACGAAGAGGCGTTTGCTTCCTCGAGGACTGGCATCTGGGAACACCCTACGCTCGGGAGATGAGGCGATGAACATTATTCGTATGTTATTTCTCGTTATATTATTATTCAGCCCTATAAATCACAGGGTTTTTTGGTTTTTCCTAGACTTTGCTCCTTTACCTTTTTGCATTCGCACTTGGTATTCTACTCTTACTGTTAAATGTCGTTCTCGTTTCTTCATGCGTGTTTATTTTGGTTTTGACCAACAATCGCACTTTACTTAGCGATTTTCTTCGTCCCTGCAAGTGATCGGGCCTCTTCCGAGGATTTTTCCTTCTTTTCGTTTGGCGATTTTCTTCACCCTCTCGGGTGATCGTGCCTGATCCGAGGACTTTTCTTCATTTTCATTTGGAGATTTATTCACCCTCTCGGGTGATCATGCCTCATCCGAGGACTTTTCCTTCTTCCTCGTTTGGCGATTTTCTTCACCCTCTCGGGTGATCGTGCCTCATCCGAGGACTTCTCCTTTTTTGTTTGGCGATTTTCTTCACCCTCTCGGGTGATCGTGCCTCATCCGAGGACTTTTCCTTCTTTCTCGTCTGGCGATTTTCTTCACCCTCTCGGGTGATTGTGCCTCATCCGAGGACTTCTCCTTCTTTCTCGTTTGGCGATTTTCTTCACCCTCTCGGGTGATCGTGCCTCATCCGAGGACTTTTCCTTCTTTCTCGTTTGGCGATTTTCTTCATCCTCTCGGGTGATCGTGCCTCATTCGAGGACTTTTCTTTCTTTCTCGTTTGGCGATTTTCTTCACCCTCTCGGGTGATCGTGCCTCATCCGAGGACTTTTCCTTCTTTCTCGTTTGGCGATTTTCTTCACCCTCTCGGGTGATTGTGCCTCATCCGAGGACTTTTCTTCATTTTCATTTGGAGATTTTATTCACCCTCTCGGGTGATCATGCCTCATCCGAGGACTTTTCCTCGTTCTCGTACTCCACGTTCTTTCGGACGCAATTAACTTCATTCAGAAAAAGCGAGTGTTCGGAAATAAAGACAAGTAACTTGTGCTGGATAGACTCCCTAACTAAGAAAATAAACAAAGCATAAATGTGATAAGTAAAGCGCGATCCCGAGAACGTCTCACGGGTAATACTTCTTCAAATGCCGAGCGTTATGGGGTCTTTCCAACTTCTTCCCGTCCAAGTCTTCTGGATAATAGGCAGCTTCTCCCGCCTTCTTGATCAACTTATAAGGTCCTTCATATTTGGGATCCAACTTCCCTCGCTCCCCCTTGTGTTGTATTTCCTTCATGACCAGCTCTCCTTCCTCGAACCTTTTCAAACACACCCTCCGATTATGCTGCCATCCTGAGTGCAGCTTTTTGCCTTCCTCAATCAATCCAGTTCGTCGGCTCGGAGCTGGTCATTTCCCTCCGAATATCCTATGACTCGAGCACTTTCCTGTCCTATCTCCACAGGCAAGACGGCCTCACTTCCGTATACCAGACTGAATGGGGTTTCCTTCGTCCCGGCTCGAGGCATGGTCCTATAGGACCAGAGTACACTCGGTAACTCGTTGAACCAAGCTCTTTTTAGTCCGTCCAGCCGGACCTTCAGCGCCTGAACAATCGTTCATTCGTCACCTCGACTTGGCCATTGCTCTGAGGATAGGCTACAGAAGTGAATACTTGTTCGGTTCCATATCCCTCGCACCATTCCTTTAGCTTGCGCCCACTGAAATGTCTCCCGTTGTCGCTTATCAGTCTTCTCGGGATCCCAAACCTGCACAGGATATTTTTCCAAAGGAAGGTAATTAAAGCAGCTTCTATGATCCGCGCCAGGGCTTCGGCCTCTACCCACTTGGAGAAGTAGTCGATTGCGACTAGGAGAAACCTTATTTGGGAGGTATTGCCTTCAAAGGGCCCGACAATGTCTAATCCCCATTGGTCGAACGGGCATGGTGACATGACCGCTTTCATCATCTCCGCGGGTGCCCTTTGCAACTTCGCGTGCTTCTAACACCGGAGGCAGCTTCGCACCACCCTGATTGAGTCTGCCCTCATTGTGGGCCAAAAGAAACCTGCCAACATTGCCTTCCGTGCCAGGGCTCTTCCCCCGATGTGACATCCACCGCTCCCCTCATGTATATCGACCAAGACTTCTTCCGCTTCCTCCCTCGACAAGCACCTTAGCAGGGGACCCGAGTAGGATCTTTTGAAGAGAATCCCGTCAATGATCGTGAAGCGGCTGGACCACTTCTGTGTTACTCGAGCCTGGATTTTGTCCTCGGGCAGGATCTGCTTCTCAAGATAACGATAAATGTCATGCCGCCAATCTTCGGGTTCCGGCTCCCTTGCTTCCTCAATCTGATGGATCTGGGGTGCTCTTTCCACTTTAATCCCTCCTTCAGGCACACTCAACGCACTAGCCCACTTGGCGATTCTGTCCGCCTTTTCGTTTTCCTTCCTATTAATGAGCTCTAACTTAACCTCTTCGAACTTTTCCTTCAGCTTTTCGAAAGACATCGCGTATTCTGCCAGCCTGTCCTCCTTGATAGCAAAGTTCCCTTCAGTCTGTTGAACAACCAGCTGTGAATCAAAATACAGAGTTACTCGGGTCAGTCCCATCCTTGTCGCAGTCCTCATCCCGAGCAAGAGAGCTTCGTACTCGACTTCATTGTTGGAAGCTCGGAAGTCCAACCTTACCCCCAAGCTAGTCTCTCGCCCCAGGGCGAAATGAACCCGACGCCATTTACGAACTGACAAGAAGAACCATCAATATAGATTCTCCACATCTCGACTGTTTCTCTTCTGCCATCTCGACGATAAAATCCGCCAGAGCATGGGCTTTGATGGCGACTCAGGGCCGAAACTGGATATCGTACTCCCCCAACTCGGTTACCCATTTGATCGACCTTCCGAAATATCTGGTCGAGTCACGATTACCCCAACGGACTGTTGGTGAGTACTACGATCGGGTGTGATAGGAAGTACGGCCTTAACCTTTGGGCCGTAATTACCAGGGCCAGTAGCAATTTTTCTTGCGCAGTGTACCGAACTTCTGCTCCTTTCAGAAGGTGGCTGACGAAATAGACAGGCTTCTGTATTTTCTCTTCTTCTCGGACCATGACCGAACTGACCGCTCGGGTAGTGGTTGAAAGGTAAACTGTGAGCTCCTCCTTGGGTTGGGCTTGTTTAGTGTCGACAGCTCCTGCAAATATTCCTTCAACCCTTGGAAGGCCTTTTCACACTCAGGCGTCCACTCGAAATTCTTCACTTTTCTCAACACCTTGAAAAAGGGCATACTCCGTTCGGCGGATCGAGAGATGAAACTGGACAAGGCCGTGATTCTTCCAGCCAGCCGCTGGACCTCATTCAGGTTTTTCGAGGAGGCCATGTCGGTAATGGCCTTAACTTGTCAGGATTGGCCTCGATAACCGACCGGGTGACCATATATCCTAAGAACTTCCCCGATCTTACCCCGAACGTACACTTAGCCGGGTTCAGTTTTAACCCATACCTCCTGGCCGTGGTGAAGGTTTCTCGAAGGTCACCCGAGAAACTATTCTTCGTCTTGGACTTGATCAAAAATATCATCTACGTATACTCCACGTTCCTCCCGATCTGGGCCTCGAAAACTCGGTCCACCAACCTCTGATATGTGGCTCCAGCGTTCTTCAGCCCAAAAGGCATGACCACGTAGCAAAAGGTCCCTTCTGACGTAATGAAGCTGACCTTGGGCTGATCTTCCTCGGCTAGCCCGATCTGGTGATAGCCCTGAAAGGCATCTAGGAAGCATAGCAGCTCATGTCCGGCAGTAAAGTCCACCAACTGATCTATCCTCGGCAACGGGTAGCAATCCTTCGGGCATGCTTTGTTCAGATCTCTAAAGTCGACGCACATTCACCACTTTCCTGCCGATTTAGGGACCAGCACCACATTGGACAACCAGGTCGGAAAGTGTATTTCTTGAATGTATCCTGCTTTCAAGAGCTCCCCGACTTGTTCTCTAACTATAGCGTCCTTCTGCTCTCCGAGGTGTCTCTTTTTCTGGAAGACTGGTCTGACAGTGACAGAGATGTTTAGTCGATGCTCCATTATGTCCCTCGGTATCACAATGAGTTCATTTGCTAACCAGGCAAACACATCTTCGTTCTTTTTCAGCTGCTTGGTAAGGTCCGCCTTCAGCTCGGGGGGTAAGTCCCGAGCAATCTTGACCGTTCCCGATGGAGGTCTGATCACGACTTTCTCTGTTTCGCCCTCAATTCCTACTTCTGGAAGGACGTGTATGGCGTAGAAGGCTCCTCGGCTTCTAGGATGGCCCTCTCATCGGCTCTTCAATGACTTCAATACGATCCTCACTTCTTCAACGTAGCATTTACGCGCTATCTTCCGATCCCCGAGTACCTCTCCTACTCGCTCCCCCACCGGAAACTTCATTTTTTGATGTAGGGCAGAGTGGATCGCCGCGAAGGAGCTGAGCACCGGGCGTCCCAGTATGACGTTGTAAGAGGAGGACATGTCGACCACCAGGAAAGGGGCTATTCGGGTCTTCTTCAATTCGCCTGATCCCAAGGTCAAGGGTAGATGAATCAGCCCCACTGCCTCGATGGCGTGCTCGGTGAACCCGAACAACGCTGTTTCCACGGGGTCCATCCGGTACTCTCCCAACTCCATTTAGTCCATGGTCTCCTTGAAGATGATGTTCACAGAACTCCCATTGTCAACAAAGACTCTTCCTACATCGTGGTTTGCTATCTCTGCCCGAATTACTAGGGCATCCTCATGTGCGTCATCTCCTTCATGAAAGTCCACGGGCCCAAAGGAAATGGTGGGCCTCGATCGTCTTTGTAGTGAGGTTACTCCCAGACTCTCGAGTTTCCTTACTTCTGCTTTTCTAGCTCTGTTTAAATCTCCGATTGCGGGTCCTCCGGATATCATATTGATCCTGCATGGGGGCACGTACGTTTCCGTGGGCGCCCGATTACGTTCTGGTGTTCTCCAATCGTTTCTTCGCTCTGGGTCGGGTTTATCCCCACTTCTGTATTCCACTCGTCTTCGCTCTAGAGACCGATTGAACCTGTTTTGCGGTCTGTTGTTAGCGTACAGATGGTCTCTCCTAGGCCCTTGTTCGAAATCCCTCCGAAATACTTTCGTGAGGCGCCCGCTTCTCCACCAACCACTAACTCAGCTCGGACGTCTGGGTTGGCCGCCACGATTCTCTCAAGTTCGTCGTTCAGGTGAAAGCAGGCCTAAGTTGTGTGGCCGTACTCCCGATGGAATTCACAATATGATTTCGAAACAGGGTTCCTGGGTCTTTCTTTACTTTTGCCCAGTCTCCTAATGAAGCAAATCTCCAACGCCCGAGCTTTGCTCACCTTCCATTGAATATTGCTTGGTCAGGATCTCCCTTGGATTTCCACTCGGGGATTTTCCTCCTTGGGTCCTAGTGGACGGGTTGGCTCCCGCGCAACCCCTACCGTCCCGATTGCTCTCTTTTTATCTTCTTTTTTGAATGTGTGCCTCTTCCACCCTTACATACTTTTCCACTTTGATTATCATCTTCCACAGTAGTCGGGTACTTTTTCACCAACGACCGGTAGAGGTCTCCTTCTTTTAGCCCATATTGGAAGGACCCGATCAACAAGTCCGAAGTGGCGGTCGGGACTCCATCATAGTCCGATTGAATCGCTTCAGGTAGTCTCGCAGACTCTCCTGGTCTCCTTGTTTCATGTTCAGTAAGTTTACACCCGAGAAAGGTCTTCTACGGCTGCTAGAAAATTGTCTCAGAAAGGCCCGAGTGAAGTCCGCAAAGCTATGAATTTCTCCCGCGGGTAGCATGGTGAACCACTGTTGGGCCCCCTTCGCGAAGGTGGTAGCGAACACTCGGCATTTGATTGCGTCTCCTAATTGATGTAGTGCGGCATTTCCGTCAAAGCTGGCCAGGTGATCCTCGGGAGGCCCCGACCCGTCATAGCGGTTCATGTTTGGGAACCTGAAGTTGTTTGGTAAGGTAGCGCGAAGGACCTCCTCCGAGAAGGGGGAGCCTCGTTGAATCGAGAGGGGCATCTGCGGATTGGCCAATTCCTTCAGTCTCTTGATCTCCGCCCTCAACATTTTTTCTTCCATCGCTTCCTCCCGTTCTTTGGCCCTCGCATGTTCTTCATCGCGCCGCAGCCGTTCCTCCTCTTCCTCTTCCATCTCATGTCGTGGCGGCGACTCCACGCGAGTTTTTCGCGTTCGCTCCGCCCTTAGCATTTCTACCTCCGCTCTTAATTTTCTCAGCTCGGCCTGATCATTGTTGCACGTTTCCTCCTGATCTTCCTCTGTCCAGTCTGTCACTACCACCTCTTCCCTGGCGGTGACTGGGTGTCGTTTGCGGTATCCACCATGTTGTTACTGATATATCGTTCCCACAGACGGCGCCATTAATGTGGACCGTAAAATGACCTTCTGAAAACGATGGCTGAAAAGTTGTTCTTCCCTCGTAATCTCCTTAGCGCGAATTTATGGTTCCCCGTCGTCTACCTCCGTCAAGCCTAACACTCAAAACTCAAAAACACGTCAGAAGGGGGCCGGAGTTGGTGCCGGCGTATCCCCTCCAATGCTTAAGTCAGAAAAATGGGTGAAGGATAGGTGTGTTGGCTCGTAAATCAGGTTTTTGATAGTTTTTCAGCGTACCTGGGAAATGGATTAACCGTCCCTACTTACACTAACCTCGCTCTGTCTTGCCCTGACCTAGTCTTTCACCCTAGCCGCGCGTTACTCGCAAGCCTCTCAGAGGGCACGTGGCCCTTCCATCATCCCACGTTCACGTCCTCAATCTTCCCTACTGACCCCCTTTCTTCCCGGTGCTTCTGTTCTGTTCGGGCTTCTGACCTACCCAAGGGGTCTCGACTCGAGCTGGCCTCATTTCTCCAATCCTTCCTTTCTATCTGGATCCGACTTCCTCTACTCAATCTTAAGGTGAGGCGACCCTGCTCGGGCTTACATGGAGTTTACATTGCTCGCCTTCATACACCCTGTTCGGAATCCTGATCGGGCTCTTGCCCTTGCTTCCCTCTCTCGGGCTGTTTACCCCCGACTAATTGGGTCTACATCTGGTCAGGCATTTCAAATAGCCTTCTCGGCTTGCCGCCTATCCGTCTTCCATCCTTCCTTCAGCAGGGGTTACTCGAGCACTCTGTCTCTGGCCAGGTGTACCCCTCTCACGCTCTTACCTTTGTCCCTTCGCGCCCCCTCGTTCACGGGTTAACCGTCAACTACCTTTATTTCCCCTTGGCTATGAATCCTGGGGGTACCCCTGCTATTTTACCGTTAGCTATAAACCCCGAGGGTAACAAATTATTTTAAAAAAAGTATCACGGTGCCATCTAGTTATGCTTCCTCGCAGGCTCATAGTTAGTTTGGGGGTGGTTCATTCGCAGAGGTAGCTCGAACGTATGAAGGAACCGAAGGCTTCTCACGATTTTCGCCTTGCATCGATCAACACATTATTCAGGGCAGTGTCACTTAAACTCTCTCTTTGCTTTAAATTTCTACACATTGAGGACAATGCACAAATTAGTTTTTGGGTGGGGTGACACATGCTAAACAGTCGTCTACAGGGCTTTACTATACAAGATGAAAAGCACTATGGGATGAACTCTCAAACTTCAGGCAGCTTGCACTCGTGGACACTGTACATACGGTGGTGTTAAAAACTTAAGTCTTCCTTTGAAAAGGATTATGTGGTCACATTCCTCATGGGACTCAATGAGTTTTATGCACATATAAGGGGCCAAATACTGCTCATGGAGCAATTACCACCAATTAACAAGGTTTTCTCTTGGTCTCACAAGAAGAAAGACAAAGGTCAATAACCCATGCTACTGTCCATGCTCAAGAAGACAGTGGAAACATATGTCACTTTTGGCCAAGAATTCATCGGCATTTTCTGTTCCAATCAACTATCAACAGACCAGAATGTCAAATTTCTACTTCAAGAAGGAAGGATCAAAGCCTCACTGCACTCACTGCAATAGTGTTGGCAACGGGGCGGGACGGGGGCGGGGACCTAATCCCCGTCCCGCCCCGCGAGGCTTTCGGGGACAAAATTGTCCCCGTTCCCCGTCCCCGCCGGATCTCGCGGGGATTCAATTTTTTTAAAAGAAATTAATATTTTAAATATAATATATAAATTTAATTATATTTTCGTTATAAATATTATATAAATAGTTTATATATTATTTGTATTAATTTAATATTATTAATTTATATGAAAGCTTGGATATAATCTCAATATTAAATTTAACTGGAACCTTTAATTCTGGATAGAAATATTCCTTATCCTTCATTGGGTGAATTGCCCATGCTTCGGGAGATATAATTCTCTTAATAATGATCTTACTCAAGTTATAAACTCTCTGATTTCCAGTGACAAAGTGATCAAATTCACATGATTCTGTGAACTTGAGAATATTTTCATAGTTCATCCGATTTTTATAATATCCTCCAGCATATGATGCTGTATCAAGATACCTTTCCATTAAAGTCCAAGGTTGATCTTTCCACTTTAAATCGTTTTCACTTAAGAAGAGTATAACTTCTTTTTGTGAATTTTTGCTCATATATGAATTCATCATCAATCTCATCATCTGCTACAATTTTAGCATATGAAGTCCTACCTTCTTGAGCTTTTTGTTCCTTATATTTAAGGAATTCTTTATACATTTGCTAGTCTTGAGTACTCATGTTGCTCGAAGACGAAGAGAGATTCTCTCTGAATAATTTCCTATTGCCATGCTGAACAATAGGCCTACCACATCTACACCTCTATTAGAGGGATAGTTTTTCTCATATTGGAACATACCTGCAAAATTATTCATTAATAAATTCTCTTGTAAGAAAATCTGGAAGGCTATTATCACTTCCTTTTTTATAAATTATTTCAAAATCGAATGGAGCTAAATGAGCTTGCCATCTCGCAAACATCTATTTTGAGACATCATGCTTAAAATCTTTCATAAACATAAATTTTGCAGCTTGACAATCTGTTTTATTAGAAACTTTTGATTATATAAATCATCCTGAAATTTAAACACATTTAACTATAGCAAGAACTTCTCTAGCAATAGTAGCATAATTTTTCTGGGCATTATTCCATTTCCCGAATGGAATCTGACTAAATATTCTTTCTGGAGAAATTTGTTTTAAAATTCCTCCTATCCTAAATTAGAGGCATCGGTTTCAATAACCTTTTGCCAATTAGAATTAGCAAGCATAAAACAAGGTAAATGAGTGACCTTATTTTTAATTTTTTTAACTGCTTCAGTGTGATTATTTGTCCATTGACAAGGAATTTTCTTAAGTCTATCGTATAAAATAGATGTATCAAACAACAAGATTTTGTAATAAGGAGAATATAATTTAAACTTCCTAAAAACTTTGAAGCTGAGTTTTATCTAAAATTTGATCTGGAAATTTTGAAGCAAACTCAATACTTCTATTAATTGGATTAATATTTCCTTTTTCAATATTATGACCTAAAAATCGTATTTTAGTTTGAAACAAAACCATTTCTGGGCTAGATATAACTAATCCATTTTGAATAACAATTTTCTTAAAAATATTAAGATGTTTGAAATGAGTTTCAATATCTTTAGGAAAGATTAAAATATCATCAATGTAAATGATAATAAAATTACTGTAAGGAATAAAAATATCATTCATAGTATTTTGAAATTCAGAAGGAGCATTTTTCAAACGAAAAGGCATAAAATTACTGTAAAGGGAGTTTTATATCTGTCCTTTTCAGCCACTTGAATTTGCCAAAATCCTGATTTTAAATCAAATTTTGAGAATATAATGGCATTAAATAATCGATCTAAAAGATCTTTTTTATTAGAATAGGATACCTAATCCCTTTCAAAACTTTATTTAGGGTTTATAATTAATAACTAACCTAGGTGCTCCCTTTCCTTTTTTGCCGCATTATTGACATAAAAGGCTGTGCATGTCCAGGGCGATTTCGAAGGTTTTTTATTAACCCTTTCTGTAAAATAGAAGCTATTTCATGTTTACATAATTCTAATAGTTCAGAATTCATTTGACAGGGACGAGCTTTAGTGGGAATATTTTTCTCACTAAAATCATCCTCATATGGTAAAGAAACTATATGCTTCTTTCTATTCCAAAAAGCATTAGGAAGATCACTACATATTTGCAAAGTAAATTCATATGTAATAATTTTATTTTTTCTTGTAACTTAGGATCGTAAGTATACTAATTTCCTGCTTAAGGTAATTTACCTGATTTTCTTTTGCTTTAATAAGGATAGAATCCTTAATTTCATTAAGAATCCTAGAAAAGGTACAATAATGAATTCAAAGTACACTTCTTTATTTTCGAAGCTTCCTTTAAATCCATATTCATCAATATTTTTTATAGGAAATATTTTTGTAAGGAATGGAGTACCGAGAATTACTTGGTTCTTTTTGACTAACAAGAATGATGTAGGAATACAGACATTATTTTTACAAATAAAGGCCTTAGGAATTTTATAATTTATTTGCAATTTTTCCCCGCTTGCGGAGCTAAGAGAATGAGTGTTTTATCGAAATATTGGGTAGGAATTATTCCTTCCTGTATGCAGTTTAAATCTGCTCCACTATCGATTAAAGCTATAAGATTTTTCTGAAAATTTCCATCAATGAGCAAAGATATTTTTACTAACCATTTTTGAGAAGTTATTACTTCTAAAGTTGAAAGATAATTATCATTTTCAATATTTTCTGAAATATTAGCATATTCTTCATGAGATTTAGATTCTTCCATAATTTCTTTTCCCTTTTCTAAGTTAGAAAATCTTCGTTCTAAATCTATATGACTTAATTTTTAAATTTTTATTTCAATTTTAAGATTTGAAATTTCAGACATTAAATCTCTAATATTAGTAGGAGATTCATTTTTGAGTTTATTTTTATTACGAAGTAATTTCATTACTTCAGACGATAAGGTTCAGATTTAGGAATAACTTCTTTGGAAGTTTCTTCCTCTTTTTGTATTATTCTTTTAATAATTAGATTTTTTAAATATGGATCATCTGTTCCTTTTAGTATTTCTAGAAGATTATTGTCAAGGACATTTATTTCTTGAAAATTGTGATATAATCTGATATAAATTATCATTTTCTATCAGATTCCAAACTATCTAAATTTTTTTACAGGGTTGTCCTGCTTGACAATTTTGACATTCATCTGATTCTGACGAAGAGTTTTCTTCATTGTATTATATTTTCTTCTTTCGAAGAATATTCTGATTCTGATTCACTGTCAGAAACTAAAAGAATTTTTTATAATGTTTCTTTTAAATCATTATCTATTTCAAGATTATTTATTTTCTTTTTAGTCCAACAAGTTTTTGCTTTATGACCAATTTTCCGCATTTCGACCGATAATTGGAGGAAATTTATTTTTATATTGATAATTTTTATTATCTTTTGAAATTTTTGTTCTCATCTTTTAGTTTTTCGATTTATTTCTTCTTTCATATTGTTTAGAAGAATATTATTTACGTTTATGTTCTTTACGAGTTTTACTCGTAGAAGGATTTTCCATACCTAATTGACCACAAAATTCTCCTAATTGTTTCTTTTCATCAAGAGAATGTCTCTTAACTTGTTTGTTTAATTTTATTTCATTACATAAAGCTAAACCTTCTTGTATGCAGGTTCCTACAAGTTTACCAGAAGTATAGGAGTTATAATCGATACTCGATCCTCCTTTCCTACGGTTATTCCTTACTCTTTCTGCAAAGAGTGAAGGTAGGCCATCTATAAATTTAGATTTTCAATGAGTGCTATTAGACTCAGGGAGTTCCATGACTCGGCTAAGGAAGGTGTCTTATACCATCTAAAAGATGTAAGAGTTTTACATCTAAGATTTTGGAGAAGAGTTCCGATGTTTTCAGAATTATCAGACCATCGGCCTGTAAATGTTCAATTATATTTAGACATAGTGTATAAACCGCATTTTCGACGAATTCGTCATTTTCTTCTTTCACGGTAAGATAAATTTCTTCTTGATCTCGTTGAGTTAAATAGTTATCCCACCATCCTTTTAACTGACCAGTAAAGCCAACGACGATCATTTTAGGAACGGCTTGATCACTATTATTATTAGCTTTGCAAATTGTACTATACATTAACATTCTATGAATCATGTTAAAAATTCGGCTTTCAATATAACCGTCTAGATTCCACTCATATATACTTACCATTATATGAATTATTAAGTTTAAATCTTGTTCTTCGAACAAAACATCTATGGGAGTTGGACTATGATAATAATATTTATTTGAATTGGCTTACTAGCATATTTTGTATATTTAAGTTTATTGATTTCTTCATTGAAAATATTTCGAATATTATCAGAATTTTCAAGTTGATCTTCAAATTCTTCGCTTAAGGTATTAATCTTAAGATTCTTAAGTTTTTCTTCAAGTAAATTCAGTTATGAGAAATTGATTTTAATTTAAAATCATTAATTTCAGGAGGAGGTTGAATACTTGGAGAAGCAATATTAGCCTTTTGAATTTCGGCTTTGTCTTTCAATAGATAATTTTTTTAATATCTTTAATAGAAGATGAAATTTCTTCAATATTTTTCTTAAGTAAAGAAATTTGTTCTCCTAAAACAATAACATACATATTTGTATAATTTTGTTGTTTTAAAAGGCAATTTATATGATTTATTGTGATATTAAGTGTTTCATTTTCAAACAATTTTTGAAAAGCATTAAAATATCGAACTTCATTTTCTTTCTCCATTTGGAAACTGGTTTGAGGAGGATATATTGAATTTAAATTTTTCCCCGTTGAAAGTTTATAATTTCTTTCAAGAACATAATCATATTTTTAAATATTCTGTCAAAAATCATAACATTTCATTTCGTTTTGATAAATCAATATAAAATTCATCTTGAAAAATAATTTTATCTTCTTTATTAAAACTTTCAAAGAATCATTCTCGGAAAAGTTCCCATTTGGGTAGGTTAAATTCTTGATTAATTTTCTTTCTTGCCGGTGAACCTGGACTTAAATCAATTTTGGGTTTTAAATCCATTTAACATGAAAATCCATTTCTGACTCGATTATTTCCTCGTCTTGACTTTTAAAAACTCCATGAACAATATTATCAGGATTAATTCTTAATTCTTCTACCTTATTTTGAAGAAAATCACTAGAGGTTGATTCTCTAATTTGAGATGTCGAAGCTCTAGAAGGAGATCTTACCAAATAATCACATGGTGATATATGATAATGAGAAGAGGCTGATCTACTCATCCTAGATTTAGGAGTAATAGATCTTTGATTTTGTTCAAATTTTAGTTGAATAGTTCCACCGGTTGTTTGTATTATTTGAGTAGGATTATTTTTAATTTTAGGTTGAGGAGGCATAGCTCTTTCGATTATCCAGTTTTCAGGGAATTGTATTAGATCTACTAAAATTAGTTTTATAAGAACAGTTTCGTTGATGGGTTTATCAACGATTTTGCATTGTGGATTGAGCGTATATAAATGCTTATAATAAATCCTATAACAGATACATATAACCTCCGATCCTGGAGCATAATTATATCCATGAGTTTTGACATTTAATGTCGGAGCATCTAATATATTAACATCAGTTAATGATAATTGGAGATTAGGATAAACATTAAAATAGACTGGGCCGCGATCAAGGCTAGACTGAATTGTTCTTCCAGTCGAGATTTCTACCATCTCTAAGAGCTGCTATAAAGCTCTCTGGTAAACCTTCTAAAGTCAAAGGTTTAAAAGCAACTTGAACTAACCCGATATGAATAAACTTATGATTTATTCTATATTTTTCTAAGTCTCTATTGCTTAGAAGTCTAGTAACCATTTCTTCGTTATTCAAAGAAATTGTCTCTTCAGTAGTTTTAACTACCTGTTTAAAACCTAATTTCTCAAAATTTCCTAATTCATAGATTATTTTATAATCTATTCTAGGAATTGTCCAACGATTCAGTTTGTCTAAATCTTGAGGAATATCATACTCCTCTTCAATACTGTTTTGTTAGGATATTTAGTGATTTTGTCAATAGTTTAAGTCTTGGGATTTATATTGTAATTATCCTTTAGCTTGGGCTTTGGACTAGAATGTAATTATTTAATTTTTGGTGTTTGGGCCTTAATATACCTAGGGTTAATGTGGTATATAAGGTGTTACCAACACCATCTGAAAGCTAATCAAAGATCAAAAGGCTAACCCAAGTTTTTACACACTACACACACTACAAGGTGAGAAAGTCTCCCTTTTCATTCCATCAAAGCCTATTTGATTCCTTGTTAGGTGCATTCGGGACCAACAAGTGGTATCAGAGCAAACGTGGATCGATCTGCATTGATATGAATCCAGTTTCGTTCGATTCCAAGAAAGATCAAAGGTGTTTTTGGATAAAAATCACTTTCGGGCATTTTGAACTCGTTTTGGGGTATTTTTGCTTTGTTTTGTGTTTAAAACCTACCCCCAGATCGATTCTATGCCTAAGATGTTTTTAAAACACTTTTGGATCAGTTTTAACGAGTTTTGAGCAAGATTGAAGCAAAAACTTTTCAGAAAAGGACATCTCGGCCATTTTCTGTTTTTGGTCGATTTGACCTATTTCTTGTTGTTTTTAGCTCACAAATCGGTCGATTATGTGTTTAGGGAAGAATTTCTGAAGTTAAGGATCAAGTTTGAGCGATTTCGGTTGAGATTTGAGCAAGAACGGGACGATTTTCTGGCAAAACGCGTGAAAGCAATGGAACAGTACTTAGCTCGTTCTTGACCGCGAAATTTTGTGCTTAATCGTTCAAGTCCGCGAAATTTCCATATCCGCGAAAGTTGATCCCGAGAATTTATCTTCAAAACCGCGAAACTTTTACTTATACTGCATTTTTTCGCAACTGCATACTTTCAAAACCGAGAATCTTTAAATCGCGAAACTTTCACTTACACTGCATTTTTTCGCAACTGCCTACTTCAAAAATCCGAGAAACTTTCATCTGCGAAATTTGCTTACACTTCATAATCCGAGAAATTCCATATCCGAAAAAGCTTGTTCCGCGAATTTTTCTGAGCCGCGAAATGTTTTTTCTTTCCGAGAACTTTCGAAATACTTATATCCGAGAAACTTTATATGCCAGAAATTTCATTTCAAGAATTTATTCAAACCGTGAAATTTTCATAACTTGTGAAATTTACTTGCGAAGATTTAAAATTCTCAACATGCGAAATTTCTATAACTTGCGAAAGTTTCTTGCGAAGCTCTAAAAATTCTTAACTTGCGAAAGTTTTATAACGTGCGAAATTTTCTTGCGAAGCTTTAAAATTCTCAACTTGCGAAAGTTTTATAACGTGCGAAATTTTCTTGCGAAGCTTCAAAAATTCTCAACTTGCGAAAGTTTTATAACTCGCGAAATTCTCTTGCGAAACTTTATCCTCAACTAGCGAAAGTTTTATAACTTACGAAGTTTTCTTGCGAAGCTTAAAAATTCTCAACTTACGAAATTTTTATAAGTTGCGAAATCTTCAACTTGCGAATTTTTCTAACATGTTAAATATTTCTAGTGTTGAAATTTTCTCGGGTTAAATCTTTCCAAACTTATTTAAGATTTGATCCTTACACTTTATTCCTATCACCCTAGACCACTTTTGACATAAAATAATTTTTCTCGCCTCAAATCTCGTTTTAAATTTCTAGAACTTCTCCTAATTTCAAGATATATTTTCTCTTCATACATTATCGACCATCACACACGCTCACTTAGTTCTAAGAAATTCCTTAAACAAATTTTATTCTCAAAACTCTACACGTTAAACTCATATTTCTCATCTCGTTCGTTACTAACTTTCTTATCACTACAAGATCAAAACCACGGACGATTCGACTGCACCAACCATGTCTACCACGAATGACATCTCAACAGTGGGCTCCGACACCAGGCCTCCGATGCTGCGACAAGGCGACTACAACATATGGACAAACCGGTTCCTCACGTTCATCAGGAACAAAGGCGCACCACTCTCTCAATACCTTCTGGACTCCACTTCAACGGCCCAGCACAGTTCTGGACAATCATCCCTGCACAGCCAAACGCAAACCATCCCATGGATGAACGCCGCACTCCAAGAGGTCCCATCAATGAGGATGAAGAGGCTCGCGTACAGGCCGATGAGACTGCCAAAGGATATCTCTTCCAGGCTATGGGAAACGAGGTCTACGCTCACATTGAGTGCTGCACAACTGCTAAGGAAATATGGGATGAGCTCGTGGCAATCATGGCAGGCACAATTGAGAGTGCTCAAGGGAGGAAATCAGCATGTCTCTCGCAGTATGAACACTTCCAGGCCTATGAAGGAGAGGAACTGCGTGACACATACCTCCGATACTTGAAGGTCATCAATGAACTCAAGAAAGCCAGGATCTCGAGAGACAAATTCGATATCAACAACCGCTTCCTTGGTAGCCTCAAACCACATTGGGGCAATGCAATCGTAATGATGATTCAGAGTAAGGACCTTTCCAACACTTCCATCCATGCTCTTTATGACAGTCTGTCTGCCTATGCTCCCTACGTGCAACCCCATTCCGCCAACACTCGAGTCGACCCACTGGCCCTCCTCTCGAACATGACCAATGAACGATCTTCCTCCACTAAGACCAAACAGAACAAAGGGAAGCTACCAGCTACTGTATCGGGCACTCCTTCAGGATCCGAAGCTGACACAGAATCTGATGAAGATGTTCGTGATCTACGCAAACAACTGGCAATGCTCACTAAGATGGTCTCAAAGAAGCTCGGGAAAAAATCCTCATCCTCCTCCAATCGCCAAAGAACCTTTAGCGGCACCAAAAAGACCACTCCCACGGAGGAAGCTAAGCCAACAAAGAAAGAGGAGGAATCAGCACCCCAAAAGTCTGTGAAGTGCTTTCGATGTGGAAAGTCAGGCCACTTTGCCAAGGAATGCCACGCACCACGCGTCAAGGACTCTGGCTACTACGACCGTAAGGCCAGATTGACTCGCAAAATGGAAAATGGGAAAGTTCTTCTCACCGAAGAGGCTGAGTGGGTGAACGACACTTCAGAAGACGAGGAGCCTAAGGATGAAGATTGCTGCATGGCAAGGCTAGTCGAACAGGACGAGGACGAGGAGATGGTTGACATCAGTGAGAACACAGCTAAGACTCCCATCAACGCTGAGTCTGAGGTACGAATCTCTCAACTCGATGATGTGTTTAATCACCGACACACCATTAACAAACCCACCATAGACGCTAAGGAATATAATGAACTTAAGCTAAAATTTGAAAGCAACTATGCCTTACTTAGTCTAAAAGTAGAAGAGCTTGCATGTGCAAACAAACGTCTAATGGCCTCTGAAGCATTAGTCAAATGTCTGCAAAGCAAGAACGAACAAAGTGAGACTAAGGTTAAGGAAACTACACTAGCCATCTGTTCACGTGAAACTTCTCGCCTCCTGACGGCCTCCCAATATGAACTGCTTACGAAGGAAAGAGTTAGGCTATACCGCAAGGTGAAAGAACTTGAAGAGCAACTTCACCTTAGAAAAAAGGCCGCGAACATCTTATGCCTATTGAACCAACCAGTTGAAACAGAATTCTACGACGCCCGGATGGGAATCGGCCTGGCCAGCAACTGCGATCCAACGCCGCTAATTGTTAAAAGGTATAACATGTACAGTACATCATTCCTACAAACGAGGAAGGGTACTCCCTCGCAGCTCATGCCGTTTGTAAGATCCTCCTCCGTTGTTCTTTCGGAAGAAAAGAGGGAACAAAACATTCTCTGGGCAGAAATCGCGTACGACTACACGGAATTGAATGCTAGTGATAAGACTAAAAAGCCTTCACTCTCCGAAGACATCAAGTCTCAGTTCCCAACCGAAGAACAGGAAATCGCTTTCCGAGAAGCACTTTCTCGCATCTATGTCCCAGAGAAACTTCTGATGATAGCAGAACTAGAACGATCCATAGATGTAGAGCGGAAAGCCTTTGCAAAAGAACGAGAAGATCTACTTTACAAAATCTTTACCATAGAACAATCTCACAATACGAACAAACCTTCTACGTCGAGTCAAGCACCCGATTCTCAAACATGTAAATGTAAGAGGACGGCGAAGATGACTCCTGAAGCTAACACATATTCTAACACTAACTCGCGTACTCTTATGGATACAGGGAATGTGAGTTCGACATCTCTGGAAGGGAGTTCGTATCAAATAAAGGAGAATCCGCTCTTCGATGACAAGAAGAAAAGACCATCCTATATTCGTCTTTCCTCTCTATGTACTGAATCCCAAAGTTCTAAGGTCGTAGACAATTATGTTGCCAAAACTTATCCTTCTTTTACCAAGCTTATGTCTATGTGCTGCTGCGATGATTTTGTTCTCCCACGCTTTCATGAATATGACACACATGAACACGCAACACTCCGACCACGCAAGCGAACCTCCTCTACGACGTCTTTGAAATCTCCCATCTCGCCTAAACCTAAGGTTAAGCGTAAACGTCTCTCGTCGTCAAACGCAAACTCACCGACTACTCGCAAGCCAAAGGCGACCAAAACCGAAGCACGAAAACAACAACCACATCCCCCACGCCGCTACATGTATAAGGCACCATACATGCAAGCAGAAGTTAGGAAAATATGGGTTCGAAAGACCATAGTCCCGCATCATCAAATAACTGACAAAGGGAAAGCTAAATTAGAACCGACACAATCTGATTTAGAAACCACATTTCCCTTTAAGCGCATGAAAATTTTACTTGTATCACAAGAAGGTCCCGTCCGTAAACGGGGACCCAACATTTGCTGATGATTGCAGGTCTGTCATGTGTGGTATCTAGACTCGGGTTGCTCCACACACATGACGGGGAACAAGGAGCTGTTGAGCAACCTCTCCGAGCGCTATCTCGGAAGGGTCTCCTTCGGAAACAGTCAAATGGCGCCAATTCTCGGAACTGGTGATCTCGTCCATGACAAACTGACGATTAAGGGCATCTCTTACGTCGAGGGTTTGAGCTACAATCTCTTCAGCATTGGTCGTTTCTGCGACAAAGGATATAAGGTTCTCTTCGAATCTGACATCTGCAGCATCATAGATGCCTCGGGACAACCTCTTCTTTCTGGAACACGCACGTCTCACCTCTACGTACTCAATCTTACGACCTCTCGACCAGTATGCCTTCTCTCTCGAGCCGCACCAAAGTTGAATGATCTATGGCACCGACGTCTTTCACATCTCAATTTCAAGACCATCAACAAACTGCGTCAGAATAAACTCGTCAACGGTCTACCCCAACTGACACATCATAAGGAACACCTCTGCTCTGCCTGTGAATTGGGGAAGATGAAGCGATCGTCTCACATCTCCAAGGAAACACCGTCCTCTAAGCTAATCCTAGAACTCTTACACATGGATCTATGTGGCCCAATGCCTACGGCTACACTCGGAGGAAGACGGTACATTCTTGTGATTGTCGACGATTTTTCACGCTACACGTGGACGAAACTCATTCGTACAAAGGATGAAGTTCCTGATATAATCGTCGAGTTTGTTGTTACGTCCCAAACTCTTCATCTTCGGATTATCAGAACTGACAATGGAACTGAGTTTAAGAACAAGAAGCTCAGTGATTTCTATGCCACTCAGGGCATCACCCAGCAGTTCTCAGCTGTGAAGACACCGGAACAGAATGGTGTCGTTGAGCGTAAAAATAGGACATTAGTTGAAGCAGCTAGGACTCTCCTCATCCAATCCGGTCTTTCTCATTCTCTTTGGGGCGAAGCTATTCAAACGGCTTGTTACACACAAAACCGGGCTTCAATCCACAAGAGATTCAACCGTACCCCATACGAGATGCTGAATAACCGTCGTATCCCAGATATATCTTATCAAAGGATCTTCGGTTGTCGATGTTTTGTGGCCAATGATCGCCAACATCTTGGGAAGCTTGATCCAAAAGCAATTGAAGGCATCTTTGTTGGATATTCGCTGAATTCAAAGACATACAGAGTCTATCTTAGAGAGAAACGATCAGTAATAGAAAGCACAAATGTTACATTTGACGAAAGCGAAGGCGACCTCATGGCTTCTGCTCATATCAGACCAGAACCAGGTCTTCTACAGTCGTTGACAAAAGGTCAACCTTCAATGGCGGGAACTTCCTCATCTGAGGGCAATTCTGGTGAACTGGATCTCGATCTGCTTTTCGAGTACTTCTACCCAGTCCCCAAGACTCCCGCCGCCACCACTCAACCTACCGCTGCACCCACTCCATCCACACCACCAGTTATCGGCAATGACGTCGTTCCTCCAAACTTGGATGCGCTCAATCTCAACGAAGACGACATTTTACCCAACCCTGGGAACATTGCTAATCCTGATGCTGAACCTTCTCAGCCTACTACGATCGATATCTCTTCTTCGGCCACCGGACCCCAATCCAATGAGCCTCCGACCGATACAAATGCGGCCAGCTCCTCTCAGTGTAGCTGAGCTCTCACTGATCCTGATTGGCTGATTGCAATGCAGGAGGAAATAAATCAGTTTGAACGTTTACAAGTTTGGGAACTCGTACCACGACCTCACAATAGATCCATTATTGGCACAAAGTGGATCTTCAAGAACAAAAAAGATGAAGACATTGTTGTCATCCGCAATAAAGCAAGACTTGTGGCTAAGGAGTACAACCAACACGAAGGCATCGACTACGATGAAACTTTTGCCCCACTTGCCAGGATCGAAGCCATACGAATTTTTCTTGCCTTTGCTGCTCACAAGAACTTTAAAGTCTACCAAATGGACGTGAAGACTGCATTTCTGAATGGGTTTCTCAAGGAAGAAGTGTACGTTGATCAACCTGAAGGGTTCTTGAGCGAAGAGTTTCCTCATCACGTATATCGACTCTACAAGGCCCTCTACGGACTAAAACAGGCTCCCCGAGCTTGGTATGACGTCCTTTCAGACTTCCTTGTTCAGTCTGAATTCAAGAAAGGATCTCTGGATACAACTCTCTTCACCAAGCGGAGTGGCCCGGACATCATGATTGTACAGATTTATGTCGATGACATCATTTTTGGATCGACTGAACCACAACTGTGTGAAGAGTTCGCAGAATTGATGAAGGAGAAGTTCGAAATGAGTATGATGGGCGAGCTGAATTTCTTTCTTGGTCTTCAAGTTAAGCAACTCCCCGACGGAATCTTCATCAATCAATCCAAATACATCCATGACATCCTCGAGAAATATGGAATGAAGGACGCAAAGACTGCTGCTACACCTATGTCACCCTCTGGCCGACCCGATGCAGACCCATCTGGTGCTCCCGTTGATCAAACCGTCTATCGAGGGATAATAGGCTCTCTTTTGTACCTCACTGCTAGTCGACCGGATATTGTTCTCTCGACAGGAGTCTGCGCTCGTTTCCAGGCAACACCGAAGGAATCCCATCTCACTGCTGTCAAAAGGATTCTCCGCTATCTCAAAGGAACACCCAATCTGGGTTTGTGGTACCCCACTCGATCGGACTTCAAACTGGTTGGATTCTCTGACTCGGATTATGCAGGATGCAAGATGGACCGAAAAAGCACCTCTGGAGCTGCACACTTCTTGGGCGGTAAACTCGTAAGTTGGTCGTCTCGAAAATTCCCAACTACGAGATTTTAATTTTCATGTTGATAAAATTCCCATTTATTGTGACTCAAAAAGTGCTATTGCGATGACGAGTAATCCGGTACATCACTCGAGAACGAAACACATAGATATTCGTCACCACTTCATCAAAGAACATGTCGAACAAGGGACGATTGAATTGCACTGCGTCACAACCGAAGATCAACTGGCCGACATTTTCACAAAACCGTTGGATGTCAAACGATTCCAACACCTAGTGACTATGTTGGGCATGTTGAATATTCAGTTGTGATCAATCGACCCTACATGAACTTAGATAAAGTGCACATATTTCCTTTTCCACTTCACTCCATTTTCTATGTGTCGTCTGAATTATGTCTTTTGAGGGGGAGTTTTCGATGAAGGGGGAGCGTCTGATTTTTCCATTACGTAAAAAAAGGGGGGAGTTTTCGATTAAGGAGGAGCGTCTGATTTTTCCATTACTTAAAAAAGGGGGAGTTTCTGATTTTGCCTTTATAAAAATAATTTTTTTTGGGGTTGAAATTTTAAAGTTTGGTCAAATTGAGTCAAAAGTGGACTGATTAAAATGATTTGGGCTGAATTTTAAATTTCTGGTCAAACAAGGTCAAAATTGGACCAATTGAATCTCAATTGGACTCAATTTTGACCAAGCCCGCGAAAATCAGATCTGAACCCAGCTTTGACCAAGCCCACGAATTTCGGCCCATTTACACAAAATTTCGCATGAACAGTGACTAAAACCCCTAAAACCCCAAAACCCTTAACGTTGTTCACAATCCTAAATTCCCGAGAAAATTCAAAATTTCGCAACCCCTTATTTCAAAAATTTCGCAACTCCTCGCATCGTCGTCGTCGCCAAATCTGCTTTCAAACTTTGTTTCCTGCTAACTCCGTTGTCACAAATCAGCTTTTCGGTATGAATACACCTCAAATAAATCGATTTCCATTCATTTTATCCTGTTTTGCCCCGTTTTGATTAAATCTGTTAGGTTAGAATTAATTTTTTTCGCGGCCTCTGAATCGAACGCATGTTAGATTCTTGATGTTTTATAACCCCAAATGTGCACTGCCCATCTAATTACGAGTCGATTGAGTCCAAATTGTTGCATTTTGGTTGAGATTTGAGTAGGTCTAAGGCAAAAATCACTGCGTCGTTTCGAACGTTTTCGCACCATGTTCTTCGCCGAGAAAATTTTCAGAAAAATTGCTTTAAACGTTAAATTTCGCAGCTACAGTGAGGAAGGTCCCGCAAAAATTTTTTTCGAGAAATTTCTTACGTTGAAATTTTCGCTACTACAGTGAGTGAGATCCCGCGAAATTTTTATCCGAGAAATTTCCAGCGTTAAAAATTTTCGCTGCTACAGTGACTAAGGAAATGCGAAACTTTCGTCCGAGAATTTACATGTGCTAAAATCCTTTTTCGCTGCTACAGCATGTTAAGTCCCGCGAAAGTTTATCTGAGAAAATCTTTTTCCCTCACGACAAAACTTTCTCTGCTACAGTGAGTTTAGCCCCGCGAAATTCTAATATACTTCACTTCACATTACATCTTTTCGCATCTTCACTTTTTCGCAACCACAGTGAAACACAAAAATTTCTCAATGCACAAAGCTTTTTCCTTCCGCGAAACTTTCATAACACATGCGAAATTTTCATTATATGCGAATAATTTGGACAACTTGCGAGATTTCTTAACTTGCGAAACTTTTCCATACTTGCGAAATTTCACTCAGTCTGCAAAAATTCCTAACAAACATGTTTATGTGCTATCACTTGCGAAAATATTCCATACTTGCGAAATTTTACTCAGTCTGCGAAAATTTCTAACAAACATGTTCATGTGCTATCACTTGCGAAAATTTTCCATACTTGCGAAATTTCACTCAGTCTGCGAAAATTTCTAACAAACATATTTACGTGCTATCACTTGCGAAAATCTTCCATACTTGCGAAATTTTACTCAGTCTGCGAAAATTTCTCACGAACATGCTTATGTGCTATCACTTGCGAAAATTTCCTAATACATGCGAAAAGTTTCTCTATGCGAAAATTTCTACGTGTTACACTTAGCGAATTTTCCATTACATGCGAACCTTCACACAACATGCGAAAATTTTTCTCTATCTGCGAAACTTTTCCTTGATATGCGAATTTTCCATCACACAATATGCGAAAAATTTCCTGACATGTCTATGTGTTATACTTAGCGAATTTTCTCATCTCACATGCACGCCCTCAAGTCAGAAATTTTCTAAGTATTGGAGAAATTTCGTTTAAAAAATTGTCGATGTTTTCGTTTACAATTTGAGGCTACTGTCATTGTTTCATCCACAACTTATTTATGTCCATACGAGCTAATCATATTACAATTACTGTCGAGTACAGATATGACTAACAAAGATCAAGCTACGCTTGAAGCACTTGAGGCGGCTGCAATCCAAAGGGACGTCGCTCGCATCGAACTCAACACGCGTACCTATGTCCCACCACCCGACCAGATCTTCCCACTCAGTCAATGGGCGGCCCTGATTCCCAACAACTACATGGTGGACTTGGCCAGCTTTCGGTGTGATGCCCCCGTCATTGTAGAAATCCTCAAAGGGCACCCACTTCGCCACGCCCTCACACATGGCGAGCCAGAAGCACAGGTGTATCTTCAACAATTCTGGCATACGCTGCAGATAGCTGGCCCACTCCATCTTGCCAAAACCTTATCCGCCAACATTGATCAAGAAACGGTGGTCCTCACTCGCAAAATAGTACAAGAAGTACTTCAACTTCCTGTCTATTCTCCCTACGATCCACTACCGACGCACGAACAACTCATTGAAGACATTGACAGACTGGGCTATCAACCAGATAACAAGAAGAAGAAGGGCCCACTTGTCCTCAGTGAAGTCACCACCCGCAATCTACCTCAACCATGGCGAACACTGTACCTGCTGGTAAACAAATGCATGTCAGGGAAGCATGCTGGTCAGGACCGCGGCAACTTTCAAATTCTCACCATCCTCACCGGCATCGCCTACAACCGCAAGTACAACTACGCCGACATAATCTGGATGGATCTCGTCTCCATGATCAAACGTCGCGACCGAGAAGTCGCCAAGGGAGTCACAAACCGCTTCGTTCCTTACATGTGGTGGCTCCCAGCTCTCATCAAACACTTCCGCTTGCACTCCACCAACATACGCATCCGGCCGGCAGCGGAACACTTCATCATCCCAACTGTCGAGAAGTTCGCCAAGAAAAACACTCCGGCGAAGGATCGACACGCCATGATAATTCTGGACGAAGTGCTCGCCTACGCAGACCAGACAAATCCGCACGTCCGTGAATATCGTGCCACAACCGCCACATTCCGCGAAAGCCCCCGACCTCTAACTACTGTCCCTACGGCGCAGATCAACCCCACTGCGCCTATCCCCGGGACTAGCCAAAACCCCACCACCACCTCCAAAAAGTCATCGAGTCGCGCCGCATCCTCTTCCACCCGCGTTCCGAAAAAACGGTCGCGTGAGGATGACGTAAGCCGCCCCACGGAGCGTCGATCGAAACAAAAACACGATCGACCTCCTCAGCCACAAATAAGCCGAGGCGAACCAATAGGTACAGGAGGTGATGTGTTCACCTCCCGAGTAGAAGACGTGGCATCTGGCTCAACCACGCAAACGACCCCACCAACCCACTTATCTTCCTCTCTACAGGAAGATATTTCATTCCACGAGGAGCCACGTATACCATCGACATCCCACTTGGAGATGGTCGATGTTGAAACAAGCAGTCCCTCGCCTCAGACTGCATCCTCTTCATGCACATCGAGTATAGTGCCCTCACTCCCTACAATTTCACACGTTTCTAGCACACATACACCTTCTACCGCACCACAGAGTCTTCGTGACTCTGTCAGAACGCTCGGTGATGTATCTGTGACTGAGAGCGGAAGACCTAGCACGGCCAACATCACAACAACCGTGAGCCTAGGCCATCATTCGATTGAGTCTGTCTCATCGATGATGCCAACGGGAAGTCTGAGTGACCCCGTCTTTTCCCGTCCTGTGCAAACGGGCGGCCGATCGGCTATATTCTCCGATTCGGTGTCAGTTGGATTTCTTCGTGATTCCAACTTGTTAGATTTACCCCACTTCGTCACCGAGACTGCGCTAGAGACACGTCTTCAAGAGTTTGCAAAGACTCTTGAGGCGTCGATTCTCGATAAAGTCTACGCGCGTCTCGATGCGTCCACCGTCGACAAAGGCAAAGGTGTGGCCGCGGAGACGCCACCACCAATGCAACACACGGACACAGACGCTGTTCTCTCCTCCATCTCCGCCAAGGAGCTCTTCTACATCCTCCGAGCCCGATTTGAATCCATGACGGAGCTTGACGAGGAAGAACAGCAGATGAAGCGAATAATGATCCAACCACTGACTTGCCGTGTTCAAGGCGAGTCTAGCAGGCTCAGGCGCGACGATCAAGACGATGATCAAGATCGCCGCGAGGGGGAGAATAGGCAGCACGACTCACGGTCCCAAGGACTCATGCAATCAACGCCGCCCTCCTCCTCTGGACCTGAAACGACACCCGCAACAGAAACCTCACACCTCACTAGCCAAAAATCCCACCTTATCTACCCTGAGCCACTAGCCAAATCACCCTCACCACAACCCACTACCGTCTCCGAAACTCTAATCGTCACATCGGCGTTAGAGATCACCCCCACACCTTCTCCGCTCGCCACCACGGAACCTCTAACTGTCACATCGACGTTAGAGGCCACCACCACATCTACACCCCCTGTTACCCAAATCATCCTCGCCAAAACCATCACCTCAACCGAACCACCAGAATCCCCACCACAACCTTCCCCACAATCCACAAATTCCTCCGATGCAACACCCTCGCCACCACATAGCCATACCCCTCTCAACATCGATTCCAACCTGGCTTCCGAGGACGTCTACTGCGCACAGAACGAGATCGAAGCCTACATCTTCAACGATGAATGGCTATACACGCCCGCCGATGCAGTAGCATCCAGGAAGCTGGTGGAAAATGCTCGATGTCTGCTAAAGGAAGCCTCGCTCACGCTAATCAACAGCGCAGACGACGGGAACAGAGAGGAGTACGACGCTGAACCTGCCGAGCTCGAAACATCCTACAATTCCAAGCGCAGCAAAGCAAGGCTCCTGCTGCTCAAACGGATGTGCCCACGGTGGACATACCGGAAGCACCGTGGGAAAACAAAAAGATAACCGCGCCGTTTCAAGAAGAGATCAGGAAGAGGATCTGGCGGCGCAAGGAGCAGATCATCACAACCTTCGACGAGTATGAGCTGATGAACATCCAAAATTGGAGCGAGGAAAAGAAGAAGCTCTATCGATGGAGCCTTCTTTGCAACAAGTGCACAAAGAGGACGCTATCCGATGAGGAAAACATCGCTCAGGAAATGAATCGGTCCCCCATCTGCAAAGTCACTGACCTCCGCCAAGAATCGAAAGGACCTGTCCATTACCCAGTGTTCACAGTAATGAGGCAGGATGAGAGCTACAGTGAAGTCAGTGAGGCGGACTTCAAGTTTCTGCGCCTGGGTGACCTATACAGCATGCTGGAATCCATGAAACTGTTCAGACTCGTTCTCAGAAGCTCTGGACATCTCGTACGTGCTGAACCGGTCACCATGGGATATGTGGCTCTCAAGCGCCACATGCTCCGACAGGTCAGATTCTTCGCCACCCACGATCTGCAGATGGCGGTGGAGCACAACCTGAAGAAGGTGAATCTGACTCGCCCATCTTTCAAGAACGCGGACGACTACCGAGAAGGCGATGTTATCGACGGAGACGATCCGGCGGTCGCCTACTCGAACTACAAGGGATAGATGAGGCTGTTGCGCTGTTCCGAAGTGGCAAAGTTCTCGGATGGGACGCTCACCATCATCCAAGACAAACTCATGAGGATTTGCCGCATCCTTTCGGAAGAAGATCCTCTCTGCCGATCCAAGTTCGCGAAGCTCATTGACGCTATAGCTGATCGAATGGTACTTCGAAGGAATCTCCGCGCCTTCGAGTTCAAGCTAGGGCTTCGCGATACACTCACACGCTAATCCACCATCCCAATGCCCAAGATCCAAGACTCCCAACAATTGACACAAAGGGGGAGATTGTTAGGATATTTAGTGATTGTGTCAATAGTTTAAGTCTTGGGATTTATATTGTAATTATCATTTAGCTTGGGCTTTGGACTAGAATGTAATTATTTAATTTTTGGTGTTTGGGCCTTAATATACCTAGGGTTAATGTGGTATATAAGGTGTTACCAACACCATTTGAAAGCTAATCAAAGATCAAAAGGCTAACCCAAGTTTTCACACACTACACACACTACAAGGTGAGAAAGTCTCCCTTTTCATTCCATCAAAGCCTCTTTGATTCCTTATTAGGTGCATTCGGGACCAACAGTTTTTAACAGTATCTTTTCGTTTCATCAAATTTAACATTTGATAAAGATCGTTAAACTACACCTTAACTTCTTTATACCTCCACCATGGCTCTGATACCGTACAGAGAGGATCTTTAAATACAAAAGAGAAAAATGAAAATGAAAAGATGAAACTGGTAAGTAGCGTGGTTAGCTATCGGACAATAAACAGTTTTGATGCCGTTTGGTCCAAATAGTAACCAGCCGTTCTAGCAAAAGTCATCAATAAAAATGAAACTATTTTTATGATTGTTAGAATTAAATCACCGCATACAAGGGTTTTACATAATATTTCTTATTCAATTAATTCAATCGGTAACAGCCTTCACCCTCAAACGCCTATTCATTCGGCAACACGGGCTTTGCCAAGAGCCGACACAGAATTAATTAAACTCAAATTTTATTAAAACCTTTATCCCAGATTTAATTCTTTCAATCGGTTTTATAAAATTTATAAAAGAAAATATATACATCATAGTAATATCATATTAATATATATATATGATATAAAACCATAGTTAGAGTATTAAGGCATCTTGATGTAGTTTAACGTTTAAGTGTAGCCTTTCATTAAGGCTTGATCAAAGAAGAATATAAAAGAGATAAAACTTACTTGAAAAAGAAGTAGATGCAAAGCCGAACTTTTATTTCTTCAACTTATTTTACAAAGGAGAGAGTGAGATATTACAAGAGTGAGAAAAACGCGTACAACACTTCTGGCGAAAAGCCATATTTAAAGACAATCAAAGTAAAAAGACAAAAGTTAAAAACAAAGAAAGGAATTATGATTCCAGCTGGCCTCCATCTTGTTCTTGATTTCTCTTTGCTTTTGTCGGCCAATACTTTATAAAAGTAAAGTACTATGTCTTCATACTAAAATTTTAGCCGGTGGTGGATCATTATTCTTTGATCTTATCTTTCATCTTTTTTAAAGTTCCTTTAGTGATATTATCAATAGCATCTTCAAAAGATAATAAATCGTCATCCTCAAATGGGTCTTGAGCTTCTCCTGCTTGGCAGAAGCCTTCGTCTTTTGAAGAAGTTCCCATAAGCACATCGGTCATATCAATTCCAAAATTTTTCCCAAGGTCCTTTTTAATTTCTTCCATATATTCGACCAGGATTTGTTCTTTCGATAATTTCCTTTCTGAATATTAAATCTTCTAGAAAGGATTTCAAATGGGCTAGGAGATTCTCGTTGCTGTCTTTTCTCGATTTGGTCTTTATAATGAGCAACCTTTTCTTAAATTTTGTCAATTGTTTGATGTCCTTCATATTCCCCTTGTCCGCCTATTCGTATCATTTTCTTCTAGAACTTTGTATAAAAGTTCTCCATAAAACAGGGTATATTCTGCTGGTTATGACCAACTTCAGGAGCTCATTTCCAAATCCATGGAATACTGTATTCAATGTAAAAATGCATTGAAGTCGTTCCTTCAATCCATTTACTATTATGTTGGGCCTTTATTAGAGTTGGCGAAACTTTAACCCACTCAGTATATAATCCTGAGAATGGTTCTTTAAGAATATTAACTGTGGCTCCGTAAGATCACCAATTATAAAACCAAGTAGGAATTTCCTGCTTGTAGACATCAGCACATATCTTGATCCAAGGGGCTTGTCAGAGTCGGTGGTGTGGGCGGAGACGTCCTTAGATAAAAGGTTGGTGGGATGTGGGTTAGGGTGGTAGTGGTGCGATGCGTGGTATGGGTAGTTTGGGTAGTCTGTGCTTCACCTGCTCCAGCGCCTGTTTGCGTTGCGCCCGAACCTTGTCCTTGGCCACTCATCGTAGATGTCCTTGGCCTCTTCTCCCCCTCATGAGGATCCTGATCGTCAGGGTCGTCATGTCGTTGTCTGGAGTGAGAGCTTTGGCCCGGCACGTTTGGGTAACTGGCTCAGGATGGTCCACCAGTCGCCTATAGAGCGATCCTCCTGAGGCGACCAGATGGTGAGACCAATTAGGCCGGCTAGAAGAATGTCTTGGAGCTCGGTGATGGGGATGGTGTATGGGTCGATTAAGATGGATGATTTTTGTAAAGGGTCGGTGGGTGTGGGTTGTGAGGTGGTGAGGTCGGCTTGTGCTGAAGATGGCTCCGAGGCGGGTCCTTTCCCTCGATCTTGATGGGACGTCTCAATTGTCGTACGCACGCTCTCCATAATTTTGTCTTCGAAAGATTTGAATGCTGCGGAGAGAGCGGCCTTGAGGTGGTCTTCAGTCACAAACGGGGCGGACGCCTCCATAGATGTACCAGGAAGACAGATGTCACCTGTTAACAACCCTTGAGCAGACACCGGCTCCTCAGGTTGGCTCAGAGTCACTTGAGGTTGTGACTCTTCGAGACTTCCACCCAATCCTTGAGTCGAATCTGGAAGATTCTCCTCTACGGGTGTTTCGGCAAGCTCGGTTTGGGCCTGCGAACCAGACATCGGTAGATTGTGTTGCGGCTAAAGATTGGGCGAAGTAGTGGCCGCAACACTTGAAGAGATGATCGGCGCGGTATCTGGTGCGGTGGTGACGGCGGTGAAGAGGGACTCGATTTGTATGCTAAGTCGTCTTATATTTATATAGGACTATTTCTTATATTATTATATTTTGTGCAATGTTGGAATTGACATTATTTATATATAATGTTTTAAAAAGTTTTATTTGACCTATAGAAAAATAATAATAAAGAATACATACACCGCCTAATTTTCGCCTAAAAACCGCCTAGGCCCCGCCTAGACGGCCTAGGCGCTAGGCCCCCCTCGGCCGCCTAGGTAGCGCCTACCGCTTTTTACAACCTTGGAAACAGAAGACCCTAATAAGCTTCTTCCATTCTTATGCCCAGCATTCTCAGCATCTTCGGACAAAGATGGAGCTTGATTTTTGGTAATCATAACCGCCATATTTTTCTTATTGAATTTCTTGCAGCTTTTTAATGTTGAAATTTGATGTAATAATAGATCAAACTCAAGGATGTGAAGTGAAGGGTACTTATAGAGAAAGGAGTTCAATTCAAGCATGTTGCTTATAGAGCACGAATGGTGTTTCTGTGGGATCGGTAAATTCTGATTTGGATATTTGTATTTGTTTAATATATGTAAGTTGCTTCCCCTGCCTTGAAATATATACTCTTATATGAAGAGCTAAAGGGGATGAAAACTATAAATTGGTTTGTCTAAATTGACCAATCAAATTTTGTTTACTTTAATTACTAATAAAAAATAAAAAGCCTATAATAACCACCTCATTCTATTTTTAGTATATCAATTATTAAAACACCTTACAAAACTATGAAGCTTTAAAACTCATAATAACCACCTCATTCTATTTCTAGTGTATAATATATTAATTTTATGCACTAATAATTAATTTTATATTTTTGCACACACATAGGTGTGTTAAAAGTAATAGTATATATAAATATTCTATTACATACGCCAATTAAGGTTGATAGGGGTGACCTTCGATCCAGCATTCCTCTTGACCTGACAACCCACAAAGAACAGAGTAGGAGGTTGGGTCCGAAGGAGACAAGGACTAGGTACGAGGTTCGACAAGGACAAAGTACGAAGCCGATATCTGGAGGAGCTCGGGAGATATTTCAGAGTGCTACGGAGCTATTCGAAAGGGCCAAAGGAGGTGCTCGGGAGAGCTACGGAAGCGTCCGAGACACCTGACGAGGGTAAGCAGTACCATACCCTAGACGTGCCTACAAGTATAAATAAGGGCTCTTATCCATTTGACAACAACTTGCACACGCCCACACACACTAACACACCAAGGACACACACATACTCTCTCTTCTTCTCTTAGTCTTCTCTTTAGCTTTGAGGGCTTGGAATCACTTGTAAACATAAAGTGAGCTTGAGTGTGTAATCTTCCTCTATTACTAGTGAATATTCTCCGGCGGCCCGTGGACGTAGGATTCACTTGAATTCGAACCACGTAAATCATTGTCTCTTTACTATTTTCGTCTCGATCTTCATACATTCAACCACAATTTCATCCGAACCGGCCCTCACCTTTATTTCCCGGACCATAAATATTGTTGATCGGGGTCGTCACCCGCATCAAATGGCGCCGTCTGTGGGAACGAGGGTTTGGAACGTGAGATATGGAGTCGTGGCTTGCATTAGACGCTGTTTTGGAAGATTTTGGGGTTGCCGTTCTTGAGCTTTCTTCTATGGCATTTCATCGAACACTTGCCGGGCGGAGCTTTGTCTCGCTATAAGCTTAGCCACTGCCCACCTTGGCCTCCCCGTCAGCGACTAGTCCACCAGCCGAGCACCGGCGTAGCCTAGGGGGCGACCTCCGCGGCCGCCGCTCCGGTCGCCGGCGACGTCCCGCCGGAGATTGCGTTCCGGGACCGTGTTGTAAGTTTTCTAACTCTTGGGGTGATAAGTTGAATTATAGAAATGATGGGGTTAATTCTGTTATTTACCCTTGCGATCAAGTGCTGTGAAATCTAAAGTTCAGGGGGCAAATGAGAATTTTGATAATGTTTGGGGTGCTGTAGTATTTCATCTAGGGTTTCTAAAGGGCTTGGGCCTTGAGTATAGGATTTATTTGTTCGGTTGCCGGAATTATTGTCCTTGGGCCGCTGGCACAGTAGGTCTCCATCAAGACTCCCAAAATGTATAGCCTAGGACAGACAATTGCAGGTGTACTGCTGTCAGACTGACATGTTCCACTTCTGACCAAAATGTCCCCTAACCAGCACACTCTGCGTGTCCCGTGGTCGGCCGTAAACAGTCCCGTCCTTTTTAAAACTCGTGTCAGGATTAGCTGGGATTATGTATCTCCTCCGTACACTATCTTTGACCTCCAGCTATCCCACTTAGCTACTGACCTCCAGCTTTTGCAGCTACGGACCTCCAGTTCTATTTAGCTATTGACCACCAGCTTTCCTACCTAAGTACTGACCTCTGGCTCTTTTACTTAGCTACCCCATATCTCAAAATCTGACCTCTCTAGAGCACCGGATTAGGAGGAATACTGGGCTAGGCGCTGAAATTTATTTGTCTAGGCTTACTTCTAACCTGCCGTAACGCACTGTTTCCACTATGCAGGTACTAAATAATATCTTATCATTATTTTTATCTCACGATGCTCATTGCGTCTCGTGCGTTGGAGTTTCCTGTGGTTGTGGCTTTGCAGATTTGGCAGGTATGGTGGTCCCACTCTCAGCTGGGAACAGAAGCCCGTAAGCCCTGGCTTAAACCTAGTTGGAAGCGAGACCCCGTAAGCCCTAACTTAAATCCAGACTGGGAGCAAAACTCTATAAGCCCTGGCGTAGATCCAGGCTGGGAGCGAAGCCTATAAGCCCTGGCTCAGATCCAGGGTGGACACGAAGCCTCTAAGCCCAACTTGGCTCCAGATGGGAAAGGAGGCCATAAGCCCTAGCTCCAGTCCTAGGCAGGAAAAAAAGTCTATAAGCCCTAGCTTAGATCCAGCTTGGAAGCAAAGCCTCTAAGGCCTGGCTCAGATCCAGGCTGGAAGACAAGCCCAGGCCCCAGGTTACCCTGGGTTGAACACTTGTCGGCTCCTGAAACGGGATAAGCCCAGGCTCCAGGTTGCCTGGATGAATGCCTGATAAACTCAGATGGGGATATGACCAAGCCAATGCTAGATTGCGCCCGCACAGATGTGCCCAGGCTCCAGGCTACGCTGGATCAATGCCTAATAAACCCAGATGGGGATATGACCAAGCCAATGCTTGAGGGCTGCGCAGATGGCACGCCTGCGCATATTGCGCGCCTGCGCAGATTTCACTCGCATGAATGTACCCAGGCTCCAGGTTACCCTTGATGAACGCCTGATAAACCCAGATGGGGATATGACCAAGCCAATGCTTGAGGGCTGCGCAGATTGCGCCCGCACAGATGTGCCCAAGCTCCATGTTGCCCTAGATGAACGCCTGATAAACCCAGATTGGGATATGACCAAGCCAATGCTTGATGGCTGCGCAAAGCGCGCCTGGGCAGATTGCGCACGTACAAACGTGCCTAGGCTCTAAATTACCATGTATTAACGACTGATAAATCCGAGATGGAATACGCCCAGGTTTCGGGTTATTCCGAACTAGGATACATGTTGGCCTCACGGAAAGCGCTTCTTGGCCCCGGATTATCCCGGGTAGATCTTGCTGGCCCCGGATCTCTCTAGGTGATACAGCGAGCTCCCAAGCTCCGACTTAACCCCAAACAGAAGACATAACCAGACAACGTTGGGCTCACAACAGATGGAAAGGTTCACCAGTACCCTACTGTAGCGACCCTCACTCTCTAATCGCTAATTAGCGATAAATCGCGTCGGGTTTAGCAGCGAAAGCTGCAGAGAACCCATTTTACAAAAATATTTGTTTACACAACGAACGGGCCGAAGGCCCAAAACACCCTATCACTCGCCCACAGGTCGTCATCCATGTACAGCCCCGCCCTCAAAAGCCCATGGAAGCTCCGATAGCCAGCCTCGATCGTCGATTACCTACAACACGCAAACACTGAGCTATTGCCCAGTAGGTGAAATAATGCATGCACGTGTGACTCGCTCACGCTCACTCACCCCCAATTCTTACCAATGCAATGCCACTCACTATCACTCATCACAACCGGGATACACTCACCACCTCACAACGGGCCCCGGGCTTCATACTGTGCACCATCACGCGAAATCACTACCACGATCACGATCACAACCACAACACTATCACAACACTACGGCAGTGGCCTACACCGAGCAGCCTCCCTGAGCCGTATCAGGTCACACTCTCGGGTCGCCTCTTCTGCCAATGCGGTGCCCACGCTGGTAGCCTACACCAGGTCCCGTAAGGGTACCCAGGTCGCACCCTCCAGGTCGCCTCCTCCCGCATGCGACAGCGTGGCCTACACTAGCTAGCCTACTTGGGGATGTCCCAAGTCGCTCCTTTCTAGGTCGCCCGCAGTCTGCCGCACAATGTCCAACGGGCAATGGCTCACCGTCACAGGCGCTGATGCACAGCGGATGCCCCCACTCACGTGACTCCTCTACGGGTCGACAGCCAATATCGGCTACTCGCTCACTAGGTACAATACAGTACCACCGTTCCACCACGGTACACTTCGTGAAATGACGTGTAATGCACATGCAGGCATTTACGTGATAATACATGAAACGTGATGCCACATGAAATGCGCACAAAATACGTAAAACACATAATTCACCGAAGCACATAAAATCACATAATTATCAAATAGGTGTTTACGCGTTGTAGATGGATATTCCACCTACCTGGTATCCTTAGCTATTTAACCTATCGCACGGTACGTCGCTAACCTTCGAACCCTAAGTATACAAACATATAAAATTAGGGTTTGTTAGTCTAATTATAATTTCACGAAATTGACTTAATTTGAAAACCCTAGTTTCGACTTTTATGGGTTTTGAAATAGATCTCGATATGGAACTAAAGTGGGTCTCGACATTTGAACTAGTTGGTACACAATGATCTCGACATGTTACTCTAACATATATATGTTGATATTATAACTAAAGATCGCGACATGTGTTTACAATTAAATCTCGAGATAAGGCATGAGTTGATTTCGACCTTTTCATGATAAATCTCATCTCGATAAATACATATCTCTAATTCCATTGTGGGTTTCGACATTACACTAATTGATACACAATGATATCGATATTCATATCTAAGAGTTTGATATTAATTAAATCAGTATGTAAAGATCTCGAGCTCTGAACTAACCAATCTGTATTATTCGATACAAGTCTTCAAGATAGATATCGAGATTTTAACTAATCATTGCACATAGTTCGACATTATAGTATATAACATATTATATAACATTTCAGAATATATCTCGAGATGTTCGGTCCAATTGTAGCAAAATATCAATATTATAACAAGATGGATGTCGAAGTTATAAGCTAAATATGTCGATATCTCAGTAAGATGTCGAGATACACAATTTTGACGTGGCTTTAACGTAAATTTCGACCTATTATAAACAAGGATCTCGACATAATAATCTCGATATAGCATGAAAGGATTTCGACATTATTTCTACAGTCTACTAAACTGAAAACCATTTTATCACTCCACATTTTCAATCAAAGCACCACACTTCTCCAAGAACAGTTTGAAGATTTATATACCTTATCAAAAACCCTAAATGTCTCAAGCTATCGAAATTTACTCTTGATTCACCCTAACTCCCAAAAACATAATTATAAAAGTTCTGAAGATCTCAAAACCCTCATCAACTAAGCCGATATAAATTCTAATCATTTTCGGATCTTTCGTTGTCTAACAAATTCCTAATCATTTTAATCTTAAAGACCCTCTAAAGCTTTCTCTTATACAAATCGTATACTGTTGATATCAAAAGAAAATAATTAACTACTAAGATTAAGGGGAATTATACCTTTTCTATGCCTTGGTTAAGATCTCTGTTCGACTTTTGTATTTTCTTCACTTGAAATCTCGATAATGCTCCACTTCTAAGTCATGACATAATATTTTTATTCTTATCTCCCTTTTCATTGCGTGACATAGTAACTAAGTGACGTTGGATTTCACTTTGTTCATACTTATCATATTCCTAAGAAATAATCCCTACCACATTATTTTAATTATTCCTTTCTAGCTAAGTAATTAAAGTTTATCAATTCATTCGACATCCTTTACTGTTATTGTCGAGTTTATATTAATGTTTCGACATTTATTTCTACCAATTCATGTTCCCCAAAATGTGGTATTAATACTTAATATACTAAATCAAATCTTCTAAGTTAACATGTCATGTACTAAAAACTCTAAAATTAATAACTAACCTAAATTAAATTAATTCCTCTACTTGGTTAGTAACCCTAATAGCACGCAATGTTGACATATAAAATCATGAAACACGTCTCATGCAGTCACATAAGTCATTTAAGATCATAAAAGCAGGAAAGCATCGTATCACCCAAAGTCCTAATCTCTTTATTTAATAAATCCAACAAAATTTTTAATTTATTACTAATTAAATCGTAAATCCCGTAATTATATTTTACGGGTATTACACCCTCCCTCCCTTAAAAGAATTTCGTCCCCGAAATTACGCCGATTGGAATAACACGGGGCATCGATTTCTTTTATCCTTACAGGGGTTTTGGATGTATTCATTGTCGCAGTTCTTGTACTCGGGAAAAGCGAACGATAACCCTCATTTTTTTTTTAAAAAAATTTACCATTCTTATTTGGAATCATTATTCCTTGATTTTCGGTTGTTTCTTGCTACTCAACTTAGTAACCATTAAACAAAATATTTATATATTATCCTATCTTACAGTACAAAAATTTCCGTTTTAAGTTTACAAGTTCACAAAATGAGGGTATTCTATCTTACATATTCGGTTCTACCCCAGGTTGTTTTTCATCTTCTTCTGCAGTGAGGGTAAATACTCTAGGAAGTACCCTCGGAGGTTGGTTCGGCACAGGTTGTTGATTCCGTGCAGGGTTCGGATTAACTGGTGGATTCTCACGACAAAATCGCGAGATATGGCCCGCCTTTCCACAGTTGAAGCACTTGATATTAGGATTAGGACCGAAACAGATGCCGACATGTTGACGTCCACACAGGTGGCAAGTCGGCATCGGTTGTTTGGCCAGAGCATTGTTAGGTCTCGCATTCGGCCTTTGTTCCCATCTGGGTTCATTTGGCCTCCCGCGGTTTGGCTCATTAGGAGCATGATCGACCAATCGTTTCTTCTCGTTTCCTTCGCGACCGTATTGTCCCTGCTCCATCTTTCTCTTTGCTTCGCGATCTTTAGATAGCCTCGTCTCGGCTTCTTCGGCCACCAAAGCTCGTTCGGCAGCCTTAGCATAGGTCATATCTGGAGACCTCGTCACCGCGACATCTCGGTACAGTTCAGACTTCAGGCCAATTAGAAAACGTCCCACCTTAAGGTTGTCTGTCGCTACTATATGGGGAGCAAAGCGAGAAAGTTGCTCAAATTTGCGGATGTACTCCGCAACGGACATCCCGCCTTGACGTAGATTGATGAATTCCTCCATTTTCGTGTCACGGGCAGAAATGCTAAAATACTTTTCCTCGAAGAGCTCCTTAAAGCGCTCCCAGGTGATCGTATTTGGATTTTCCATCACCTTAATGGTGTCCCACCAGTATCCGGCATTTCCCCGGAGTTGAAAGGCAGCACATAGAACTTTCTCCTCTTCGGGAGTTCGGCTATATTGGAACGTGGACTCAATGGTTCTAAGCCACTCACCCGCTGCAATTGGATCCACAGTGTCTTCAAAAATAGGCGGATTGAGTTTACGGAACCTATGCCCGATGGTTTCGGTTCTATCGATCTGGGGCGACGTATGTCGCTCCGACGAATTTTGGTTGCGTATCAGGGCATTAATTTGTTCGGATTGGAGCCGAACAAGATCAGCAAGCTGGGAAATTGTACGGTTCGAGTCATGTTCATCGGGACTGGATTCCCGTTCATCGTGGTGTTGTCGGCTTGATTCGCCATTAAATTCACTCCTAGTTCGTACCATTTTATCCTACTAATTATAATCAAAATATCACATCAGCATATAAGAATCATCATAGAGTTATAAACACTTACAGATGAGGCTGGGCTTCCATGCTTTTGAGCGGCCGTACATGGACAGTCTACAGAATCTATATCCTAAGCTCTGATACCACCTGTAGCGACCCTCACTCTCTAATCGCTAATTAGCGATAAATCGCGTCGGGTTTAGCAGCGAAAGCTGCAGAGAACCCATTTTACAGAAATATTTGTTTACACAACGAACGGGCCGAAGGCCCAAAACACCCTATCACTCGCCCACAGGTCGTCATCAATGTACAGCCCCGCCCTCAAAAGCCCATGGAAGCTCCGATAGCCAGCCTCGATCGTCGATTACCTACAACACGCAAACACTGAGCTATTGCCCAGTAGGTGAAATAATGCATGCACGTGTGACTCGCTCACGCTCACTCACCCCCAATTCTTACCAATGCAATGCCACTCACTATCACTCATCACAACCGGGATACACTCACCACCTCATAACGGGCCCCGAGCTTCATACTGTGCACCATCACGCGAAATCACTACCACGATCACGATCACAACCACAACACTATCACAACACTACGGCAGTGGCCTACACCGAGCAGCCTCCCTGAGCCGTATCAGGTCACACTCTCGGGTCGCCTCTTATGCCAATGCGGTGCCCACGCTGGTAGCCTACACCAGGTCCCGTAAGGGTACCCAGGTCGCACCCTCCAGGTCGCCTCCTCCCGCATGCGACAGCGTGGCCTACACTAGCTAGCCTACTTGGGGATGTCCCAACGCTCCTTTCTAGGTCGCCCGCAGTCTGCCGCACAATGTCCAACGGGCAATGGCTCACCGTCACAGGCGCTGATGCACAGCGGATGCCCCCACTCACGTGACTCCTCTACGGGTCGACAGCCAATATCGGCTACTCGCTCACTAGGTACAATACAGTACCACCGTTCCACCACGGTACACTTCGTGAAATGACGTGTAATGCACATGCAGGCATTTACGTGATAATACATGAAACGTGATGCCACATGAAATGCACACAAAATACGTAAAACACATAATTCACCGAAGCACATAAAATCACATAATTATCAAATAGGTGTTTACGCGTTGTAGATGGATATTCCACCTACCTGGTATCCTTAGCTATTTAACCTATCGCACGGTACGTCGCTAACCTTCGAACCCTAAGTATACAAACATATAAAATTAGGGTTTGTTAGTCTAATTATAATTTCATGAAATTGACTTAATTTGAAAACCCTAGTTTCGACTTTTATGGGTTTTGAAATAGATCTCGATATGGAACTAAAGTGGGTCTCGACATTTGAACTAGTTGGTACACAATGATCTCGACATGTTACTCTAACATATATATGTTGATATTATAACTAAAGATCGCGACATGTGTTTACAATTAAATCTCGAGATAAGGCATGAGTTGATTTCGACCTTTTCATGATAAATCTCATCTCGATAAATACATATCTCTAATTCCATTGTGGGTTTCGACATTACACTAATTGATACACAATGATATCGATATTCATATCTAAGAGTTTGATATTAATTAAATCAGTATGTAAAGATCTCGAGCTCTGAACTAACCAATCTGTATTATTCGATACAAGTCTTCAAGATAGATATCGAGATTTTAACTAATCATTGCACATAGTTCGACATTATAGTATATAACATATTATATAACATTTCAGAATATATCTCGAGATGTTCGGTCCAATTGTAGCAAAATATCAATATTATAACACGATAGATGTCGAAGTTATAAGCTAAATATGTCGATATCTCAGTAAGATGTCGAGATACACAATTTTGACGTGGCTTTAACGTAAATTTCGACCTATTATAAACAAGGATCTCGACATAATAATCTCGATATAGCATGAAAGGATTTCGACATTATTTCTACAGTCTACTAAACTGAAAACCATTTTATCACTCGACATTTTCAATCAAAGCACCACACTTCTCCAAGAACAGTTTGAAGATTTATAAACCTTATCAAAAACCCTAAATGTCTCAAGCTATCGAAATTTACTCTTGATTCACCCTAACTCCCAAAAACATAATTATAAAAGTTCTGAAGATCTCAAAACCCTCATCAACTAAGCCGATATAAATTCTAATCATTTTCGGATCTTTCGTTGTCTAACAAATTCCTAATCATTTTAATCTTAAAGACCCTCTAAAGCTTTCTCTTATACAAATCGTATACTGTTGATATCAAAAGAAAATAATTAACTACTAAGATTAAGGGGAATTATACCTTTTCTATGCCTTGGTTAAGATCTCTGTTCGACTTTTGTATTTTCTTCACTTGAAATCTCGATAATGCTCCACTTCTAAGTCATGACATAATATTTTTATTCTTATCTCCCTTTTCATTGCGTGACATAGTAACTAAGTGACGTTGGATTTCACTTTGTTCATACTTATCATATTCCTAAGAAATAATCCCTACCACATTATTTTAATTATTCCTTTCTAGCTAAGTAATTAAAGTTTATCAATTCATTCGACATCCTTTACTGTTATTGTCGAGTTTATATTAATGTTTCGACATTTATTTCTACCAATTCATGTTCCCCAAAATGTGGTATTAATACTTAATATACTAAATCAAATCTTCTAAGTTAACATGTCATGTACCAAAAACTCTAAAATTAATAACTAACCTAAATTAAATTAATTCCTCTACTTGGTTAGTAACCCTAATAGCACGCAATGTTGACATATAAAATCATGAAACACGTCTCATGCAGTCACATAAGTCATTTAAGATCATAAAAGCAGGAAAGCATCGTATCACCCAAAGTCCTAATCTCTTTATTTAATAAATCCAACAAAATTTTTAATTTATTACTAATTAAATCGTAAATCCCGTAATTATATTTTACGGGTATTACACCTAACCTGATAAAAACGAAATTGAGGTGTGCTGGACTCAGCATACCTGAGTGTCTCCCAGGATATTGTAATACATGAGGAAACCCAAACTATCTATTTGGGATATCTAAGTCCAGCTCCACGCTGGCACTCGAACACCTAACTTATCTGTTGGGGTATAGATGTCCAGCTCTGCGCTGGCATGGGAAAGCCAAACTATCTGTTTGGGATATCTAAGTCCAGCTCCACGCTGGCGTTTGAAACCCATATCTGTTTAGGATATCTAAGTCCAGACCCGCGCTGGCACGGAAAGACCCAACCTATCTGTTGGGATATCTAAGTCCAGCTCTGTGCGGGTACCGGAAGCCCCGACTTGTCCGGCCGGGATAACTAAGTCCAGCCCCGTGCTGGCACCATAAGGCCCTACCCTATCTCCAGGTGGTAACCTCCCTAGTAGCCTGCAGACCTGGCGGTGACGAGCCCCGAACCTACAAAAATGAAAACAAGAGGCGCTAGGTTCAGCCCACACAAATATCTCCCAGGTACATATTTAAATATGCTAATAACCTTCTAGATGGAAGTGTTGGATGCAAATACAGTAGGATATTGGGAGGAAAATGTAAGAGGCGGAAATATGTCGAGAAGGATCAGCGTGGGTACTCAAAGTACAGCGTGCAAGGGAAGGATTGAGGTTGGCGACTAAGGAGGCATACTCTTCACCTACTTCGAATGCGCTGACCAACATCAGCGCAATTTGAAGTAGGGTGTGGGGAGTGGTAGTAGCACAGGTCCGAAGATTAACAGTAAAGCGGACCCAAGATACTTAAGAAGAAAAATTCCTCCGAAATGAGGTAAAGGCACGAGCAAAATGCAAAGAAAACAGGCCACGAAACCTCCAAGCCTTGACTCAGCTCCCAGGCTGGAAACAAAGCCCGCAAGCCTAGCATAGCTCCAGGTGGGAACCTCCCCGATCAGTCTGTGGTTCCTATGATGACGCGCATCTAACCCACGGAAACAAAAGCGATGGGTGCCGAATTCGACATAGACGGATATCATCCATGTACATGTTTAAAACCTCCATTAACTTTTTAGATAAGTGTCCGGATATGAGTGCAACAGGAGGTTAGGAGGAAAGTGTGTAAGGAGATAAGGTTGCCCGTAAATAAGCGTCCAAACATGCCGTGGAACATTACACATCAAGGCAACACAAATAGTCCAAAAGGGAAAGCAACACAGATGGTCCGAAATGAAAACAGTTAACAGTTCAAGGAGGTGGAAGGCGGGGACCATCCGCCGAATCTGGAACCTCAGAAACGGCAGACAGCTCTTGTTACTCCAACAAGTAAAGACTTGGTCTACCTGATAAAGGGTTCATCTACGAGCTAGCAAATGGAAGAATCGGTCTGTCTAATCAGGATATCCGACAAGGCATTGGCTAGTGAATATCCAACTCACCTGGTCGAGATTGCTAAGTATATCTCCGTGCAGGCGTGTGATGTCCTAAGCTGTTTGGGACTTCTTGGGCAACAGGAGAAAATGGCGGAAGAAATTTAAGGACACGAGAGGGGGAATGCTTTCTTAATAATACTCCGAGCTGCAATACTTAGCATACTGCAACTCAGAGTAGGGGGACTGGATGATAGGGGTGATCTTCGATCCAGCATTCCTCCTGACCTGACAACCACAAAGAACAGGGTAGGAGGTTGGGTCCGTAGGAGACAAGGACAGGGTACGAAGTTTGACAAGGACAAAGTACGAAGGCGATATCTGCAGGAGCTCGGGAGATATTTCAGAGAGCTACAGATTATACGAAAGGCCAAAGGAAGTGCTCGGAGAGCTAAGGAAGCGTCCGAGAGACCTGACGAGGGGAACAATACCAAACCCTAGACGCGCCTACAAGTATAAATAAGGGCTCTTATCCATCTGACAACATCTTCCACATGCCCCACACGCACTAACACACCAAGGACACAGACACATACTCTCTCTTCTTCTCTTAGTCTTCTCTTTATCTTTTAGGGCTTGGAATCACTTGTAAACATGAGAGAAACTGGGCTTGAGTGTGTAATCTTCGTCTATTAATAGTGAATATTCACCGGCAGCCCGTGGACGTAGGATTCACCCGAATCCGAACCACGTAAATCATTGTCTCTTTACTTTTTCCGTCTCGTTCTTCATACATTCAACCATGATTTCATCCGAACCGGCCCTCACATTTATTTCTCGGACCATAAATATTGTTGATCGGGGTCGTAAACCGCATCAAAGGTAATGACAACGTTAGATTTATTATCCGTGAGGGGAAGAATTCAATTTATATTTTGCCAAAAGGGACCCGAGAAAATGAAACTATGCCCACTGGTTTTGAGTAACAGACGTCGTAAAATATAATTTTAATGTAATATATTCTTGAAATTTATCGATACAATAATAATTTTGTGAGTAAGAAACTACCTCAATGAAATCATTTTCATTCCAGATTAAATAATGGGCCTTTTATTTACCGGGCGATCATTAATCTCTTTCTTCAACTTACTCTATTTGGCTCAATATTGCATTTGTACGGTAGTTTGGAGCAAATTAATATATAGAATCAATCTAATATGTAAAGTCAACACGATTAAAATATAATATCGATTTCTACGTCTATCATTGCATGGCTTTTCTTTATATTTGGTGGGAGTTAAGAAGAAATAGGTAGCAACTTGGACGAAGTGAAGAAATGTACAACAAACGCAGCAAAAGATTCAAAGGCACTGAAAGAGCGCACGTTTGAAGTTCATTAATCGTTAGTGGCAATTTTGTAATTTAATGCTCTTTTGTAGTTAAGTAGCGTAGTAGCGTTTTTCTTACTTCCTTTTTTCCGTTTCTAGAATACCGATGTATATATATGAACAGTTTCCCGCGTGATGAATACAATAACAGAATTGATCGATTCAATTCAGCTCAAAAAAGAGATTCTCTCTGAAATACATTTCAACACGAAATTCTACATGGTATCAGAGCCATGGGCAATTGATTTCTTCGGAAATTGAATCTTTGTCAGTCAAGAGTCGTAATCGTATTTTTTTGCAAATATCTAAGCAAAGTAAAAGCAGGCAGCTCTCGTGAGTTTTATTCCCACGCACATCCCACACATACCTCACTCACGCACCATAAGCCACGAAGCAGCCACCGCTCGATATCTCCTACGGCTGAGGACGGAGCAGAGGCACGAGGCCACCACAGACGAATATTTGCAGCAAGAGGACAGTAGAAAGGTTTTTGCTCGCTCACAACACGGGAGACACCAGGGCGAGACTTGACGACCGAGCATTGTGAGGGTGCATTCTATCTTATCTTTTACTATTTTATTATGTGTTTGCTTGAACCTTTGTTGTTTCCATCATTGAATATGCTAGCATAAATATTGTGTGTGATACCGCCGAAAAATAGATCTACCGCGTCAGACAGCTAACAGACTTGTTCCCGCCTAGATTCCACCGCGCGCGTTGCCTAATCACTCGAAAACAGGATAAGGGTTGGGGGTCGTTTGCCCTCTTGCCTAGGTCAAGAGGGTAATTTCCATGTTCCAGGTGTAAAGTAACATAAAGAGGGTGATATGTAGTGTGCGTTTTGTGAGTAATTAATTTGGCAGAGTAACAGTAGGATACGTGAGAAATCGATACCTGTTCTTGAGTACCTTGGCAGTATTTATAGGCTTCTGTCCTTGGACAGTTTCCAAAGCGGTTGAGACCCACGTTCCGTAATTCCAGGGGTCGAGCTCCCTCGTCGCCCATGATGGCGTATCTTCTTGATGGGCGGGTTTTTAGACGGTTACCCCTCCCACGTTTGGTTAATGTGATCATGGGAAGTTACGTTGGTTTGGGATCTGCTTTTCGAAGAAGTTATCCCTGCCATCGGTCAATTTGCCCGAGGGACCGAGCCCGAGCTTTCTCTTTTTCTCGAAGGGATCTGCTGGGGCGCCCTAGGGGCGGGTGTCCTCGGGATAGCGGACTGAGGGAGCTTTAAGGTCCTACTTCCTATGGATTCGGCCTTACAGTCCCGAGGCACGTATCCATGGTGAGATCATCTCCTAGCAGGGTAGTTGGGTCGGTTGAGATGGGTCGGGTATTTTGCCACGGGGTCGGTTAGCCCCGAGGGTAACAATAGTCCCCCCTTCGAATAGTCCAAAAGAAGTATGGTGAATTTTGGACGTTTTTGTGGGGCAGTGGCAAAATATCCGAGTCATCGTGGTTCCGGAGGCTGCTGTTGGGCTTTGCTTCGTTCGCTTTCTCTCGGGTATGGGCCTACTATCTCTTCCTGAAAGGCTTTAAACATCGTTTCATATTCCTAGCCACGTGTGGCGTTTGTATTGGTTGGTTCTGATGGGACGTCTGGGCGGGAATTCTGGCGCCCGTTCTGAGACTTGACGTGGGCTGGGCGACGCGGTTCCTTTCTGCCCGTTGATTAAATTCTTATCCAAAGGCCCCAATTGATCGGATGGGCCCTATATATACCCCACTTCCTCCTCCATTCACCTTCTTCATCTTCTCTCACTACTCTCTCTCCTCGCGAAGTTCCCGAGTTCCCGAGCCTTCCTGCCTTTCATTCCCCGCCTTTAGGTCTTTGTAAGTATTTTCTTCCCTTAGCTCTTTTTCCTGCCTAGATATGTCTTCTGATTCCGGTGAGGGTCCCCATATTTCTTCGGGTAGCTTTTCCGAGGGCTCAGAGGGTTCGGGTAGTAGTGGTAGTAGTTCTTCCAATAGTAGTAGTGATTCTTTTGAGGGTTCGGGTAGTCCTGTAGTTAGTGTGGGAGCCAATTCTCGAGGGAATGAGGGAAGTCCTCGGGGTTCTTCCCGGAGTACAGATTCTGTAGATTCTGAAGCCACCCATTCGACCCCTGTTGCCCCCCAACCCTCTATTATTAGGGAGCCGATTCCTCCTCGTGAGGATGACTTCCCTGGCCCAGGACCTTTCCGTCGGGCCTTCAGTGCGTGGGTTAGGGAGGTCGAATCTTTCAGAGCTGGTCGTCCCGGCGTTCGATGGCATCAAATTAAGGTTTCCACCTTTAGAGCCGCAGATCTCCCTAGATTGCAATCTGTTTCCGGTATGCCCCGGGACTTTGAGATTAGAATCCCTTCGCCTACCGATTTAGCTAGTTCTCCCCCCGAGGGCTTCGGTACATATTTTCTTGATCAAGTAGAAATGGGTCTTAGGTTCCCGGTTCCCCGATTCATTGTTGACATCTGTAAATACTTCGGGATTTGTCCTGCTCAACTGCCCCCAAATTCTTTTAGTCTTCTTCTCTCCATGGCTGTTATTTTGAGCCATTATCGCTATACCCCCTCGGTCCCAATGCTATTAGCCTTTCTGAGGCTAAACAAGAAAGAGGAGGGAAAATTTTTCTTCTCCCCGACCCGGAGACCTGACCTCATTCGGGGTAACCCTTCTTTTCATAAGGGCTGGGTGAGCAAATTTTTCTTCGTTAAGCCTCCTGCTGATTGTGCCGAGCAAGAGTTGATTCCTTTTTCTTGGAACGACAATGCCTCTACCTCTGATCCACTTCCTCCCGAGCCTCCTGCTCGGGTAGAAGCATTCTTGGGCAGAGTGGGTAGCCGTCAGTATTACGCCAAGAAACTTCGTAACGAAGAACTTCTCTGTGCCCATGGGTTCTCCTCAAAAGCCGTTCTCCTCACCGGAACTATAGGTATATAGCCAGACCCCTACTGTGCCTTTGCTTCGGTTTTTGGTACCTCTGACAGTCTTTTATTCATTCTTGTAGCTGAAAGGATGTCTTTGGCCGAGGTCATTGCCATTGCTGATGAGGAGGATGAGGATCTTCCCCAGCCGAATCCCCAAGGAACTGCCCCGAATACCCGTTCAAAGAGTAAGGGCAAGGCCCCAGCTTCCTCCTCGGGGGCAAAAAAGTCTGCGCCGAAGCGAGCGGCTCCTTCCCCAAAGGGGGCCTCGGCAAAACGAACCCGAGCTTCTTCAAGTCAACCTGCTTCCTCTTCCCCGGGGGATACAATCGCGTTGGGTCGGGCTAAGCAACCTGCCTTCTTTAATAACCCATCCAAGGATGAGAGCTGGGAGTTCCTTCGGGAGTTCCCTGATGAGGCTAACAGGCATTATTCTCGCGATCTCTCCTACCTCGACCTCAGGAGCCTTCTTGGTGTTACCCTTGGGCAGGTATGTATCTCTCTCTCTTTTTTACTTCATCGGGCGATTTTGATCTTACCGTACCCCCGTTAATGCAGTCACTCTCTCTGGCGACCGAGGTCATGAAACGTGTCTCCCGTCTTGCCGAGCGGAATAAAGCCTTGTCTCAAGCCGAGGCCGAATACCGCAAGCGGGTAGAGGAGCTGGAACGCGAAGTAGCCGAGGCTAAGGTTCGGAGAAGAAGCTCCAGGAGGACGCAGCAGAGCTCCAGCGCCATCTTTCTCGCTCAGAGGTGGCTCGGGTTGACGAAAAGAAGAAGTGGGACGAGGATCTGGAGATGAACTACGTCCCCAAGCGCCATCATTTGAACGATATGAAGACCTTCTTCAAATGGGGCTTCTACGGGTGCATCTCCGAACTTCGAGCGCATGGGTATAGTAAGGCAGATCACCCTTTTAGGTTCCTGAATGCTATCAGGACCTTGAAGGAGGCCCCTTCTGGGGGCTATCTACCCGAACCCCGAGACGAGAGCGGTCCCTCGAGGACGCCAAGTGTGCAGGTTCCTGCCATAGTTGTGGCCGAGCCCCAGCCCGAGGAGATGCGAGGTGCCTCCGGGGATGAAGCCCGTGATGACGCTGAGGAGACCCTGGTACAGGGGAAGTCCGTTGGGGAAGAGGCTCGCGAGGAGCAAGCTGAAGAGAAAGAAGGAGAGGGTCGAGAGGTTGAAGCTCATGGAGATGCTGAGAAGCCCGGGGAAGTTGCCGGGGGTGAAGGTCAGGCCAGCTAGGCCGTTGGAAGATTTTTCTTTTATGTCTTTTATTTATATGGGAGTGTAACGAACCCTAATATATATATATATATATATGTATTTCCTTTCTGCCCTGAACATAGCCCTTCGAGGCATAATATTTGAATGTAGTGCCTCCGGGCTTCTTTATCTTTCCTGTATTTCCGGAGCAGATAGTTCCCTTTATGTTATTTCTTGTGCTTCCTCGCCTTTTTGTTAGTTAGAGCAATCGGCCTCGAGCCATTCGTTTCCCGAGGGTCTTGAGTGCGTCGGGCTAGGAGCCAACTTTCCCGACGACTACTCACCCGAGGATATAACCCGGGGTCCTATCCTAGCCTCCGAGAATATGACCGAGTATACCGGCGAAATTTTCGGGTATCCATCTCGAGGAGCATTGTATGCCCGATCTTTAGCCCGAAAAAATCGCCAATCTGGCTGAAACGTTCCCTGGTTTTTCTGGGGCGACGTACCCGGTATTTTAGCAACGGTTACTTCAAGACCCGATTTATCCGAAGATTTGGCGAGGGGATCTCGGGACTAACGCGTGTTGGACCGTATCTAGCCGTTTTAATTTTGAACTTCTTATCTTTCTGCTCAAGTCTGTGGCGCGTCTATAAATTTGTGGCCTTCTTCCTCCATGATTCCTTAATCCCTTGCCTTTAATTCCTCCATATCGTACTGTGTCTTTCATCTCATAATTTCTTCATGGCTTCATCTTCTTCTTCTAAGGGTAAGCGTGTTGCTGCTTCTTTTCCCCGGACAGAGCCTTTTCCTTTCAATTTTGGCAGTTCCTCGAGTTTTTGCTTTGACTTGGATGAAAAGCCTGATCCGGCCTCCAATGTGAAGTCGCCTTTCCCTCAAGGAGATGATGAGGACAAAGCTTATCGTAAGAGCTTAGCCCGATGGTCTGCTGAAGCGGAGGAGGCTCGATCCAAAGCGAGCCTCCCGTGGTATCGGACAAAAGTGTCAACTCTCAGCCCGCAACTACTTCGGGAATACCTTGAGAGGGCCCGGATCCCTTCGGATTACGAGGTTCAGTTGCCCGGACCCTTGCAAGTGGCGTCTTCGCCTCCTACTGGTTTTTTGACGTTCTTCACTGACCAAGTGGATATGGGACTGAGATTCCCTATCCCCTTTTTCCTTCTTGACCTTTGTGAAACCCTAGGCATTTCCCCTGGTCAAATATTTCCTAACTCTTGTAGTTTGCTCCTAGCTCTAGCTGCCATTGCTCGTAGGCTTAGCTTTCCCCTCACTACTGAACTGATTCTTAATTTCTTCCGTGTGTGTGAGAGGGATGTGGGCAAGTTTGTTTTCGTTCCTTCTTCTGATGTCCTTCATGATAATTTCACCGCTACCAAGGGATGGATGAACAAATTCTTCTACGTGCGCCCTTCGCCCCAGCATCGGGATCGCCGATTTTCCTTACTCCGGTGGCAGGATCATTGCCAGGCCTCGGGTTACGAGCCCGAGCTCTTGAGGGCATTCATGGATTGGGTTGGTAGCCAAAGCTTTTCTGTGAGGGAGTTGGTGTCCGACGTTCCTGCGGGGACAGCTACCTCTTCCCGTGTTCTTGGTATGTTTCTCCTTGGTCTTTGCTGGTTAGTTCTTCCATCCTTGACTATTTCTTTTTCTACAGTGAGCGATGGTTCGGGTGTTTTGCCCGTCTTGACCGTCAGAACTAGGGGTGCCTCGGTACGTGAACGCGGAGCCAGCAGTAAACCCTCGGTAGGTAACCCTGAGGATGAAGCATCAACACCTCGTCAAGAAGTGGGACGTTCTAAGCGGGTGAGACCGTCACCGCCTACACCACCCGTTCCTCTGCGAGAGGGTCCTTCCTCATCTCGATCGACTCTTCATCCCCACTTCTTGCTAGAAAGAGATGGGGAATCTTCTTTGGCTTATATGATGAACTTCTTGACTCCTGAGGAGAAGGATTTCGCCAAGGAATTGTCTGATGGCCTTTTCTGGAAAGAGTGGGCCTTAGCCTTAAGTCAGGTAAGTTTTTCGTCCCTCATCCGTGGCCTAGTATTTATTTAAATTGCTTCTTTATGTCTTCAGGCTTATTCCTTATCCTGTGAGGGAGCTCGGCGATATCGTCTTCAACAAAAAATGATTGACTCGGCGCGATCTTGTAATGTGGAGATGACAATGCGAGTTAGTGAAGAGGCCCAAGAGGTTGGTCGCTTGAAGGATCAGTTATCAAGGGCTCAGTTTGAAGTCGGCAAGCTCCGACAAGAGCTTCATTCGGAGAGAGAAATTCGCCGGGGTCGGGAGCATCAGCCCAACCCTAATCTGGTTCCTAAGGAGAGAATTTCCGAGGCTGCCAACATGTATTTCAACTTCGGATTTCAAGGTTGTCTGTCTCAAATTAGGGCGAATGGTTTTCCAGAGAGTGCACATCCCTTTAATTTCTTGAATCCTGAGGCAGCTTTTATGGCGCTGGCTCCCCGGCGTTCCTCCACCGAAGCCAGCGAAGGGAAAAAGCCTTTGGGATGAGTTTGACTTGGATGAGAGCAGTGATGGTTCCCGAGGGGATGGCCCCGCCGAGAAGGATTAGTCTGATGTCTTTTCGTAGAGTCTAGTTTTCTGCTTAACTTATTCCTTGTCGTCCGTCGGTGTCTCCGCTTCTTGTCTTTTTCCTACCTGTTATGAACTTTGCGGCATTTTTTAAATAAATAAAGGACTTTTAGTTACCTGAACAACGTTTCCTGTTCAATGCCCATCTCATTTATCCTTGGTGATTCACGGGAGTGATGAGGCCTCTCCCCCGGGTTGAGGGCGTCCCCCCGATCCCAAAGGTGGCCTCAATGATCTCGTGAAATGCTTTTTGCGTCCTTTAACCAATATCGATGTTGCATTGCTTTAACGTCATGGGACGTCCACGTGCATGGTTTATATTGCCCGAGGGGAGTAGTCCCGAGGGGCCTTCTTTGCCTCTAGCTTAATAGATGTGGCACTGCCTCGCGTAGAGGGATATCAGTGTGCGCAAAAAGTTTTTTCCCCTTAGGGAATATATCAGCCTCACGTAGAGGGAATTCGGTGTGCGCAATTTATGTTACCCGAGGGATGTTATCCCGAGGGGCCTTCTTTGCCTCTAGCTTATATAGAGGTGGCGCTGCCTCGCGTAGAGGGATATCAATGTGCGCAAAGATGTTTTTTCCCTTTAGGGAATGTTTCAGCCTCTCGCAGAGGGAATTCAGTGTGTGTAAAGGAGATCGCCTTAGGGAGGTTGTTCCGAGGGATTTTTGTGACAATTGCCTCCTTGGGGAGTGGAGTGTCTTCTACCCGGGTCTTCGTGTCTTTTTAAGTTCTTTGAATGTTGGGTCGGGAGTTCCTCGTATGAATGGAAAATAAACTTCATTAATAATCCAGCGTAGTTTACATCTCAAAAGCAATAGAAGTAAACTTTAAGGAAATAGTGTGCGAAAATCCAAGAGAAAACATATGCGAATGAGGGTACCCCCCTCTAGGGATAGTATTTCCGTAGCTTCCGGGCGTTCCAAGGGCGATCGAGCCGTTTTCCGCTGGTGTCCTCGAGATAGTAGGAGGCTTCTCCTGCTTTCTTGACGACTCGGTAAGGTCCTTCGAACTTGGGTTCTAACTTCTTCCTTCCTTCTTGATTTAGAATCTCTTTCATCACGAGGTCCCCTTCCTCGTACCTCTTGCTTCGGACTCGGCGATTGTAAGACTTGGTCATCCTCCTTTGATAGGCAGTCATCCTGATGGCGGCTCTTTCTCTTCCTTCCTCGATAAGATCGAGATCTTCGGTGCGGAGTTGGTCGTTGTCTTCAGGGTAAGTAAGGATTCGGGCGCTTTCCATTCCGATTTCCGCGGGTAGTACCGCTTCGCTCCCATAGACCAAGCTGAAAGGAGTCTCACTGGTCCCCTCTCGAGGCGTTGTCCGATATGACCAGAGGACACTTTGAAGCTCATTGAACCATGACTTCTCGAGCCCCTCAAGTCGGGTCTTCAACCCTTGCACTATGGTACGATTTGTCACTTCAACCTGGCCGTTGCTTTGTGGATACGCTACCGAGGTAAATATTTGCTCTATCCCGAGCTCACCACACCATTCCTTTAGCTTCTTTCCACTGAATTGCCTCCCATTGTCAGATATTAGTCTCCTGGGGATTCCGTAGCGGCAGATGATGTTTTTCCAGATGAAGGCGGTTATAGCGGCTTCGGTGATCTTGGCCAAGGCTTCGGCTTCAACCCATTTCGAGAAGTAGTCCACAGCTACTAACAAAAACTTCTTTTGAGCCACGTTTCCGGAGAATGGCCCAACAATGTCGAGTCCCCATTGGTCAAAGGGGCAAGGGGAGGTCACTGACTTCATTGCCTCAGCGGGCATCCTCTGTAGACTGGCGTGCTTCTGGCAACTGAGACAACTTCGGACTGTCTTAATGGCATCCCCCTTCATAGTTGCCCAAAAGAAACCTGTGAGGAGTGCTTTCCTTACCAAGGCCCGACTCCCGATGTGGCTCCCGCAAATACCCTCATGTATTTCCCGAAGGACATATTCTCCTTCTTCCTTGGATATGCATCGTAGGAGAGGTCCCGCGAAAGACCGCTTGAACAGAGTTGTATCAATTAAGGTGAACCTTTGAATCTTTCGCATGAGTTTTTGGGCTTGAGCTTTGTCCTCGGGAAGAATCTCGTGGCGCAGGTATTGGTAGATCTCGTGTCTCCAATCTTCTCGGGCGATGTCGGGTTCGGGCACGTTTTGGTCCTCGATCTGCCAAACGGCTAGAACCTTTCCCTTTTCCTCGAGTGGACCGATGGCGCTTGCCCATTTGGCTATCTGGTCTGCCTTCTCATTTTGGGCCCGGGTGATTAAGACGATCCTGAGTTCTTCGAAACTCCCTTTAATTTCGTCGAACGCCTTGACATATTTTTCTAAATTCGGACCCTTGACGGCAAAGTTCCCTTCTAGTTGCTCGAGTTGAGTCCGAGTGTACCAGTAATCGTGATCCCCATTCGTGCCGCTCGAAGTCCAGCGAGCAGCGCCTCGTATTCTGTCTCATTGTTTGATGCCTTGTGGTCGAGCCTAATAGCCAGGTTGGTCTCTTCTCCCCAAGGTGATATGAGAAGTATCCCGACTCCATTCCCTGAACTGCAAGAAGAACCATCCACGAACATTTTCCATACTTCTTCGGGACCGTCACCGATTATTTCTACCATAAAATCAGCCAACGCCTGTGCTTTGATCGCGGCCCGAGGTTTGAATTGAATATCGTATTCTCCTAATTCTGTCGACCATTTGACGACCCTTCCCGAGACGTCCGGCCGTGTGGCGATCTTCCCGATGGGTTGATTGGTCAGCACCACGATCGGATGTGATAGGAAGTATGGTCGTAATTTCCTAGCAGTGATAAGAAGGGCCAGCAGAAGTTTTTCGGAATTTGTGTACCTTGTTTCGGGGCCTTTCAAGATGTGGCTGACGAAGTAGATTGGTTTCTGCACTCTTTCCTCTTCCCGAACCATCACGGAACTTATGGCCCGAGGCGATGTTGCAAGGTAGACTGTTAACTCCTCCCCCGGCAACGGCTTGTTAAGCACGGGCAACTTTATCAAATATTCCTTCAGGTCCTGGAAGGCTTTCTCGCACTCGGGTGTCCATTCAAAGTTTTGGACTTTGCGCAATACTTTGAAGAAGGGTAAGCTGCGGTCCGCGGATCGGGAGATAAACCGCGAAAGAGCGGTGATCCTCCCTGTTAACCTCTGCACCTCATTTAGACTTCGGGGAGACGTCATATCCAACAAGGCCTTGACTTTGTCGGGATTAGCTTCGATTCCTCGCCTCGTTACCATGTATCCTAGGAATTTGCCCGAACTGACTCCGAAGGTACACTTGCTGGGGTTCATCTTCAGGTTGTATCTCTGAGCGGTCGAGAGCGTCTCTTGAACATCGGCTAAAAAGCGGCTTTGTTCTCGGGACTTGATTAGAATATCGTCAACATAGACCTCCACGTTTCTCCCGATTTGATCCTTAAAAACCTTGTCCATCAGCCTCTGGTATGTGGCACCGGCGTTCTTCAGTCCGAAGGGCATAACTGTATAACAGTAGGTTCCTCCAGCGGTTATGAAGCTTGTCTTTTCTTGGTCTTCCTTGGCGAGTAGGATCTGGTTATATCCTTGAAAAGCGTCGAGAAAACAGAGTAGCTCATGTTCTGAGGTGGAATCAACCAACTGATCTATCCTGGGTAAGGGATAACAGTCCTTCGGGCATGCTTCATTTAGGTTTCGGAAATCCACGCACATGCGCCATTTGCCCGAGGATTTTGGGACCAAGACCACGTTAGAGAGCCAGGTGGGGAATTGAACCTCCCGAATGTGGCCTGCTTCCAACAGCTCTTCCACCTGCCGTCGTGCCTCAGCATTCATTTCAGCGCTGAGATGCCTCCTTTTCTGAAAGACCGGTCGAACAGCTCGGGAGACATTCAGTTTATGCTCGATGATCCCCCGGTCGATGCCTATCATGTCCTTAGAGGTCCATGCGAACGCGTCCTTGTTCCTTTTTAGTAATCTGATTAAGCCCTCCCTCAGGTCTGGGGGAAGATCCTTGGCAACTTTTACTATCCCTTCAGGCGGATTGATCATCACTTCTTCGATTTCTTCTTCCTTATCTGCTTTCTGAGCAGTCCCTATGGCGTACAGCGTTTCCCTGCCCCTCGGGTAGTCTTCTCTTCGCGTTTTAGAGGATTTGATCTCTACCCGAACTTCTTCCACGTAGCATTTCCTAGCCATCTTACGATCTCCTAAAACTTCCCCTACTTTGTCTCCCACGGGGAACTTTATTTTCTGGTGAAGTGCCGAGGCAATAGCCATGAAGGAAGTGAGGGCAGGTCTCCCGAGGATGATGTTGTATGGGCTCTTCCCGTTGATGACCATGAATGGCGTGATCCGTGTTTTCCTCATGTCACCCTCCCCGAGGGAGAGTGGTAGATGTAATATTCCCATTGCCTCGATACAATGTCCCGTGAAGCCGAATAGAGCTGTTTCTACTCTGTCCATAGGGTACGCTCCTATGTCCATCTGATCAAGGGCCCTCTTGTAAATGATGTTGACGGAGCTTCCATTGTCAATGAAAACTCTACCAACGTCATGATTGGCCACCTCTGCTCGAATAACTAGGGCGTCTTCATGGAAGTCGTCGCCTCCATGGAAGTCTTCGGGACCAAAACTGATGGTAGGGCCCGATCGTTTGCTTCCTACTTTGATTTCGAAATTTTCCAAACGGCGGGCTCCTGCCTTCCTCGCCCGATTGGAGTCTCCTCCCGTTGGTCCTCCTGATATGATGTTGATCGGACGCGGCGTAGGTTTCTCTGGAGATCTCCGTCGTCCTGCCTCTCTGTTGTCTTGATTCCTTTGATTATCATTTCCTCCGGGCCTCGGACCTCGTCTATCTTCCCTTTCTGGCGTCCTCCTCCGAGCTTCCCTTGGACGGTCCTGTCGCGTGTTAGGACGGTTTCCAATCCCAGGGTATCGAGGTTTAGTCCCGAAGCCCCCTTCAACTCCTGCCAACTTAGCTCGAGCCTCAGGGTTGGTTGCAATTAACTTCTCTAGTTCTCGATTTAATTGGAAACATTCCTCCGTGGTATGCCCGTACTCGTGATGGTAGTTACAGTAAGTGTCGGATATTGGTCGCCTCGGGTTACCATCGATATAAGGTGGTCGGCGAAGAAAGTCGTTTTCCTCGCATATCTCCAACGCTCGTATTTTGTTTACGCGCAATTTCGAGTAATCAACCCGGGGAGTGGAGGCACCGGATAGGGGCGATCTTCCTTCGGGGAAACACTCTTCGGTCCTGGTTTCTCGGTGGGCTTTTTCGGCGCTCTCGTGGGGGACTCTTGCGTTTTCTTTCCTCGGGTTCCCGAGCTTGTGATTCTTCTACTCGAACATATTTCTCAACCCGAGCTATCAGTTCTTCTACTGTGGTAGGATATTTCTTCACCAATGATCTGAACAGATCCCCGTCCCTTAAACCGTGGTGAAACGCCCCGATAAGCAACTCGGGCGCTATGTTGGGGACCTCCATCTTCACCTGATTAAAACGCCGAAGATAGTCTCTTAAGCTCTCTCGATCAGCTTGTTTTATGTTTAACAACTTTACTGCAGATGAGGGGCGTCTTCTGTTGCTTGAGAAGTACTTCAAAAAGTGGCTGGTTAGGTCATGGAAACTTCTAATTCCTCCTGGGGGCAGAAGAGTAAACCATTGTTGGGCCCCTCCTGACAGAGTGGTCACGAAGAGTCGGCATTTGACGGGGTCGCTAAGTTGGTATAACGCCGCGTTTCCTTCGAAAGCAGCTAAATGGTCTTCAGGTGGCCCGGAACCGTCATATTTCCTCATTTCAAAAGATCAAAAGTGTTCGGGCAGTGGAGCCGCAAGCACCTCGGGAGAAAACGGTGAAGCCCGAGGGACGATTGGGACTTCGGGCGGATTTGCGAGATTTTGAAGCTGGCGAATCTCCTCTCTCATTCTTTCCAAGTCGGCCGCATGTTGATCGGCGCGCTGTTGATCCGTGCGTTGCTGGTCAGTGCGTTGCTGCTCGGCACGTCTCCTTTTCTCAGCTCGGGCTCTCCTCTGCATCGATGCCAGGGTATGGTTACCATCGCTACGTTCTCCAGTGCCGGATTGGGCGTCTCGCTCTCCATTTGTCTCGTGTTGGCCTTCCTCACGCCTGGCGTTGCGCCCTCCATTCTGCCCGAGTCCATTCCCTCTCTGGTTCCTTCCGGCCATCAAGACTCCTACGTCAGCCCCGATTCTCCGCATTTCTTGCATGATGGTGGCGAACATCACGGCTGGATCTGCCGGGTTCTGCCCGTTACCGTCAGGTGGCGGCACATGATCATTCTCGACAACTACCATACTGAATTTCTCTTAATGAGAAACCTAAACGTTCCCACAGACGGCGCCAAGTTGATACCGCCGAAAAATAGATCTACCGCGTCAGACAGCTAACAGACTTGTTACCGCCTAGATTCCACCGCGCGCGTTGCCTAATCACTCGAAAACAGGATAAGGGTTGGGGGTCGTTTGCCCTCTTGCCTAGGTCAAGAGGGTAATCTCCATGTTCCAGGTGTAAAGTAACATAAAGAGGGTGATATGGTGTGCGTTTTGTGAGTAATTAATTTGGCAGAGTAACAGTAGGATACGTGAGAAATCGATACCTGTTCTTGAGTACCTTGGCAGTATTTATAGGCTTCTGTCCTTGGACAGTTTCCAAAGCGGTTGAGACCCACGTTCCGTAATTCCAGGGGTCGAGCTCCCTCGTTGCCCATGATGGCGTATCTTCTTGATGGGCGGGTTTTTAGACGGTTACCCTTCCCACGTTTGGTTAATGTGATCATGGGAAGTTACGTTGGTTTGGGATCTGCTTTTCGAAGAAGTTATCCCTGCCATCGGTCAATTTGCCCGAGGGACCGAGCCCGAGCTTTCTCTTTTTCTCGAAGGGATCTGCTGGGGCGCCCTAGGGGCGGGTGTCCTCGGGATAGCGGACTGAGGGAGCTTTAAGGTCCTACTTCCTATGGATTCGGCCTTACAGTCCCGAGGCACGTATCCATGGTGAGATCATCTCCTAGCAGGGTAGTTGGGTCGGTTGAGATGGGTCGGGTATTTTGCCACGGGGTCGGTTAGCCCCGAGGGTAACAGTGTGATTAAGGCCGTAGTAGGCCGGATTATGAATTCGTGATATTGGTGTTCGCATTTTATTCAATCATATGAGTTGAGTTACGTATTTCTCGTTTGCGCTAAATGCTTGCATGTACTTGATCATCATATGCATGAGTCTTGATTGGTTTATGAGACTGAGTAAGTGATTAAACCGGTTAGAACAATAAACAAGGACTACCACGACGTAAAACCGACCAGAGATGGAATTCGATTTCGTCTGTGTGGTTTCCGAGACCTTAGGCGCCGAAAGCGTCTAAACTCGGGGAAATTCATAGAGACGAATGCGTGCGGAGTAACTACAGTCATATAGAAATATAGCTGATTGGTTCACTTTCGCATTGGGTTGCTATACACGCGAGAGCGGGTAGCACGTAGGTTAGGGATTTCTACCTTAACTAGATTCGTACTGTTTAGGTAAAATCGATCGCATGAATACGTATGAATATTTCGTGCCGAGCACGTGCCTTGATCACATTCGTCGTCAATTTATCCATTTGCTATCTGTTTTATTCATGTCATTTGTTATTTGCATTTTTATTTCTTTTATTAAATCCACAAAGTATAAAAACTCGTCTTAGTTTAAATTAAAGTTAGGAATAATATCTTAAATTAATTGAGCTGTCCTCGTGGATCGATACTTGGACTTGTCCATTTTATACTACTTGCACGGCTAGTACAGTTGCTAGTATTCGAACGTGCCAAGATTTTGGCGCCGTTGCCGGGGATAGCGATAACATTAATTTTAAAATATATTCTGAACTTTAGTTTAAACATTTTTTATTTATTATATTATTTTTAGTATTTTCTAAAAGAAGAATTTAAGAAAAATAATATAATTATTATTATTATTGTTATTATTATATTTGCAGTAGAAGATTTTTTTTCTCTATATAAATATTATTATTTTTCTATTACCCATGTACAATCACTTCTATTATTCTTCAGCGGAGGATCGACCTATGTATGGAGAAAATGAGGTTAACGCCATTATTACAGCAAAGTTTGAGGCGATTCATCGGAGGATAGACGAGATAAACTTTCAGCGCTCACAGGCCACGCGTCGCGTTCATCACAGTTGGAATTCAAACATACGAGGATCCATACTGCGAGGAGCCACGAGAATTTCATAGTGAGTGGTTTGCTCCACCTGAAAAGGAGAAAGCTGCCTGGGAGATAGCGCTCGAGAGACAGGCCGAACAAGACCGTAGAGCTGAAGAGCGACGCCGAAATTTCGATGCTGCTTTTAATGAAAGTTGTAAACAATTAGAAGCATCAATGCGGAGTTTAATGGCCCGAGTGGAGAAGCTAAAAATTGAAGAATCTGAATGCGAGCAAGAAACGTTCTCGAGCCACACAGAGACAGATCCAGAAGAAACCATTCAGTTTGGTTTATGGAACGATGCTAGAACCAGGGCCGGAACCAAATGAAGTTGACGATGAGATCGAACTTGAAAAAGTCGATCAACCCGCAGAGGCTACTGTAGATTTCACTCCGTCAAAGCTGAGTCCTCCACCAGGCTGGATTCGACCGCCTTTTCCAACAGCGTCACGAAAAGAAAAACAAGATGATTTTTTTTTTCAAAGAGCAGCAAAGTTGACGATCAAATTATGATAATTCTCACCCAAGAATTTTCAACATGGATACATAAGAAGCCACCGAAGCTTAATAATCAGGGGAGGTTTTATATTCCGCGTTCTATTGAGGTTCTTTCATTCTCTAACTTATGTTATATAAGTGTTAGCACTGACGCGAAGCCTCTTTCATTTTTAGAAAATTGGGACTCGGTGAGCCAAAGCCTACCTCGATAATTCTCCAAATAGTAGATAGATCGATTACGTCTCCACGAGGAATCACAGAAACTGTACTGGCGAGGTGTTCGTCGTCTTTCAATCGCTTGGAGAGAATAAAAGCAAATTGAAAGACCTCCAGCACAACAAGGAGGACCAAGAAACTTTCGACCCAATTTTACGAGATCTTATGAAATCAACATGAAGTTATATCACTCCGAGATCAAACTCCTCTCCAAAAAGGTGAAATCAAAATGTTCAGTAGTTCTTCTCGTCGACCATCAATGCGAACATGAGTCGAGCTCTCGACTATAAAAGGTGCGCTTCTTGGGAGGCAACCCAAGTATTATCTACGCATTGTTACTATTATTGCATCGCATCGTATTAAGTGTGTTTTGCTTTTAAATTTTGATGTGGACCGCGTAAAAAGACCCCCTGAAAACGGTGGCTGAAGCAGTTGTTCTTCCCTCGTAATCTCCTTAGCGCGAATTTATGGTTCCCCGTCGTCTACCTCCGTTAAGCCTAACACTCAAAAACTCGAAAACACGTCAGAAGGGGGCCGGAGTTGGTGCCGGCGTATCCCCTCCGATGCTTAAGTCAGAAAAATGGGTGAAAGATAGGTGTGTTGGCTCGTAAATCAGTTTTTGATAGTTTTTCAGCGTACCTGGGAAATGGATTAACCGTCCCTACTTATACTAACCTCGCTCTGTCTTGCGCTGACCTAGTCTTTCACCCTAGCCCGCGTTACTCGCAAGCCTCTCAGAGGGCACGTGGCCCTTCCATCATCCCACGTTCTCACGTCCTCAATCTTCCCTACTGACCCCCTTTCTTCTCGGTGCTTCTGTTCTGCTCGGGCTTCTGACCTACCCGAGGGGTCTCGACTCGAGCTGGCCTCATTTCTCCAATCCTTCCTTTCTATCTGGATTCGACTACCTCTACTCAGTCTTAAGGAGAGGCGACCCTGCTCGGGCTTACATGGAGTTTACTTTGCTCGCCTTCATACACCCTGTTCGGATTCCTGATCGGGCTCTTGCCCTTGCTTCCCTCTCTCGGGCTGTTTACCCCCGACTAATTGGGTCTACATCTGGTCAGGCATTTCAAATAGCCTTCTCGGTTTGCCGCCTAATCTGTCTTCCATCCTTCCTTCAGCAGGAGTTACTCGGGCACTCTGTCTCTGGCCGGGTGTACCCCTCTCACGCTCTTACCTTTGTCCCTTCGCGCCCCCTCGTTCACGGGTTAACCGTCAACTACCTTTATTTCCCCCTTGGCTATGAATCCTGGAGGTACCCCTGCTATTTTACCGTTAGCTATAAATCCCGAGGGTAACAATAGTTCCCCCTAAAATAGTCCAAAAAGAATGTAATGAGTATTTGGACGTCAGCTATCGGTAAAATAGTGGTCCGTAAGATCGCTCGACACAACCCAATGGACGTTCTCGGGCCGCCCCTTCATCCCAAAGCCTCAGACTCTTCTTCTTGTTGCTTATCGGGACGCGCTTTAGTTGTGCCACGTCGCTCCCGCCTTTGGGCGGGAATACTTTCATCCCATCTAATCAAGTGCAGACTCGTCGTGCCACGTGTCACTTATCCAAGGGCTAGACGTCTCATCTCCCTTTCTTCTCTTTTCCCCCTTTCCCATAAGGGTTTTCATTAGTGTCTCTCTCAAAACTCTCTCTGCTCCTGTTCCTGCGCAAAATCCTCTTTTCACCCGGCGATTTCTCCCTCAAATCGGCGCCCCATACTTGGATTCTTCAACCGCATCCTGCGTCATTATCCCTGGTAAATTTCGTCCCTCTTTTTCCTCTTTTTCTTTCGTTTATGGCTGCCCGTTTTGCTGTTAGTTTTCGCGTCTGAGTTTAGATGTTCATCGGCGTGGGCGCTGTCTTCAATTTCATCCGTGTTTCGTTCGTTTCCCATTTTCATTTCTTGCCTGTGTTCATTTTGTTTAATCCCCTTAGGGTTATGCCGTCATTCACTAGGAACGACACCAAGATCTCATCTTCCCGAAATCAATCGAAACTTCCCTCAACCTTAGACTCCCCAAAATCTTCATCTTCATCTTCTTCCTCTTCTTCGTTCTTCACATCATTTCTCGATGCCGTAGAAGCCTTACGTGACTTCCGTGACTTGGATATTTTTCGCCCCCTCAGCTTGTAGGGCACCCGAGCAAGAAAGCATATCTCAAAGCTTTATCCGAGTGGTCTTCCCAGATGGCAGACCTCCGCGAGAAGGTCAAGCTCCCCTGGCATGAAGTGAATGTGTCGTCCCTTCGGGAATCTCATATTCCCATGATTATCGATCGAGCAGGTCTATCTCCTACTTACAAAGTGAGGATTCCTGGCCCTCGGGACGTAATTAGCGGACCTCCCGAGGGTTTTCACACTTTCTTCCTCGATCAACTTGACATGGGACTTCGTCTTCCTCTCCCTCAATTCCTAGTCGATCTCTGTAGCTACTACCAAATTTCTCCCAGCCAACTTACCCCAAACTCTTATAGCTTACTTCTTTCTCTAACCATGCTCGTAAATTATTTCCACCTTCCTTTTTCTCTTTCCCTCCTTCTGGCCTTTTGGAAAATAAACCAAAAAGAACCGGGCAAGTTCTTCTTTTCCTCTACCGCTTCTCGGGAGTTCCTTCTCGGGAACCCCTCCTCTCACAAAGGATGGGTGAGAAAATTCTTCTATGTCCGATCTCCCGAGGGGATCCCCGAGAATGACACCACTGATGCATGGCCTAAGACCATATCTATATCTACTCTTCCGGCCGCCCCTGATTCAGAAGTTGAGAAGTTTGTGGAGGTCCTCGGGAACCGAAGCTTCAGCGCCCCCGAGCTTGTCAAGGATGATCTCCTCTGCCATTTTGGTTACTGCTCCAAGGGTTTAGTGGAAGACGACTTAGGTATGCCTTCTTGGTTTCTCTCTCTTTCTCTGCTTTTATCTCTGATCGAGCTTTCTGCTATTTCTTGCCAGACCTGCGTATGGATCTCGCCGACCTGCTCAAGTTCTCGGAACAAATGAAGAAAGGTGACCTAGCTCAAGCACCTCCCGACTCTGTCACTCAGGCCCTCAATAAGGGCAAGGGTAAAGCCGCTACCAGTTCTTCGGGTTCCACGAAGGCAGCTCCAAAGAGGAAGGTGCCCGCGGCCACCGGTGGTCCCTCGGGCAAAAAGGCCAAGGCCAGCTCCCACGCTGGCGTTAGCACTGGAGGGGGTTCTCCTGCGCCTACCGATCCCGTCGAGCAACCCGACTACTTCCATCGTCCTCGAGGGACCCAATGCGTGGAGTTCCTGCGGGTTTCCGCTCTGAGGTCAACCGATCCCACCTTTTACCGTTGCAACCTCGGGAGTTCTTTCTTCTCTTCGCCCAACATATGAGGCAGGTATTGCTTTTCCTCCCTTGTCTTTTTACTCCTCATCGTATGTCCCTCGGCGTGAGCGTTCGTCTTTTTCTCTACTTGTCAGGGTTTTGCTTGTGCCGCCGAGGCTTTGGAGAGGATGCTCTTTATGCACGAGGATTGCATCGAGCTCACTCAATCCGAGGCGGCATTAAAGGAGAAAGTATCTCAACTCGATGAGGAGCTTAAGCAAAAGGAGGAGTTGAAAAAACACTCATGGGATGCTAGGGCAGATTCGGAGAAGGCCAGGAGGGGTCTGCTCAAGGAGAGGAACGCTCGAGAGGAGGCGGAAAACAACTTCCGCGAGCTAGAAGAGAGTGTCTCTCGGGACTACTTACCTAGGACTGCGTACGGGAGACAAGTCGTCGAGTATTTCCACCATGGCTTCTGGGGATGTGTCCACCAACTCAGGGTGGCCGACATCGGCCAGAAGTGGAAACACGACTGGCTGGATGTCGATCGAGCCCTCATCGATTGCCCCCAGGGGGATATCCACCCCGATCACATAGCTCGAGGAGGTTCCGAGGGTAGTGTCCAGGAGGACGTGGTGGCCACGCCCTCGAGCAAGGAGACCGAGGAGACCGTCTGCTCCCCTGTCGAGAATCCTGAGAAGCCCGTCGAGATGCCCGAGCCCGAGGTTGAGCAGGAGATGCCTGAACAAGATAGCGCGGAAGCTCGAGCTCAAGGAGAGGAAGAGCTAGCACCACGTGTCGAGTTGGTGGCGACGGAGGCCGAGTCGGTGGTGGTCGTGGTCGAGACAGAGAAGACAGGGGTGGAGTTGAATCAGGCCGGGTCGGCCGCTCCGCCCTAAAATAATTCTGCTTGTGTGGATGAACTTATTTTTCTTTATGTCTTTTCTCTACGAACAGTATGTCCTTTCCTTTCTGTCCACGTCTTTTCTTGTCAGACTCTATTACATTAGTCTAACTGTAATCCCCTCGTATCGCGTTCGCTTATGCTACCCTCGTTTCGCATTTCCTCAAGTTTATAGTATGCAATCAGCTGTGATCGAGAACTTCCTTTCCCGCAACGTTCTATTGTATTTTCCCCTGATCTCCAAACTATGCCCCTCGAGAACGATCTTTGAGGGTTCTCTCATTTCCTCGAGCATTTTTTCGAATGTTACCTAACGGCCGGCCCTTTTTACCCTTGGGCCTCATATTTATTCATTTAAACTTCGAATTCCCCCCAAGACCCGATCTCTGTAACGGTCCGACCTTTGCGGGCCTGTCCCCTTATAAAATCGATATTTGTTCAATTAGCTCTACTTCGCTTCTCAAGCTTTCACTGAGCTTACTCCCTTCAGGTTATTTTATCTATCCAACTCGGGATTTTACTCTCCTTTTTTCTTCTTAGTTCACAACAAACTCATTTTCCCTTATCTTCTGAATCTCGTATATTTTTGCCCAACTTATTGATGAATCCCAGAATGGCGTATTCTCAACTTAGGAGAAACTTCCCTTCAGATCCCCCATCACGCCCTCTTTGGCAATTATGGGAGGAGGCAACAGGTTTTGCTTCAAACGCGAACGCGGAATTTCTGGACATGGAACGCCAGGTCGTCGCAGCCCCCTTCTCTCGAAGAGAACCCTCCTCGGAGCGATTCCGCCCAACTCCTCGTTTCCATTTGGAGGCCGATGGTGCTTCCTCTCATCAATTCATGGAGAGTTTTTTGGAACCCGACCAGAAGCGGCGTCTGGCGAGATTCTCCGATTCCAGCTTCTGGGACTGGTGGGCTTTAAGTGAGAGTCGGGTCAGTCACGCCGACCTCCGCCTTTTAGCTCATCTCTTTCTTTATTCTTTCCTGACTTTTCTTCATTAGTCTTGTTCACTTTCTTGCGAGGGACTTCGGCGTTATACTCAACAACGTGCCCTGCTTCAATATTACGAGGATGCCTACGCCCGATTGACCACCTTCTTGGGCGAGAAAGATCGGCAAATCGCCGAGCTAAAGGAGTCGTTGGCTGATTCCTATGCTGAGAACCAAGGTATCCACTCAAAGTCCCGAGGGAGAAACAACCGGGCTCGATCCCCTCATCATGTGCGGCGTATTTTCTCCCCCTACTCGGGTGGGATCTCGGCGTTAAGACGTAGAAAGATTCCTCGAGACGAAGAGGCGTTTGCTTCCTCGAGGACTGGCATCTGGGAACACCCTACGCTCGGGAGATGAGGCGATGAACATTATTCGTATGTTATTTCTCGTTATATTATTATTCAGCCCTATAAATCACAGGGTTTTTTGGTTTTTCCTAGACTTTGCTCCTTTACCTTTTTGCATTCGCACTTGGTATTCTACTCTTACTGTTAAATGTCGTTCTCGTTTCTTCATGCGTGTTTATTTTGGTTTTGACCAACAATCGCACTTTACTTAGCGATTTTCTTCGTCCCTGCAAGTGATCGGGCCTCTTCCGAGGATTTTTCCTTCTTTTCGTTTGGCGATTTTCTTCACCCTCTCGGGTGATCGTGCCTGATCCGAGGACTTTTCTTCATTTTCATTTGGAGATTTATTCACCCTCTCGGGTGATCATGCCTCATCCGAGGACTTTTCCTTCTTCCTCGTTTGGCGATTTTCTTCACCCTCTCGGGTGATCGTGCCTCATCCGAGGACTTCTCCTTTTTTGTTTGGCGATTTTCTTCACCCTCTCGGGTGATCGTGCCTCATCCGAGGACTTTTCCTTCTTTCTCGTCTGGCGATTTTCTTCACCCTCTCGGGTGATTGTGCCTCATCCGAGGACTTCTCCTTCTTTCTCGTTTGGCGATTTTCTTCACCCTCTCGGGTGATCGTGCCTCATCCGAGGACTTTTCCTTCTTTCTCGTTTGGCGATTTTCTTCATCCTCTCGGGTGATCGTGCCTCATTCGAGGACTTTTCTTTCTTTCTCGTTTGGCGATTTTCTTCACCCTCTCGGGTGATCGTGCCTCATCCGAGGACTTTTCCTTCTTTCTCGTTTGGCGATTTTCTTCACCCTCTCGGGTGATTGTGCCTCATCCGAGGACTTTTCTTCATTTTCATTTGGAGATTTTATTCACCCTCTCGGGTGATCATGCCTCATCCGAGGACTTTTCCTCGTTCTCGTACTCCACGTTCTTTCGGACGCAATTAACTTCATTCAGAAAAAGCGAGTGTTCGGAAATAAAGACAAGTAACTTGTGCTGGATAGACTCCCTAACTAAGAAAATAAACAAAGCATAAATGTGATAAGTAAAGCGCGATCCCGAGAACGTCTCACGGGTAATACTTCTTCAAATGCCGAGCGTTATGGGGTCTTTCCAACTTCTTCCCGTCCAAGTCTTCTGGATAATAGGCAGCTTCTCCCGCCTTCTTGATCAACTTATAAGGTCCTTCATATTTGGGATCCAACTTCCCTCGCTCCCCCTTGTGTTGTATTTCCTTCATGACCAGCTCTCCTTCCTCGAACCTTTTCAAACACACCCTCCGATTATGCTGCCATCCTGAGTGCAGCTTTTTGCCTTCCTCAATCAATCCAGTTCGTCGGTTCGGAGCTGGTCATTTCCCTCCGAATATCCTATGACTCGAGCACTTTCCTGTCCTATCTCCACAGGCAAGACGGCCTCACTTCCGTATACCAGACTGAATGGGGTTTCCTTCGTCCCGGCTCGAGGCATGGTCCTATAGGACCAGAGTACACTCGGTAACTCGTTGAACCAAGCTCTTTTTAGTCCGTCCAGCCGGACCTTCAGCGCCTGAACAATCGTTCATTCGTCACCTCGACTTGGCCATTGCTCTGAGGATAGGCTACAGAAGTGAATACTTGTTCGGTTCCATATCCCTCGCACCATTCCTGTAGCTTGCGCCCACTGAAATGTCTCCCGTTGTCGCTTATCAGTCTTCTCGGGATCCCAAACCTGCACAGGATATTTTTCCAAAGGAAGGTAATTAAAGCAGCTTCTATGATCCGCGCCAGGGCTTCGGCCTCTACCCACTTGGAGAAGTAGTCGATTGCGACTAGGAGAAACCTTATTTGGGAGGTATTGCCTTCAAAGGGCCCGACAATGTCTAATCCCCATTGGTCGAACGGGCATGGTGACATGACCGCTTTCATCATCTCCGCGGGTGCCCTTTGCAACTTCGCGTGCTTCTAACACCGGAGGCAGCTTCGCACCACCCTGATTGAGTCTGCCCTCATTGTGGGCCAAAAGAAACCTGCCAACATTGCCTTCCGTGCCAGGGCTCTTCCCCCGATGTGACATCCACCGCTCCCCTCATGTATATCGACCAAGACTTCTTCCGCTTCCTCCCTCGACAAGCACCTTAGCAGGGGACCCGAGTAGGATCTTTTGAAGAGAATCCCGTCAATGATCGTGAAGCGGCTGGACCACTTCTGTGTTACTCGAGCCTGGATTTTGTCCTCGGGCAGGATCTGCTTCTCAAGATAACGATAAATGTCATGCCGCCAATCTTCGGGTTCCGGCTCCCTTGCTTCCTCAATCTGATGGATCTGGGGTGCTCTTTCCACTTTAATCCCTCCTTCAGGCACACTCAACGCACTAGCCCACTTGGCGATTCTGTCCGCCTTTTCGTTTTCCTTCCTATTAATGAGCTCTAACTTAACCTCTTCGAACTTTTCCTTCAGCTTTTCGAAAGACATCGCGTATTCTGCCAGCCTGTCCTCCTTGATAGCAAAGTTCCCTTCAGTCTGTTGAACAACCAGCTGTGAATCAAAATACAGAGTTACTCGGGTCAGTCCCATCCTTGTCGCAGTCCTCATCCCGAGCAAGAGAGCTTCGTACTCGACTTCATTGTTGGAAGCTCGGAAGTCCAACCTTACCCCCAAGCTAGTCTCTCGCCCCAGGGCGAAATGAACCCGACGCCATTTACGAACTGACAAGAAGAACCATCAATATAGATTCTCCACATCTCGACTGTTTCTCTTCTGCCATCTCGACGATAAAATCCGCCAGAGCATGGGCTTTGATGGCGACTCAGGGCCGAAACTGGATATCGTACTCCCCCAACTCGGTTACCCATTTGATCGACCTTCCGAAATATCTGGTCGAGTCACGATTACCCCCAACGGACTGTTGGTGAGTACTACGATCGGGTGTGATAGGAAGTACGGCCTTAACCTTTGGGCCGTAATTACCAGGGCCAGTAGCAATTTTTCTTGCGCAGTGTACCGAACTTCTGCTCCTTTCAGAAGGTGGCTGACGAAATAGACAGGCTTCTGTATTTTCTCTTCTTCTCTCGGACCATGACCGAACTGACCGCTCGGGTAGTGGTTGAAAGGTAAACTGTGAGCTCCTCCTTGGGTTGGGGCTTGTTTAGTGTCGACAGCTCCTGCAAATATTCCTTCAACCCTTGGAAGGCCTTTTCACACTCAGGCGTCCACTCGAAATTCTTCACTTTTCTCAACACCTTGAAAAAGGGCATACTCCGTTCGGCGGATCGAGAGATGAAACTGGACAAGGCCGTGATTCTTCCAGCCAGCCGCTGGACCTCATTCAGGTTTTTCGAGGAGGCCATGTCGGTAATGGCCTTAACTTTGTCAGGATTGGCCTCGATAACCGACCGGGTGACCATATATCCTAAGAACTTCCCCGATCTTACCCCGAACGTACACTTAGCCGGGTTCAGTTTTAACCCATACCTCCTGGCCGTGGTGAAGGTTTCTCGAAGGTCACCCGAGAAACTATTCTTCGTCTTGGACTTGATCAAAAATATCATCTACGTATACCTCCACGTTCCTCCCGATCTGGGCCTCGAAAACTCGGTCCACCAACCTCTGATATGTGGCTCCAGCGTTCTTCAGCCCAAAAGGCATGACCACGTAGCAAAAGGTCCCTTCTGACGTAATGAAGCTGACCTTGGGCTGATCTTCCTCGGCTAGCCCGATCTGGTGATAGCCCTGAAAGGCATCTAGGAAGCATAGCAGCTCATGTCCGGCAGTAAAGTCCACCAACTGATCTATCCTCGGCAACGGGTAGCAATCCTTCGGGCATGCTTTGTTCAGATCTCTAAAGTCGACGCACATTCACCACTTTCCTGCCGATTTAGGGACCAGCACCACATTGGACAACCAGGTCGGAAAGTGTATTTCTTGAATGTATCCTGCTTTCAAGAGCTCCCCGACTTGTTCTCTAACTATAGCGTCCTTCTGCTCTCCGAGGTGTCTCTTTTTCTGGAAGACTGGTCTGACAGTGACAGAGATGTTTAGTCGATGCTCCATTATGTCCCTCGGTATCACAATGAGTTCATTTGCTAACCAGGCAAACACATCTTCGTTCTTTTTCAGCTGCTTGGTAAGGTCCGCCTTCAGCTCGGGGGGTAAGTCCCGAGCAATCTTGACCGTTCCCGATGAAGGTCTGATCACGACTTCCTCTGTTTCGCCCTCAATTCCTACTTCTGGAAGGACGTGTATGGCGTAGAAGGCTCCTCGGCTTCTAGGATGGCCCTCTCATCGGCTCTTCAATGACTTCAATACGATCCTCACTTCTTCAACGTAGCATTTACGCGCTATCTTCCGATCCCCGAGTACCTCTCCTACTCGCTCCCCCCACCGGAAACTTCATTTTTTGATGTAGGGCAGAGTGGATCGCCGCGAAGGAGCTGAGCACCGGGCGTCCCAGTATGACGTTGTAAGAGGAGGACATGTCGACCACCAGGAAAGGGGCTATTCGGGTCTTCTTCAATTCGCCTGATCCCAAGGTCAAGGGTAGATGAATCAGCCCCACTGCCTCGATGGCGTGCTCGGTGAACCCGAACAACGCTGTTTCCACGGGGTCCATCCGGTACTCTCCCAACTCCATTTAGTCCATGGTCTCCTTGAAGATGATGTTCACAGAACTCCCATTGTCAACAAAGACTCTTCCTACATCGTGGTTTGCTCTCTGCCAGAATTACTAGGGCATCCTCATGTGCGTCATCTCCTTCATGAAAGTCCACGGGCCCAAAGGAAATGGTGGGCCTCGATCGTCTTTGTAGTGAGGTTACTCCCAGACTCTCGAGTTTCCTTACTTCTGCTTTTCTAGCTCTGTTTAAATCTCCGATTGCGGGTCCTCCGGATATCATATTGATCCTGCATGGGGGCACGTACGTTTCCGTGGGCGCCCGATTACGTTCTGGTGTTCTCCAATCGTTCTTCGCTCTGGGTCGGGTTTATCCCACTTCTGTATTCCACTCGTCTTCGCTCTAGAGACCGATTGAACCTGTTTTGCGGTCTGTTGTTAGCGTACAGATGGTCTCTCCTAGGCCCTTGTTCGAAATCCCTCCGGAAATACTTTCGTGAGGCGCCCGCTTCTCCGCCAACCACTAACTCAGCTCGGACGTCTGGGTTGGCCGCCACGATTCTCTCAAGTTCGTCGTTCAGGTGAAAGCAGGCCTAAGTTGTGTGGCCGTACTCCCGACGGAATTCACAATATGATTTCGAAACAGGGTTCCTGGGTCTTTCTTTACTTTTGCCCAGTCTCCTAATGAAGCAAATCTCCAACGCCCGAGCTTTGCTCACCTTCCATTGAATATTGCTTGGTCAGGATCTCCCTTGGATTTCCACTCGGGATTTTCCTCCTTGGGTCCTAGTGGACGGGTTGGCTCCCGCGCAACCCCTACCGTCCCGATTGCTCTCTTTTTATCTTCTTTTTTGAATGTGTGCCTCTTCCACCCTTACATACTTTTCCACTTTGATTATCAGGTCTTCCACAGTAGTCGGGTACTTTTTCACCAACGACCGGTAGAGGTCTCCTTCTTTTAGCCCATATTGGAAGGACCCGATCAACAAGTCCGAAGTGGCGGTCGGGACTCCATCATAGTCCGATTGAATCGCTTCAGGTAGTCTCGCAGACTCTCCTGGTCTCCTTGTTTCATGTTCAGTAAGTTTACACCCGAGAAAGGTCTTCTACGGCTGCTAGAAAATTGTCTCAGAAAGGCCCGAGTGAAGTCCGCAAAGCTATGAATTTCTCCCGCGGGTAGCATGGTGAACCACTGTTGGGCCCCCTTCGCGAAGGTGGTAGCGAACACTCGGCATTTGATTGCGTCTCCTAATTGATGTAGTGCGGCATTTCCGTCAAAGCTGGCCAGGTGATCCTCGGGAGGCCCCGACCCGTCATAGCGGTTCATGTTTGGGAACCTGAAGTTGTTTGGTAAGGGAGCGCGAAGGACCTCCTCCGAGAAGGGGGAGCCTCGTTGAATCGGGAGGGGCATCTGCGGATTGGCCAATTCCTTCAGTCTCTTGATCTCCGCCCTCAACATTTTTTCTTCCATCGCTTCCTCCCGTTCTTTGGCCCTCGCATGTTCTTCATCGCGCCGCAGCCGTTCCTCCTCTTCCTCTTCCATCTCATGTCGTGGCGGCGACTCCACGCGAGTTTTTCGCGTTCGCTCCGCCCTTAGCATTTCTACCTCCGCTCTTAATTTTCTCAGCTCGGCCTGATCATTGTTGCACGTTTCCTCCTGATCTTCCTCTGTCCAGTCTGTCACTACCACCTCTTCCCTGGCGGTGACTGGGTGTCGTTTGCGGTATCCACCATGTTGTTACTGATATATCGTTCCCACAGACGGCGCCAATTAATGTGGACCGTAAAATGACCTTCTGAAAACGATGGCTGAAAAGTTGTTCTTCCCTCGTAATCTCCTTAGCGCGAATTTATGGTTCCCCGTCGTCTACCTCCGTCAAGCCTAACACTCAAAAACTCAAAAACACGTCAGAAGGGGGCCGGAGTTGGTGCCGGCGTATCCCTCCATGCTTAAGTCAGAAAAATGGGTGAAGGATAGGTGTGTTGGCTCGTAAATCAGGTTTTTGATAGTTTTTCAGCGTACCTGGGAAATGGATTAACCGTCCCTACTTACACTAACCTCGCTCTGTCTTGCCCTGACCTAGTCTTTCACCCTAGCCCGCGTTACTCGCAAGCCTCTCAGAGGGCACGTGGCCCTTCCATCATCCCACGTTCTCACGTCCTCAATCTTCCCTACTGACCCCCTTTCTTCCCGGTGCTTCTGTTCTGTTCGGGCTTCTGACCTACCCAAGGGGTCTCGACTCGAGCTGGCCTCATTTCTCCAATCTTCCTTTCTATCTGATCCGACTTCCTCTACTCAATCTTAAGGTGAGGCGACCCTGCTCGGGCTTACATGGAGTTTACATTGCTCGCCTTCATACACCCTGTTCGGAATCCTGATCGGGCTCTTGCCCTTGCTTCCCTCTCTCGGGCTGTTTACCCCCGACTAATTGGGTCTACATCTGGTCAGGCATTTCAAATAGCCTTCTCGGCTTGCCGCCTAATCCGTCTTCCATCCTTCCTTCAGCAGGGGTTACTCGAGCACTCTGTCTCTGGCCAGGTGTACCCCTCTCACGCTCTTACCTTTGTCCCTTCGCGCCCCCTCGTTCACGGGTTAACCGTCAACTACCTTTATTTCCCCCTTGGCTATGAATCCTGGGGGTACCCCTGCTATTTTACCGTTAGCTATAAACCCCGAGGGTAACAAATTTATTTAAAAAAAGTATCACGGTGCCATCTAGTATGCTTCCTCGCAGGCTCATAGTTAGTTTGGGGGTGGTTCATTCGCAGAGGTAGCTCGAACGTATGAAGGAACCGAAGGCTTCTCACGATTTTCGCCTTGCATCGATCAACACATTATTCAGGGCAGTGTCACTTAAACTCTCTCTTTGCTTTAAATTTCTACACATTGAGGACAATGCACAAATTAGTTTGGGGGGTGGGATCCATTTACTATTATGTTGGGCCTTTAATTAGAGTTGGCGAAACTTTAACCCACTCAGTATATAATCCTGAGAATGGTTCTTTAAGAATATTAACTGTGGCTCCGTAAGATCACCAATTATAAAACCAAGTAGGAATTTCCTGCTTGTAGACATCAGCACATATCTTGATCCAAGGGGCTTGTCAGAGTCGGTGGTGTGGGCGGAGACGTCCTTAGATAAAAGTTGGTGGGATGTGGGTTAGGGTGGTAGTGGTGCGATGCGTGGTATGGGTAGTTTGGGTAGTCTGTGCTTCACCTGCTCCAGCGCCTGTTTGCGTTGCGCCCGAACCTTGTCCTTGGCCACTCATCGTAGATGTCCTTGGCCTCTTCTCCCCCTCATGAGGATCCTGATCGTCAGGGTCGTCATGTCGTTGTCTGGAGTGAGAGCTTTGGCCCGGCACTTTGGGTAACTGGCTCAGGATGGTCCACCAGTCGCCTATAGAGCGATCCTCCTGAGGCGACCAGATGGTGAGACCAATTAGGCCGGCTAGAAGAATGTCTTGGAGCTCGGTAGTGTTGTGGTTGTGATCGTGATCGTGGTAGTGATTTCGCGTGATGGTGCACAGTATGAAGCCCGGGCCCGTTGTGAGGTGTGAGTGTATCCCGGTTGTGATGAGTGATAGTGAGTGGTCATGCTTGGTAAGAATTGGGGTGAGTGAGCTGAACGAGTCACACGTGCATGCATTATTTCACCTACTGGGCAAAGAGCTCAGTGTTTGCGTGTTGTAGGTAATCGACGATCGAGGCTGGCTATCGAGCTTCCATGGGCTTTTGAGGCGGGGCTGTACATGGGATCGACCTGTGGGCGAGTGAATAGGGTGTTTTGGGCCTTCGGCCGTTTCGTTCTGTGTAACAAATATTTTTGTAAAATGGGTTCTCTGCAGCTTTCGCTGCTAAACCCGACGCGATTTATCGCTAATTAGCGATTAAGAGTGAGGGTCGCTACAGTAGGGTACTGGTGAACCTTTCCATCTGTTGTGAGCCCAACGTTGTCTGGTTATGTCTTCTGTTTTGGGTTAAGTCGAGCTTGGGAGCTCGCTGTATCACCTAGAGAGATCCGGGGCCAGCAGATCTACCCGGGATAATCCGGGGCCAAGAAGCGCTTTCCGTGAGGCCAACATGTATCCTAGTTCGGAATAACCCGAAACCTGGGCGTATTCCATCTCGGATTTATCAGTCGTTAATACATGGTAATTTAGAGCCTAGGCACGTTTGTACGGGCGCAATCTGCCCAGGCGCGCTTTGCGCAGCCCTCAAGCATTGCTTGGTCATATCCCAATCTGGGTTTATCAGGCGTTCATCTAGGGCAACATGGAGCTTGGGCACATCTGTGCGGGCGCAATCTGCGCAGCCCTCAAGCATTGGCTTGGTCATATCCCCATCTGGGTTTATCAGCGTTCATCAAGGGTAACCTGGAGCCTGGGTACATTCATGCGAGTGAAATCTGCGCAGGCGCGCAATATGCGCAGGCGTGCCATCTGCGCAGCCCTCAAGCATTGGCTTGGTCATATCCCCATCTGGGTTTATTAGGCATTGATCCAGCGTAGCCTGGAGCCTGGGCACATCTGTGCGGGCGCAATCTAGCATTGGCTTGGTCATATCCCCATCTGAGTTTATCAGGCGTTCATCCAGGCAACCTGGAGCCTGGGCTTATCCCGTTTCAGGAGCCGACAAGTGTTCAACCCAGGGTAACCTGGGGCCTGGCTTGTCTTCCAGCCTGGATCTGAGCCAGGCCTTAGAGGCTTTGCTTCCAAGCTGGATCTAAGCTAGGGCTTATAGACTTTTTTTCCTGCCTAGGACTGGAGCTAGGGCTTATGGCCTCCTTTCCCATCTGGAGCCAAGTTGGGCTTAGAGGCTTCGTGTCCACCCTGGATCTGAGCCAGGGCTTATAGGCTTCGCTCCCAGCCTGGATCTACGCCAGGGCTTATAGAGTTTTGCTCCCAGTCTGGATTTAAGTTAGGGCTTACGGGTCTCGCTTCCAACTAGGTTTAAGCCAGGGCTTACGGGCTTCTGTTCCCAGCTGAGAGTGGGACCACCATACCTGCCAAATCTGCAAAGCCACAACCACAGGAAACTCCAACGCACGAGACGCAATGAGCATCGTGAGATAAAAAATATGATAAGATATTATTTAGTACCTGCATAGTGGAAACAGTGCGTTACGGCAGGTTAGAAGTAAGCCTAGACAAATAAATTTCAGCGCCTAGCCCAGTATTCCTCCTCCTAATCCGTTGCTCTAGAGAGGTCAGATTTTGAGATATGGGGTAGCTAAGTAAAAGAGCCAGAGTCAGTACTTAGGTAGGAAAGCTGGTGTCAATAGCTAAATAGAACTGGAGGTCCGTAGCTGCAAAAGCTGGAGGTCAGTAGCTAAGTGGGATAGCTGGAGGTCAAAGATAGTGTACGGAGGAGATACATAATCCCAGCTAATCCTGACACGAGTTTTAAAAAGGACGGGACTGTTTACGGCCGACCACGGGACACGCAGAGTGTGCTGGTTAGGGGACATTTTGGTCAGAAGGGGAACATGTCAGTCTGACAGCAGTACACCTGCAATTGTCTGTCCTAGGCTATACATTTTGGGAGTCTTGATGGAGACCTACTGTGCCAGCGGCCCAAGGACAATAATTCCGGCAACCGAACAAATAAATCCTATACTCAAGGCCCAAGCCCTTTAGAAACCCTAGATGAAATACTACAGCACCCAAACATTATCAAAATTCTCATTTGCCCCCTGAACTTTAGATTTCACAGCACTTGATCGCAAGGGTAAATAACAGAATTACCCCATCATTTCTATAATTCAACTTATCACCCCAAGAGTTAGAAAACTTACAACACGGTCCCGGAACGCAATCTCCGGCGGGACGTCGCCGGCGACCGGAGCGGCGGCCGCGGAGGTCGCCCCCTAGGCTACGCCGGTGCTCGGCTGGTGGACTAGTTCGCTGACGGGGAGGCCAAGGTGGGCAGTGGCTAAGCTTATAGCGAGACAAAGCTCCGCCCGGCAAGTGTTCGATGAAATGCCATAGAAGAAAGCTCAAAACGGCAACCCAAAAATCTTCCAAAACAGCGTCTAATGCAAGCCACGACTCCATATCTCACGTTCCAAACCCTCGTTCCCACAGACGGCGCCATTTGATGCGGGTGACGACCCCGATCAACATATTTATGGTCCGGGAAATAAAGGTGAGGGCCGGTTCGGATGAAATTGTGGTTGAATGTATGAAGATCGAGACGAAAATAGTAAAGAGACAATGATTTACGTGGTTCGAATTCAAGTGAATCCTACGTCCACGGGCCGCCGGAGAATATTCACTAGTAATAGAGGAAGATTACACACTCAAGCTCACTTTATGTTTACAAGTGATTCCAAGCCTCAAAGCTAAAGAGAAGACTAAGAGAAGAAGAGAGAGTATGTGTGTGTCCTTGGTGTGTTTAGTGTGTGTGGCGTGTGCAAGTTGTTGTCAAATGGATAAGAGCCCTTATTTATACTTGTAGGCACGTCTAGGGTATGGTACTGCTTACCCTCGTCAGGTGTCTCGGACGCTTCCGTAGCTCTCCCGAGCACCTCCTTTGGCCCTTTCGAATAGCTCCGTAGCACTCTGAAATATCTCCCGAGCTCCTCCAGATATCGGCTTCGTACTTTGTCCTTGTCGAACCTCGTACCTAGTCCTTGTCTCCTTCGGACCCACCTCCTACTCTGTTCTTTGTGGGTTGTCAGGTCAAGAGAATGCTGGATCGAAGGTCACCCCTATCAACCTTAATTGGCGTATGTAATAGAATATTTATATCTATTTACTTTTAACACACCTATGTGTGTGCAAAAATATAAAATTAATTATTAGTGCATAAAATTATATATTATACACTAGAAATAGAATGAGGTGTTATTATGAGTTTTAAGCTTCATAGTTTTGTAAGGTTTTTTAATAATTGATATACTAAAAATAGAATGAGGTGTTATTATAGGCTTTTTATTTTTTATTAGTAATTAAAGTAAACAAAATTTGATTGGTCAATTTTAGACAAACCAATTTATAGTTTTCATCCCCTTTAGCTCTTCATATAAGAGTATATATTTCAAGGCAGGGGAAGCAACTTACATATATTAAACAAATACAAATATCCAAATCAGAATTTACCGATCCCACAGAAAACCATTCGTGCTCTATAAGCAACATGCTTGAATTGAACTCCTTTCTCTATAAGTACCCTTCACTTCACATCCTTGAGTTTGATCTATTATTACATCAAATTTCAACATTAAAAAGCTGCAAGAAATTCAATAAGAAAAATATGGCGGTTATGATTACCAAAAATCAAGCTCCATCTTTGTCCGAAGATGCTGAGAATGCTGGGCATAAGAATGGAAGAAGCTTATTAGGGTCTTCTGTTTCCAAGGTTGTAAAAAGCGGTAGGCGCTACCTAGGCGGCCGAGGGGGGCCTAGCGCCTAGGCCGTCTAGGCGGGGCCTAGGCGGTTTTTAGGCGAAAATTAGGCGGTGTATGTATTCTTTATTATTATTTTTCTATAGGTCAAATAAAACTTTTTAAAACATTATATATAAATAATGTCAATTCCAACATTGCACAAATATAATAATATAAGAAATAGTCCTATATAAATATAAGACGACTTAGCATACAAATCGAGTCCCTCTTCACCGCCGTCACCACCGCACCAGATACCGCGCCGATCATCTCTTCAAGTGTTGCGGCCACTACTTCGCCCAATCTTTAGCCGCAACACAATCTACCGGTGTCTGGTTCGCAGGCCAAACCGAGCTTGCCGAAACACCCGTAGAGGAGAATCTTCCAGATTCGACTCAAGGATTGGGTGGAAGTCTCGAAGAGTCACAACCTCAAGTGACTCTGAGCCAACCTGAGGAGCCGGTGTCTGCTCAAGGGTTGTTTAAACAGGTGACATCTGTCTTCCTGGTACATCTATGGAGGCGTCCGCCCCGTTTGTGACTGAAGACCACCTCAAGGCCGCTCTCTCCGCAGCATTCAAATCTTTCGAAGACAAAATTATGGAGAGCGTGCGTACGACAATTGAGACGTCCCATCAAGATCGAGGGAAAGGACCCGCCTCGGAGCCATCTTCAGCACAAGCCGACCTCACCACCTCACAACCCACACCCCCGACCCTTTACAAAATCATCCATCTTAATCGACCCATACACCATCCCCATCACAACACTACGGCAGTGGCCTACACCGAGCAGCCTCCCTGAGCCGTATCAGGTCACACTCTCGGGTCGCCTCTTCTGCCAATGCGGTGCCCACGCTGGTAGCCTACACCAGGTCCCGTAAGGGTACCCAGGTCGCACCCTCCAGGTCGCCTCCTCCCGCATGCGACAGCGTGGCCTACACTAGCTAGCCTACTTGGGGATGTCCCAAGTCGCTCCTTTCTAGGTCGCCCGCAGTCTGCCGCACAATGTCCAACGGGCAATGGCTCACCGTCACAGGCGCTGATGCACAGCGGATGCCCCCACTCACGTGACTCCTCTACGGGTCGACAGCCAATATCGGCTACTCGCTCACTAGGTACAATACAGTACCACCGTTCCACCCACGGTACACTTCGTGAAATGACGTGTAATGCACATGCAGCATTTACGTGATAATACATGAAACGTGATGCCACATGAAATGCGCACAAAATACGTAAAACACATAATTCACCGAAGCACATAAAATCACATAATTATCAAATAGGTGTTTACGCGTTGTAGATGGATATTCCACCTACCTGGTATCCTTAGCTATTTAACCTATCGCACGGTACGTCGCTAACCTTCGAACCCTAAGTATACAAACATATAAAATTAGGGTTTGTTAGTCTAATTATAATTTCACGAAATTGACTTAATTTGAAAACCCTAGTTTCGACTTTTATGGGTTTTGAAATAGATCTCGATATGGAACTAAAGTGGGTCTCGACATTTGAACTAGTTGGTACACAATGATCTCGACATGTTACTCTAACATATATATGTTGATATTATAACTAAAGATCGCGACATGTGTTTACAATTAATCTCGAGATAAGGCATGAGTTGATTTCGACCTTTTCATGATAAATCTCATCTCGATAAATACATATCTCTAATTCCATTGTGGGTTTCGACATTACACTAATTGATACACAATGATATCGATATTCATATCTAAGAGTTTGATATTAATTAAATCAGTATGTAAAGATCTCGAGCTCTGAACTAACCAATCTGTATTATTCGATACAAGTCTTCAAGATAGATATCGAGATTTTAACTAATCATTGCACATAGTTCGACATTATAGTATAAACATATTATATAACATTTCAGAATATATCTCGAGATGTTCGGTCCAATTGTAGCAAAATATCAATATTATAACAAGATGGATGTCGAAGTTATAAGCTAAATATGTCGATATCTCAGTAAGATGTCGAGATACACAATTTTGACGTGGCTTTAACGTAAATTTCGACCTATTATAAACAAGGATCTCGACATAATAATCTCGATATAGCATGAAAGGATTTCGACATTATTTCTACAGTCTACTAAACTGAAAACCATTTTATCACTCGACATTTTCAATCAAAGCACCACACTTCTCCAAGAACAGTTTGAAGATTTATAAACCTTATCAAAAACCCTAAATGTCTCAAGCTATCGAAATTTACTCTTGATTCACCCTAACTCCCAAAAACATAATTATAAAAGTTCTGAAGATCTCAAAACCCTCATCAACTAAGCCGATATAAATTCTAATCATTTTCGGATCTTTCGTTGTCTAACAAATTCCTAATCATTTTAATCTTAAAGACCCTCTAAAGCTTTCTCTTATACAAATCGTATACTGTTGATATCAAAAGAAAATAATTAACTACTAAGATTAAGGGGAATTATACCTTTTCTATGCCTTGGTTAAGATCTCTGTTCGACTTTTGTATTTTCTTCACTTGAAATCTCGATAATGCTCCACTTCTAAGTCATGACATAATATTTTTATTCTTATCTCCCTTTTCATTGCGTGACATAGTAACTAAGTGACGTTGGATTTCACTTTGTTCATACTTATCATATTCCTAAGAAATAATCCCTACCACATTATTTTAATTATTCCTTTCTAGCTAAGTAATTAAAGTTTATCAATTCATTCGACATCCTTTACTGTTATTGTCGAGTTTATATTAATGTTTCGACATTTATTTCTACCAATTCATGTTCCCCAAAATGTGGTATTAATACTTAATATACTAAATCAAATCTTCTAAGTTAACATGTCATGTACTAAAAACTCTAAAATTAATAACTAACCTAAATTAAATTAATTCCTCTACTTGGTTAGTAACCCTAATAGCACGCAATGTTGACATATAAAATCATGAAACACGTCTCATGCAGTCACATAAGTCATTTAAGATCATAAAAGCAGGAAAGCATCGTATCACCCAAAGTCCTAATCTCTTTATTTAATAAATCCAACAAAATTTTTAATTTTATTACTAATTAAATCGTAAATCCCGTAATTATATTTTACGGGTATTACACCCTCCCTCCCTTAAAAGAATTTCGTCCCCGAAATTACGCCGATTGGAATAACACGGGGCATCGATTTCTTTTATCCTTACAGGGGTTTTGGATGTATTCATTGTCGCAGTTCTTGTACTCGGGAAAAGCGAACGATAACCCTCATTTTTTTTTTTTAAAAAATTTACCATTCTTATTTGGAATCATTATTCCTTGATTTTCGGTTGTTTCTTGCTACTCAACTTAGTAACCATTAAACAAAATATTTATATATTATCCTATCTTACAGTACAAAAATTTCCGTTTTAAGTTTACAAGTTCACAAAATGAGGGTATTCTATCTTACATATTCGGTTCTACCCCAGGTTGTTTTTCATACTCTAGGAAGTACCCTCGGAGGTTGGTTCGGCACAGGTTGTTGATTCCGTGCAGGGTTCGGATTAACTGGTGGATTCTCACGACAAAATCGCGAGATATGGCCCGCCTTTCCACAGTTGAAGCACTTGATATTAGGATTAGGACCGAAACAGATGCCGACATGTTGACGTCCACACAGGTGGCAAGTCGGCATCGGTTGTTTGGCCAGAGCATTGTTAGGTCTCGCATTCGGCCTTTGTTCCCATCTGGGTTCATTTGGCCTCCCGCGGTTTGGCTGATTAGGAGCATGATCGACCAATCGTTTCTTCTCGTTTCCTTCGCGACCGTATTGTCCCTGCTCCATCTTTCTCTTTGCTTCGCGATCTTTAGATAGCCTCGTCTCAGCTTCTTCGGCCACCAAAGCTCGTTCGGCAGCCTTAGCATAGGTCATATCTGGAGACCTCGTCACCGCGACATCTCGGTACAGTTCAGACTTCAGGCCAATTAGAAAACGTCCCACCTTAAGGTTGTCTGTCGCTACTATATGGGGAGCAAAGCGAGAAAGTTGCTCAAATTTGCGGATGTACTCCGCAACGGACATCCCGCCTTGACGTAGATTGATGAATTCCTCCATTTTCGTGTCACGGGCAGAAATGCTAAAATACTTTTCCTCGAAGAGCTCCTTAAAGCGCTCCCAGGTGATCGTATTTGGATTTTCCATCACCTTAATGGTGTCCCACCAGTATCCGGCATTTCGCCGGAGTTGAAAGGCAGCACATAGAACTTTCTCCTCTTCGGGAGTTCGGCTATATTGGAACGTGGACTCAATGGTTCTAAGCCACTCACCCGCTGCAATTGGATCCACAGTGTCTTCAAAAATAGGCGGATTGAGTTTACGGAACCTATGCCCGATGGTTTCGGTTCTATCGATCTGGGGCGACGTATGTCGCTCCGACGAATTTTGGTTGCGTATCAGGGCATTAATTTGTTCGGATTGGAGCCGAACAAGATCAGCAAGCTGGGAAATTGTACGGTTCGAGTCATGTTCATCGGGACTGGATTCCCGTTCATCGTGGTGTTGTCGGCTTGATTCGCCATTAAATTCACTCCTAGTTCGTACCATTTTATCCTACTAATTATAATCAAAATATCACATCAGCATATAAGAATCATCATAGAGTTATAAACACTTACAGATGAGGCTGGGCTTCCATGCTTTTGAGCGGCCGTACATGGACAGTCTACAGAATCTATATCCTAAGCTCTGATACCACCTGTAGCGACCCTCACTCTCTAATCGCTAATTAGCGATAAATCACGTCGGGTTTAGCAGCGAAAGCTGCAGAGAACCCATTTTACAAAAATATTTGTTTACACAACGAACGGGCCGAAGGCCCAAAACACCCTATCACTCGCCCACAGGTCGTCATCAATGTACAGCCCCGCCCTCAAAAGCCCATGGAAGCTCCGATAGCCAGCCTCGATCGTCGATTACCTACAACACGCAAACACTGAGCTATTGCCCAGTAGGTGAAATAATGCATGCACGTGTGACTCGCTCACGCTCACTCACCCCCAATTCTTACCAATGCAATGCCACTCACTATCACTCATCACAACCGGGATACACTCACCACCTCATAACGGGCCCCGAGCTTCATACTGTGCACCATCACGCGAAATCACTAGCACGATCACGATCACAACCACAACACTATCACAACACTACGGCAGTGGCCTACACCGAGCAGCCTCCCTGAGCCGTATCAGGTCACACTCTCGGGTCGCCTCTTATGCCAATGCGGTGCCCACGCTGGTAGCCTACACCAGGTCCCGTAAGGGTACCCAGGTCGCACCCTCCAGGTCGCCTCCTCCCGCATGCGACAGCGTGGCCTACACTAGCTAGCCTACTTGGGGATGTCCCAAGTCGCTCCTTTCTAGGTCGCCCGCAGTCTGCCGCACAATGTCCAACGGGCCAATGGCTCACCGTCACAGGCGCTGATGCACAGCGGATGCCCCCACTCACGTGACTCCTCTACGGGTCGACAGCCAATATCGGCTACTCGCTCACTAGGTACAATACAGTACCACCGTTCCACCACGGTACACTTCGTGAAATGACGTGTAATGCACATGCAGGCATTTACGTGATAATACATGAAACGTGATGCCACATGAAATGCACACAAAATACGTAAAACACATAATTCACCGAAGCACATAAAATCACATAATTATCAAATAGGTGTTTACGCGTTGTAGATGGATATTCCACCTACCTGGTATCCTTAGCTATTTAACCTATCGCACGGTACGTCGCTAACCTTCGAACCCTAAGTATACAAACATATAAAATTAGGGTTTGTTAGTCTAATTATAATTTCATGAAATTGACTTAATTTGAAAACCCTAGTTTCGACTTTTATGGGTTTTGAAATAGATCTCGATATGGAACTAAAGTGGGTCTCGACATTTGAACTAGTTGGTACACAATGATCTCGACATGTTACTCTAACATATATATGTTGATATTATAACTAAAGATCGCGACATGTGTTTACAATTAAATCTCGAGATAAGGCATGAGTTGATTTCGACCTTTTCATGATAAATCTCATCTCGATAAATACATATCTCTAATTCCATTGTGGGTTTCGACATTACACTAATTGATACACAATGATATCGATATTCATATCTAAGAGTTTGATATTAATTAAATCAGTATGTAAAGATCTCGAGCTCTGAACTAACCATCTGTATTATTCGATACAAGTCTTCAAGATAGATATCGAGATTTTAACTAATCATTGCACATAGTTCGACATTATAGTATATAACATATTATATAACATTTCAGAATATATCTCGAGATGTTCGGTCCAATTGTAGCAAAATATCAATATTATGACACGATAGATGTCGAAGTTATAAGCTAAATATGTCGATATCTCAGTAAGATGTCGAGATACACAATTTTGACGTGGCTTTAACGTAAATTTCGACCTATTATAAACAAGGATCTCGACATAATAATCTCGATATAGCATGAAAGGATTTCGACATTATTTCTACAGTCTACTAAACTGAAAACCATTTTATCACTCGACATTTTCAATCAAAGCACCACACTTCTCCAAGAACAGTTTGAAGATTTATAAACCTTATCAAAAACCCTAAATGTCTCAAGCTATCGAAATTTACTCTTGATTCACCCTAACTCCCAAAACATAATTATAAAAGTTCTGAAGATCTCAAAACCCTCATCAACTAAGCCGATATAAATTCTAATCATTTTCGGATCTTTCGTTGTCTAACAAATTCCTAATCATTTTAATCTTAAAGACCCTCTAAAGCTTTCTCTTATACAAATCGTATACTGTTGATATCAAAAGAAAATAATTAACTACTAAGATTAAGGGGAATTATACCTTTTCTATGCCTTGGTTAAGATCTCTGTTCGACTTTTGTATTTTCTTCACTTGAAATCTCGATAATGCTCCACTTCTAAGTCATGACATAATATTTTTATTCTTATCTCCCTTTTCATTGCGTGACATAGTAACTAAGTGACGTTGGATTTCACTTTGTTCATACTTATCTATTCCTAAGAAATAATCCCTACCACATTATTTTAATTATTCCTTTCTAGCTAAGTAATTAAAGTTTATCAATTCATTCGACATCCTTTACTGTTGTTGTCGAGTTTATATTAATGTTTCGACATTTATTTCTACCAATTCATGTTCCCCAAAATGTGGTATTAATACTTAATATACTAAATCAAATCTTCTAAGTTAACATGTCATGTACCAAAAACTCTAAAATTAATAACTAACCTAAATTAAATTAATTCCTCTACTTGGTTAGTAACCCTAATAGCACGCAATGTTGACATATAAAATCATGAAACACGTCTCATGCAGTCACATAAGTCATTTAAGATCATAAAAGCAGGAAAGCATCGTATCACCCAAAGTCCTAATCTCTTTATTTAATAAATCCAACAAATTTTTAATTTATTACTAATTAAATCGTAAATCCCGTAATTATATTTTACGGGTATTACACCTACGACCTGATAAAAACGAAATTGAGGTGTGCTGGACTCAGCATACCTGAGTGTCTCCCAGGATATTGTAATCCATGAGGAAACCCAAACTATCTATTTGGGATATCTAAGTCCAGCTCCACGCTGGCACTCGAACACCTAACTTATCTGTTGGGGTATAGATGTCCAGCTCTGCGCTGGCATGGGAAAGCCAAACTATCTGTTTGGGATATCTAAGTCCAGCTCCACGCTGGCGTTTGAAACCCATATCTGTTTAGGATATCTAAGTCCAGACCCGCGCTAGCACGGAAAGACCCAACCTATCTGTTGGGATATCTAAGTCCAGCTCTGTGCGGGTACCGGAAGCCCCGACTTGTCCGGCCGGGATAACTAAGTCCAGCCCCGTGCTGGCACCATAAGGCCCTACCCTATCTCCAGGTGGTAACCTCCCTAGTAGCCTGCAGACCTGGCGGTGACGAGCCCCGAACCTACAAAAATGAAAACAAGAGGCGCTAGGTTCAGCCCACACAAATATCTCCCAGGTACATATTTAAATATGCTAATAACCTTCTAGATGGAAGTGTTGGATGCAAATACAGTAGGATATTGGGAGGAAAATGTAAGAGGCGGAAATATGTCGAGAAGGATCAGCGTGGGTACTCAAAGTACAGCGTGCAAGGGAAGGATTGAGGTTGGCGACTAAGGAGGCATACTCTTCACCTACTTCGAATGCGCTGACCAACATCAGCGCAATTTGAAGTAGGGTGTGGGGAGTGGTAGTAGCACAGGTCCGAAGATTAACAGAAAAGCGGACCCAAGATACTTAAGAAGAAAAATTCCTCCGAAATGAGGTAAAGGCACGAGCAAAATGCAAAGAAAACAGGCCACGAAACCTCCAAGCCTTGACTCAGCTCCCAGGCTGGAAACAAAGCCCGCAAGCCTAGCATAGCTCCAGGTCGGAACCTCCCCGATCAGTCTGTGGTTCCTATGATGACGCGCATCTAACCCACGGAAACAAAAGCGATGGGTGCCGAATTCGACATAGACGGATATCATCCATGTACATGTTTAAAACCTCCATTAACTTTTTAGATAAGTGTCCGGATATGAGTGCAACAGGAGGTTAGGAGGAAAGTGTGTAAGGAGATAAGGTTGCCCGTAAATAAGCGTCCAAAACATGCCGTGGAACATTACACATCAAGGCAACACAAATAGTCCAAAAGGGAAAGGAACACAGATGGTCCGAAATGAAAACAGTTAACAGTTCAAGGAGGTGGAAGGCGGGGACCATCCGCCGAATCTGGAACCTCAAAAACGGCAGACAGCTCTTGTTACTCCAACAAGTAAAGACTTGGTCTACCTGATAAAGGGTTCATCTACGAGCTAGCAAATGGAAGACTCGGTCTGTCTAATCAGGATATCCGACAAGGCATTGGCTAGTGAATATCCAACTCACCTGGTCGAGATTGCTAAGTATATCTCCGTGCAGGCGTGTGATGTCCTAAGCTGTTTGGGACTTCTTGGGCAACAGGAGAAAATGGCGGAAGAAATTTAAGGACACGAGAGGGGGAATGCTTTCTTAATAATACTCCGAGCTGCAATACTTAGCATACTGCAACTCAGAGTAGGGCGACTGGATGATAGGGGTGATCTTCGATCCAGCATTCCTCCTGACCTGACAACCACAAAGAACAGGGTAGGAGGTTGGGTCCGTAGGAGACAAGGACAGGGTACGAAGTTTGACAAGGACAAAGTACGAAGGCGATATCTGCAGGAGCTCGGGAGATATTTCAGAGAGCTACAGATTATACGAAAGGCCAAAGGAAGTGCTCGGAGAGCTAAGGAAGCGTCCGAGAGACCTGACGAGGGGAACAATACCAAACCCTAGACGCGCCTACAAGTATAAATAAGGGCTCTTATCCATTTGACAACATCTTCCACATGCCCCACACGCACTAACACACCAAGGACACAGACACATACTCTCTCTTCTTCTCTTAGTCTTCTCTTTATCTTTTAGGGCTTGGAATCACTTGTAAACATGAGAGAAACTGGGCTTGAGTGTGTAATCTTCGTCTATTAATAGTGAATATTCACCGGCAGCCCGTGGACGTAGGATTCACCCGAATCCGAACCACGTAAATCATTGTCTCTTTACTTTTTCCGTCTCGTTCTTCATACATTCAACCATGATTTCATCCGAACCGGCCCTCACATTTATTTCTCGGACCATAAATATTGTTGATCGGGGTCGTAAACCGCATCAAAGGTAATGACAACGTTAGATTTATTATCCGTGAGGGGAAGAATTCAATTTATATTTTGCCAAAAGGGACCCGAGAAAATGAAACTATGCCCACTGGTTTTGAGTAACAGACGTCGTAAAATATAATTTTAATGTAATATATTCTTGAAATTTATCGATACAATAATAATTTTGTGAGTAAGAAACTACCTCAATGAAATCATTTTCATTCCAGATTAAATAATGGGCCTTTTATTTACCGGGCGATCATTAATCTCTTTCTTCAACTTACTCTATTTGGCTCAATATTGCATTTGTACGGTAGTTTGGAGCAAATTAATATATAGAATCAATCTAATATGTAAAGTCAACACGATTAAAATATAATATCGATTTCTACGTCTATCATTGCATGGCTTTTCTTTATATTTGGTGGGAGTTAAGAAGAAATAGGTAGCAACTTGGACGAAGTGAAGAAATATACAACAAACGCAGCAAAAGATTCAAAGGCACTGAAAGAGCGCACGTTTGAAGTTCATTAATCGTTAGTGGCAATTTTGTAATTTAATGCTCTTTTGTAGTTAAGTAGCGTAGTAGCGTTTTTCTTACTTCCTTTTTTCCGTTTCTAGAATACCGATGTATATATTATGAACAGTTTCCCGCGTGATGAATACAATAACAGAATTGATCGATTCAATTCAGCTCAAAAAAGAGATTCTCTCTGAAATACATTTCAACACGAAATTCTACATGGTATCAGAGCCATGGGCAATTGATTTCTTCGGAAATTGAATCTTTGTCAGTCAAGAGTCGTAATCGTATTTTTTTGCAAATATCTAAGCAAAGTAAAAGCAGGCAGCTCTCGTGAGTTTTATTCCCACGCACATCCCACACATACCTCACTCACGCACCATAAGCCACGAAGCAGCCACCGCTCGATATCTCCTACGGCTGAGGACGGAGCAGAGGCACGAGGCCACCACAGACGAATATTTGCAGCAAGAGGACAGTAGAAAGGTTTTTGCTCGCTCACAACACGGGAGACACCAGGGCGAGACTTGACGACCGAGCATTGTGAGGGTGCATTCTATCTTATCTTTTACTATTTTATTATGTTTTTGCTTGAACCTTTGTTGTTTCCATCATTGAATATGCTAGCATAAATATTGTCTGTGATACCGCCGAAAAATAGATCTACCGCGTCAGACAGCTAACAGACTTGTTCCCGCCTAGATTCCACCGCGCGCGTTGCCTAATCACTCGAAAACAGGATAAGGGTTGGGGGTCGTTTGCCCTCTTGCCTAGGTCAAGAGGGTAATTTCCATGTTCCAGGTGTAAAGTAACATAAAGAGGGTGATATGTAGTGTGCGTTTTGTGAGTAATTAATTTGGCAGAGTAACAGTAGGATACGTGAGAAATCGATACCTGTTCTTGAGTACCTTGGCAGTATTTATAGGCTTCTGTCCTTGGACAGTTTCCAAAGCGGTTGAGACCCACGTTCCGTAATTCCAGGGGTCGAGCTCCCTCGTCGCCCATGATGGCGTATCTTCTTGATGGGCGGGTTTTTAGACGGTTACCCCTCCCCCGTTTGGTTAATGTGATCATGGGAAGTTACGTTGGTTTGGGATCTGCTTTTCGAAGAAGTTATCCCTGCCTTCGGTCAATTTGCCCGAGGGACCGAGCCCGAGCTTTCTCTTTTTCTCGAAGGGATCTGCTGGGGCGCCCTAGGGGCGGGTGTCCTCGGGATAGCGGACTGAGGGAGCTTTAAGGTCCTACTTCCTATGGATTCGGCCTTACAGTCCCGAGGCACGTATCCATGGTGAGATCATCTCCTAGCAGGGTAGTTGGGTCGGTTGAGATGGGTCGGGTATTTTGCCACGGGGTCGGTTAGCCCCGAGGGTAACAATAGTCCCCCGTTCGAATAGTCCAAAAGAAGTATGGTGAATTTTGGACGTTTTTGTGGGGCAGTGGCAAAATATCCGAGTCATCGTGGTTCCGGAGGCTGCTGTTGGGCTTTGCTTCGTTCGCTTTCTCTCGGGTATGGGCCTACTATCTCTTCCTGAAAGGCTTTAAACATCGTTTCATATTCCTAGCCACGTGTCGCGTTTGTATTGGTTGGTTCTGATGGGACGTCTGGGCGGGAATTCTGGCGCCCGTTCTGAGACTTGACGTGGGCTGGGCGACGCGGTTCCTTTCTGCCCGTTGATTAAATTCTTATCCAAAGGCCCCAATTGATCGGATGGGCCCTATATATACCCCACTTCCTCCTCCATTCACCTTCTTCATCTTCTCTCACTACTCTCTCTCCTCGCGAAGTTCCCGAGTTCCCGAGCCTTCCTGCCTTTCATTCCCCGCCTTTAGGTCTTTGTAAGTATTTTCTTCCCTTAGCTCTTTTTCCTGCCTAGATATGTCTTCTGATTCCGGTGAGGGTCCCCATATTTCTTCGGGTAGCTTTTCCGAGGGCTCAGAGGGTTCGGGTAGTAGTGGTAGTAGTTCTTCCAATAGTAGTAGTGATTCTTTTGAGGGTTCGGGTAGTCCTGTAGTTAGTGTGGGAGCCAATTCTCGAGGGAATGAGGGAAGTCCTCGGGGTTCTTCCCGGAGTACAGATTCTGTAGATTCTGAAGCCACCCATTCGACCCCTGTTGCCCCCCAACCCTCTATTATTAGGGAGCCGATTCCTCCTCGTGAGGATGACTTCCCTGGCCCAGGACCTTTCCGTCGGGCCTTCAGTGCGTGGGTTAGGGAGGTCGAATCTTTCAGAGCTGGTCGTCCCGGCGTTCGATGGCATCAAATTAAGGTTTCCACCTTTAGAGCCGCAGATCTCCCTAGATTGCAATCTGTTTCCGGTATGCCCCGGGACTTTGAGATTAGAATCCCTTCGCCTACCGATTTAGCTAGTTCTCCCCCCGAGGGCTTCGGTACATATTTTCTTGATCAAGTAGAAATGGGTCTTAGGTTCCCGGTTCCCCGATTCATTGTTGACATCTGTAAATACTTCGGGATTTGTCCTGCTCAACTGCCCCCAAATTCTTTTAGTCTTCTTCTCTCCATGGCTGTTATTTTGAGCCATTATCGCTATACCCCCTCGGTCCCAATGCTATTAGCCTTTCTGAGGCTAAACAAGAAAGAGGAGGGAAAATTTTTCTTCTCCCCGACCCGGAGACCTGACCTCATTCGGGGTAACCCTTCTTTTCATAAGGGCTGGGTGAGCAAATTTTTCTTCGTTAAGCCTCCTGCTGATTGTGCCGAGCAAGAGTTGATTCCTTTTTCTTGGAACGACAATGCCTCTACCTCTGATCCACTTCCTCCCGAGCCTCCTGCTCGGGTAGAAGCATTCTTGGGCAGAGTGGGTAGCCGTCAGTATTACGCCAAGAAACTTCGTAACGAAGAACTTCTCTGTGCCCATGGGTTCTCCTCAAAAGCCGTTCTCCTCACCGGAACTATAGGTATATAGCCAGACCCCTACTGTGCCTTTGCTTCGGTTTTTGGTACCTCTGACAGTCTTTTATTCATTCTTGTAGCTGAAAGGATGTCTTTGGCCGAGGTCATTGCCATTGCTGATGAGGAGGATGAGGATCTTCCCCAGCCGAATCCCCAAGGAACTGCCCCGAATACCCGTTCAAAGAGTAAGGGCAAGGCCCCAGCTTCCTCCTCGGGGGCAAAAAAGTCTGCGCCGAAGCGAGCGGCTCCTTCCCCAAAGGGGGCCTCGGCAAAACGAACCCGAGCTTCTTCAAGTCAACCTGCTTCCTCTTCCCCGGGGGATACAATCGCGTTGGGTCGGGCTAAGCAACCTGCCTTCTTTAATAACCCATCCAAGGATGAGAGCTGGGAGTTCCTTCGGGAGTTCCCTGATGAGGCTAACAGGCATTATTCTCGCGATCTCTCCTACCTCGACCTCAGGAGCCTTCTTGGTGTTACCCTTGGGCAGGTATGTATCTCTCTCTCTTTTTTACTTCATCGGGCGATTTTGACCTTACCGTACCCCCGTTAATGCAGTCACTCTCTCTGGCGACCGAGGTCATGAAACGTGTCTCCCGTCTTGCCGAGCGGAATAAAGCCTTGTCTCAAGCCGAGGCCGAATACCGCAAGCGGGTAGAGGAGCTGGAACGCGAAGTAGCCGAGGCTAAGGTTCGGAGAAGAAGCTCCAGGAGGACGCAGCAGAGCTCCAGCGCCATCTTTCTCGCTCAGAGGTGGCTCGGGTTGACGAAAAGAAGAAGTGGGACGAGGATCTGGAGATGAACTACGTCCCCAAGCGCCATCATTTGAACGATATGAAGACCTTCTTCAAATGGGGCTTCTACGGGTGCATCTCCGAACTTCGAGCGCATGGGTATAGTAAGGCAGATCACCCTTTTAGGTTCCTGAATGCTATCAGGACCTTGAAGGAGGCCCCTTCTGGGGGCTATCTACCCGAACCCCGAGACGAGAGCGGTCCCTCGAGGACGCCAAGTGTGCAGGTTCCTGCCATAGTTGTGGCCGAGCCCCAGCCCGAGGAGATGCGAGGTGCCTCCGGGGATGAAGCCCGTGATGACGCTGAGGAGACCCTGGTACAGGGGAAGTCCGTTGGGGAAGAGGCTCGCGAGGAGCAAGCTGAAGAGAAAGAAGGAGAGGGTCGAGAGGTTGAAGCTCATGGAGATGCTGAGAAGCCCGGGGAAGTTGCCGGGGGTGAAGGTCAGGCCAGCTAGGCCGTTGGAAGATTTTTCTTTTATGTCTTTTATTTATATGGGAGTGTAACGAACCCTAATATATATATATATATATATGTATTTCCTTTCTGCCCTGAACATAGCCCTTCGAGGCATAATATTTGAATGTAGTGCCTCCGGGCTTCTTTATCTTTCCTGTATTTCCGGAGCAGATAGTTCCCTTTATGTTATTTCTTGTGCTTCCTCGCCTTTTTGTTAGTTAGAGCAATCGGCCTCGAGCCATTCGTTTCCCGAGGGTCTTGAGTGCGTCGGGCTAGGAGCCAACTTTCCCGACGACTACTCACCCGAGGATATAACCCGGGGTCCTATCCTAGCCTCCGAGAATATGACCGAGTATACCGGCGAAATTTTCGGGTATCCATCTCGAGGAGCATTGTATGCCCGATCTTTAGCCCGAAAAAATCGCCAATCTGGCTGAAACGTTCCCTGGTTTTTCTGGGGCGACGTACCCGGTATTTTAGCAACGGTTACTTCAAGACCCGATTTATCCGAAGATTTGGCGAGGGGATCTCGGGACTAACGCGTGTTGGACCGTATCTAGCCGTTTTAATTTTGAACTTCTTATCTTTCTGCTCAAGTCTGTGGCGCGTCTATAAATTTGTGGCCTTCTTCCTCCATGATTCCTTAATCCCTTGCCTTTAATTCCTCCATATCGTACTGTGTCTTTCATCTCATAATTTCTTCATGGCTTCATCTTCTTCTTCTAAGGGTAAGCGTGTTGCTGCTTCTTTTCCCCGGACAGAGCCTTTTCCTTTCAATTTTGGCAGTTCCTCGAGTTTTTGCTTTGACTTGGATGAAAAGCCTGATCCGGCCTCCAATGTGAAGTCGCCTTTCCCTCAAGGAGATGATGAGGACAAAGCTTATCGTAAGAGCTTAGCCCGATGGTCTGCTGAAGCGGAGGAGGCTCGATCCAAAGCGAGCCTCCCGTGGTATCGGACAAAAGTGTCAACTCTCAGCCCGCAACTACTTCGGGAATACCTTGAGAGGGCCCGGATCCCTTCGGATTACGAGGTTCAGTTGCCCGGACCCTTGCAAGTGGCGTCTTCGCCTCCTACTGGTTTTTTGACGTTCTTCACTGACCAAGTGGATATGGGACTGAGATTCCCTATCCCCTTTTTCCTTCTTGACCTTTGTGAAACCCTAGGCATTTCCCCTGGTCAAATATTTCCTAACTCTTGTAGTTTGCTCCTAGCTCTAGCTGCCATTGCTCGTAGGCTTAGCTTTCCCCTCACTACTGAACTGATTCTTAATTTCTTCCGTGTGTGTGAGAGGGATGTGGGCAAGTTTGTTTTCGTTCCTTCTTCTGATGTCCTTCATGATAATTTCACCGCTACCAAGGGATGGATGAACAAATTCTTCTACGTGCGCCCTTCGCCCCAGCATCGGGATCGCCGATTTTCCTTACTCCGGTGGCAGGATCATTGCCAGGCCTCGGGTTACGAGCCCGAGCTCTTGAGGGCATTCATGGATTGGGTTGGTAGCCAAAGCTTTTCTGTGAGGGAGTTGGTGTCCGACGTTCCTGCGGGGACAGCTACCTCTTCCCGTGTTCTTGGTATGTTTCTCCTTGGTCTTTGCTGGTTAGTTCTTCCATCCTTGACTATTTCTTTTTCTACAGTGAGCGATGGTTCGGGTGTTTTGCCCGTCTTGACCGTCAGAACTAGGGGTGCCTCGGTACGTGAACGCGGAGCCAGCAGTAAACCCTCGGTAGGTAACCCTGAGGATGAAGCATCAACACCTCGTCAAGAAGTGGGACGTTCTAAGCGGGTGAGACCGTCACCGCCTACACCACCCGTTCCTCTGCGAGAGGGTCCTTCCTCATCTCGATCGACTCTTCATCCCCACTTCTTGCTAGAAAGAGATGGGGAATCTTCTTTGGCTTATATGATGAACTTCTTGACTCCTGAGGAGAAGGATTTCGCCAAGGAATTGTCTGATGGCCTTTTCTGGAAAGAGTGGGCCTTAGCCTTAAGTCAGGTAAGTTTTTCGTCCCTCATCCGTGGCCTAGTATTTATTTAAATTGCTTCTTTATGTCTTCAGGCTTATTCCTTATCCTGTGAGGGAGCTCGGCGATATCGTCTTCAACAAAAAATGATTGACTCGGCGCGGTCTTGTAATGTGGAGATGACAATGCGAGTTAGTGAAGAGGCCCAAGAGGTTGGTCGCTTGAAGGATCAGTTATCAAGGGCTCAGTTTGAAGTCGGCAAGCTCCGACAAGAGCTTCATTCGGAGAGAGAAATTCGCCGGGGTCGGGAGCATCAGCCCAACCCTAATCTGGTTCCTAAGGAGAGAATTTCCGAGGCTGCCAACATGTATTTCAACTTCGGATTTCAAGGTTGTCTGTCTCAAATTAGGGCGAATGGTTTTCCAGAGAGTGCACATCCCTTTAATTTCTTGAATCCTGAGGCAGCTTTTATGGCGCTGGCTCCCCGGCGTTCCCCACCGAAGCCAGCGAAGGGAAAAAGCCTTTGGGATGAGTTTGACTTGGATGAGAGCAGTGATGGTTCCCGAGGGGATGGCCCCGCCGAGAAGGATTAGTCTGATGTCTTTTCGTAGAGTCTAGTTTTCTGCTTAACTTATTCCTTGTCGTCCGTCGGTGTCTCCGCTTCTTGTCTTTTTCCTACCTGTTATGAACTTTGCGGCATTTTTTAAATAAATAAAGGACTTTTAGTTACCTGAACAGCGTTTCCTGTTCAATGCCCATCTCATTTATCCTTGGTGATTCACGGGAGTGATGAGGCCTCTCCCCCGGGTTGAGGGCGTCCCCCCGATCCCAAAGGTGGCCTCAATGATCTCGTGAAATGCTTTTTGCGTCCTTTAACCAATATCGATGTTGCATTGCTTTAACGTCATGGGACGTCCACGTGCATGGTTTATATTGCCCGAGGGGAGTAGTCCCGAGGGGCCTTCTTTGCCTCTAGCTTAATAGATGTGGCACTGCCTCGCGTAGAGGGATATCAGTGTGCGCAAAAAGTTTTTTCCCCTTAGGGAATATATCAGCCTCACGTAGAGGGAATTCGGTGTGCGCAATTTATGTTACCCGAGGGATGTTATCCCGAGGGGCCTTCTTTGCCTCTAGCTTATATAGAGGTGGCGCTGCCTCGCGTAGAGGGATATCAATGTGCGCAAAGATGTTTTTTCCCTTTAGGGAATGTTTCAGCCTCTCGCAGAGGGAATTCAGTGTGTGTAAAGGAGATCGCCTTAGGGAGGTTGTTCCGAGGGATTTTTGTGACAATTGCCTCCTTGGGGAGTGGAGTGTCTTCTACCCGGGTCTTCGTGTCTTTTTAAGTTCTTTGAATGTTGGGTCGGGAGTTCCTCGTATGATTGGAAAATAAACTTCATTAATAATCCAGCGTAGTTTACATCTCAAAAGCAATAGAAGTAAACTTTAAGGAAATAGTGTGCGAAAATCCAAGAGAAAACATATGCGAATGAGGGTACCCCCCTCTAGGGATAGTATTTCCGTAGCTTCCGGGCGTTCCAAGGGCGATCGAGCCGTTTTCCGCTGGTGTCCTCGAGATAGTAGGAGGCTTCTCCTGCTTTCTTGACGACTCGGTAAGGTCCTTCGAACTTGGGTTCTAACTTCTTCCTTCCTTCTTGATTTAGAATCTCTTTCATCACGAGGTCCCCTTCCTCGTACCTCTTGCTTCGGACTCGGCGATTGTAAGACTTGGTCATCCTCCTTTGATAGGCAGTCATCCTGATGGCGGCTCTTTCTCTTCCTTCCTCGATAAGATCGAGATCTTCGGTGCGGAGTTGGTCGTTGTCTTCAGGGTAAGTAAGGATTCGGGCGCTTTCCATTCCGATTTCCGCGGGTAGTACCGCTTCGCTCCCATAGACCAAGCTGAAAGGAGTCTCACTGGTCCCCTCTCGAGGCGTTGTCCGATATGACCAGAGGACACTTTGAAGCTCATTGAACCATGACTTCTCGAGCCCCTCAAGTCGGGTCTTCAACCCTTGCACTATGGTACGATTTGTCACTTCAACCTGGCCGTTGCTTTGTGGATACGCTACCGAGGTAAATATTTGCTCTATCCCGAGCTCACCACACCATTCCTTTAGCTTCTTTCCACTGAATTGCCTCCCATTGTCAGATATTAGTCTCCTGGGGATTCCGTAGCGGCAGATGATGTTTTTCCAGATGAAGGCGGTTATAGCGGCTTCGGTGATCTTGGCCAAGGCTTCGGCTTCAACCCATTTCGAGAAGTAGTCCACAGCTACTAACAAAAACTTCTTTTGAGCCACGTTTCCGGAGAATGGCCCAACAATGTCGAGTCCCCATTGGTCAAAGGGGCAAGGGGAGGTCACTGACTTCATTGCCTCAGCGGGCATCCTCTGTAGACTGGCGTGCTTCTGGCAACTGAGACAACTTCGGACTGTCTTAATGGCATCCCCCTTCATAGTTGCCCAAAAGAAACCTGTGAGGAGTGCTTTCCTTACCAAGGCCCGACTCCCGATGTGGCTCCCGCAAATACCCTCATGTATTTCCCGAAGGACATATTCTCCTTCTTCCTTGGATATGCATCGTAGGAGAGGTCCCGCGAAAGACCGCTTGAACAGAGTTGTATCAATTAAGGTGAACCTTTGAATCTTTCGCATGAGTTTTTGGGCTTGAGCTTTGTCCTCGGGAAGAATCTCGTGGCGCAGGTATTGGTAGATCTCGTGTCTCCAATCTTCTCGGGCGATGTCGGGTTCGGGCACGTTTTGGTCCTCGATCTGCCAAACGGCTAGAACCTTTCCCTTTTCCTCGAGTGGACCGATGGCGCTTGCCCATTTGGCTATCTGGTCTGCCTTCTCATTTTGGGCCCGGGTGATTAAGACGATCCTGAGTTCTTCGAAACTCCCTTTAATTTCGTCGAACGCCTTGACATATTTTTCTAAATTCGGACCCTTGACGGCAAAGTTCCCTTCTCGTGCCGCTCGAAGTCCAGCGAGCAGCGCCTCGTATTCTGTCTCATTGTTTGATGCCTTGTGGTCGAGCCTAATAGCCAGGTTGGTCTCTTCTCCCCAAGGTGATATGAGAAGTATCCCGACTCCATTCCCTGAACTGCAAGAAGAACCATCCACGAACATTTTCCATACTTCTTCGGGACCGTCACCGATTATTTCTACCATAAAATCAGCCAACGCCTGTGCTTTGATCGTGGCCCGAGGTTTGAATTGAATATCGTATTCTCCTAATTCTGTCGACCATTTGACGACCCTTCCCGAGACGTCCGGCCGTGTGGCGATCTTCCCGATGGGTTGATTGGTCAGCACCACGATCGGATGTGATAGGAAGTATGGTCGTAATTTCCTAGCAGTGATAAGAAGGGCCAGCAGAAGTTTTTCGGAATTTGTGTACCTTGTTTCGGGGCCTTTCAAGATGTGGCTGACGAAGTAGATTGGTTTCTGCACTCTTTCCTCTTCCCGAACCATCACGGAACTTATGGCCCGAGGCGATGTTGCAAGGTAGACTGTTAACTCCTCCCCCGGCAACGGCTTGTTAAGCACGGGCAACTTTATCAAATATTCCTTCAGGTCCTGGAAGGCTTTCTCGCACTCGGGTGTCCATTCAAAGTTTTGGACTTTGCGCAATACTTTGAAGAAGGGTAAGCTGCGGTCCGCGGATCGGGAGATAAACCGCGAAAGAGCGGTGATCCTCCCTGTTAACCTCTGCACCTCATTTAGACTTCGGGGAGACGTCATATCCAACAAGGCCTTGACTTTGTCGGGATTAGCTTCGATTCCTCGCCTCGTTACCATGTATCCTAGGAATTTGCCCGAACTGACTCCGAAGGTACACTTGCTGGGGTTCATCTTCAGGTTGTATCTCTGAGCGGTCGAGAGCGTCTCTTGAACATCGGCTAAAAAGCGGCTTTGTTCTCGGGACTTGATTAGAATATCGTCAACATAGACCTCCACGTTTCTCCCGATTTGATCCTTAAAAACCTTGTCCATCAGCCTCTGGTATGTGGCACCGGCGTTCTTCAGTCCGAAGGGCATAACTGTATAACAGTAGGTTCCTCCAGCGGTTATGAAGCTTGTCTTTTCTTGGTCTTCCTTGGCGAGTAGGATCTGGTTATATCCTTGAAAAGCGTCGAGAAAACAGAGTAGCTCATGTTCTGAGGTGGAATCAACCAACTGATCTATCCTGGGTAAGGGATAACAGTCCTTCGGGCATGCTTCATTTAGGTTTCGGAAATCCACGCACATGCGCCATTTGCCCGAGGATTTTGGGACCAAGACCACGTTAGAGAGCCAGGTGGGGAATTGAACCTCCCGAATGTGGCCTGCTTCCAACAGCTCTTCCACCTGCCGTCGTGCCTCAGCATTCATTTCAGCGCTGAGATGCCTCCTTTTCTGAAAGACCGGTCGAACAGCTCGGGAGACATTCAGTTTATGCTCGATGATCCCCCGGTCGATGCCTATCATGTCCTTAGAGGTCCATGCGAACGCGTCCTTGTTCCTTTTTAGTAATCTGATTAAGCCCTCCCTCAGGTCTGGGGGAAGATCCTTGGCAACTTTTACTATCCCTTCAGGCGGATTGATCATCACTTCTTCGATTTCTTCTTCCTTATCTGCTTTCTGAGCAGTCCCTATGGCGTACAGCGTTTCCCTGCCCCTCGGGTAGTCTTCTCTTCGCGTTTTAGAGGATTTGATCTCTACCCGAACTTCTTCCACGTAGCATTTCCTAGCCATCTTACGATCTCCTAAAACTTCCCCTACTTTGTCTCCCACGGGGAACTTTATTTTCTGGTGAAGTGCCGAGGCAATAGCCATGAAGGAAGTGAGGGCAGGTCTCCCGAGGATGATGTTGTATGGGCTCTTCCCGTTGATGACCATGAATGGCGTGATCCGTGTTTTCCTCATGTCACCCTCCCCGAGGGAGAGTGGTAGATGTAATATTCCCATTGCCTCGATACAATGTCCCGTGAAGCCGAATAGAGCTGTTTCTACTCTGTCCATAGGGTACGCTCCTATGTCCATCTGATCAAGGGCCCTCTTGTAAATGATGTTGACGGAGCTTCCATTGTCAATGAAAACTCTACCAACGTCATGATTGGCCACCTCTGCTCGAATAACTAGGGCGTCTTCATGGAAGTCGTCGCCTCCATGGAAGTCTTCGGGACCAAAACTGATGGTAGGGCCCGATCGTTTGCTTCCTACTTTGATTTCGAAATTTTCCAAACGGCGGGCTCCTGCCTTCCTCGCCCGATTGGAGTCTCCTCCCGTTGGTCCTCCTGATATGATGTTGATCGGACGCGGCGTAGGTTTCTCTGGAGATCTCCGTCGTCCTGCCTCTCTGTTGTCTTGATTCCTTTGATTATCATTTCCTCCGGGCCTCGGACCTCGTCTATCTTCCCTTTCTGGCGTCCTCCTCCGAGCTTCCCTTGGACGGTCCTGTCGCGTGTTAGGACGGTTTCCAATCCCAGGGTATCGAGGTTTAGTCCCGAAGCCCCCTTCAACTCCTGCCAACTTAGCTCGAGCCTCAGGGTTGGTTGCAATTAACTTCTCTAGTTCTCGATTTAATTGGAAACATACCTCCGTGGTATGCCCGTACTCGTGATGGTAGTTACAGTAAGTGTCGGATATTGGTCGCCTCGGGTTACCATCGATATAAGGTGGTCGGCGAAGAAAGTCGTTTTCCTCGCATATCTCCAACGCTCGTATTTTGTTTACGCGCAATTTCGAGTAATCAACCCGGGGGAGTGGAGGCACCGGATAGGGGCGATCTTTCCTTCGGGGAAACACTCTTCGGTCCTGGTTTCTCGGTGGGCTTTTTCGGCGCTCTCGTGGGGGACTCTTGCGTTTTCTTTCCTCGGGTTCCCGAGCTTGTGATTCTTCTACTCGAACATATTTCTCAACCCGAGCTATCAGTTCTTCTACTGTGGTAGGATATTTCTTCACCAATGATCTGAACAGATCCCCGTCCCTTAAACCGTGGTGAAACGCCCCGATAAGCAACTCGGGCGCTATGTTGGGGACCTCCATCTTCACCTGATTAAAACGCCGAAGATAGTCTCTTAAGCTCTCTCGATCAGCTTGTTTTATGTTTAACAACTTTACTGCAGATGAGGGGCGTCTTCTGTTGCTTGAGAAGTACTTCAAAAAGTGGCTGGTTAGGTCATGGAAACTTCTAATTCCTCCTGGGGGCAGAAGAGTAAACCATTGTTGGGCCCCTCCTGACAGAGTGGTCACGAAGAGTCGGCATTTGACGGGGTCGCTAAGTTGGTATAACGCCGCGTTTCCTTCGAAAGCAGCTAAATGGTCTTCAGGTGGCCCGGAACCGTCATATTTCCTCATTTCAAAAGATCAAAAGTGTTCGGGCAGTGGAGCCGCAAGCACCTCGGGAGAAAACGGTGAAGCCCGAGGGACGATTGGGACTTCGGGCGGATTTGCGAGATTTTGAAGCTGGCGAATCTCCTCTCTCATTCTTTCCAAGTCGGCCGCATGTTGATCGGCGCGCTGTTGATCCGTGCGTTGCTGGTCAGTGCGTTGCTGCTCGGCACGTCTCCTTTTCTCAGCTCGGGCTCTCCTCTGCATCGATGCCAGGGTATGGTTACCATCGCTACGTTCTCCAGTGCCGGATTGGGCGTCTCGCTCTCCATTTGTCTCGTGTTGGCCTTCCTCACGCCTGGCGTTGCGCCCTCCATTCTGCCCGAGTCCATTCCCTCTCTGGTTCCTTCCGGCCATCAAGACTCCTACGTCAGCCCCGATTCTCCGCATTTCTTGCATGATGGTGGCGAACATCACGGCTGGATCTGCCGGGTTCTGCCCGTTACCGTCAGGTGGCGGCACATGATCATTCTCGACAACTACCATACTGAATTTCTCTTAATGAGAAACCTAAACGTTCCCACAGACGGCGCCAAGTTGATACCGCCGAAAAATAGATCTACCGCGTCAGACAGCTAACAGACTTGTTCCCGCCTAGATTCCACCGCGCGCGTTGCCTAATCACTCGAAAACAGGATAAGGGTTGGGGGTCGTTTGCCCTCTTGCCTAGGTCAAGAGGGTAATTTCCATGTTCCAGGTGTAAAGTAACATAAAGAGGGTGATATGGTGTGCGTTTTGTGAGTAATTAATTTGGCAAGGTAACAGTAGGATACGTGAGAAATCGATACCTGTTCTTGAGTACCTTGGCAGTATTTATAGGCTTCTGTCCTTGGACAGTTTCCAAAGCGGTTGAGACCCACGTTCCGTAATTCCAGGGGTCGAGCTCCCTCGTCGCCCATGATGGCGTATCTTCTTGATGGGCGGGTTTTTAGACGGTTACCCTTCCCACGTTTGGTTAATGTGATCATGGGAAGTTACGTTGGTTTGGGATCTGCTTTTCGAAGAAGTTATCCCTGCCATCGGTCAATTTGCCCGAGGGACCGAGCCCGAGCTTTCTCTTTTTCTCGAAGGGATCTGCTGGGGCGCCCTAGGGGCGGGTGTCCTCGGGATAGCGGACTGAGGGAGCTTTAAGGTCCTACTTCCTATGGATTCGGCCTTACAGTCCCGAGGCACGTATCCATGGTGAGATCATCTCCTAGCAGGGTAGTTGGGTCGGTTGAGATGGGTCGGGTATTTTGCCACGGGGTCGGTTAGCCCCGAGGGTAACAGTGTGATTAAGGCCGTAGTAGGCCGGATTATGAATTCGTGATATTGGTGTTCGCATTTTATTCAATCATATGAGTTGAGTTACGTATTTCTCGTTTGCGCTAAATGCTTGCATGTACTTGATCATCATATGCATGAGTCTTGATTGGTTTATGAGACTGAGTAAGTGATTAAACCGGTTAGAACAATAAACAAGGACTACCACGACGTAAAACCGACCAGAGATGGAATTCGATTTCGTCTGTGTGGTTTCCGAGACCTTAGGCGCCGAAAGCGTCTAAACTCGGGGAAATTCATAGAGACGAATGCGTGCGGAGTAACTACAGTCATATAGAAATATAGCTGATTGGTTCACTTTCGCATTGGGTTGCTATACACGCGAGAGCGGGTAGCACGTAGGTTAGGGATTTCTACCTTAACTAGATTCGTACTGTTTAGGTAAAATCGATCGCATGAATACGTATGAATATTTCGTGCCGAGCACGTGCCTTGATCACATTCGTCGTCAATTTATCCATTTGCTATCTGTTTTATTCATGTCATTTGTTATTTGCATTTTTATTTCTTTTATTAAATCCACAAAGTATAAAAACTCGTCTTAGTTTAAATTAAAGTTAGGAATAATATCTTAAATTAATTGAGCTGTCCTCGTGGATCGATACTTGGACTTGTCCATTTTATACTACTTGCACGGCTAGTACAGTTGCTAGTATTCGAACGTGCCAAGATTTTAGCGCCGTTGCCGGGGATAGCGATAACATTAATTTTAAAATATATTCTGAACTTTAGTTTAAACATTTTTTATTTATTTTATTATTTTTAGTATTTTCTAAAAGAAGAATTTAAGAAAAATAATATAATTATTATTATTATTGTTATTATTATTATTTGCAGTAGAAGATTTTTTTTCTCTATATAAATATTATTATTTTTCTATTACCCATGTACAATCACTTCTATTATTCTTCAGCGGAGGATCGACCTATGTATGGAGAAAATGAGGTTAACGCCATTATTACAGCAAAGTTTGAGGCGATTCATCGGAGGATAGACGAGATAAACTTTCAGCGCTCACAGGCCACGCGTCGCGTTCATCACAGTTGGAATTCAAACATACGAGGATCCATACTGCGAGGAGCCACGAGAATTTCATAGTGAGTGGTTTGCTCCACCTGAAAAGGAGAAAGCTGCCTGGGAGATAGCGCTCGAGAGACAGGCCGAACAAGACCGTAGAGCTGAAGAGCGACGCCGAAATTTCGATGCTGCTTTTAATGAAAGTTGTAAACAATTAGAAGCATCAATGCGGAGTTTAATGGCCCGAGTGGAGAAGCTAAAAATTGAAGAATCTGAATGCGAGCAAGAAACGTTCTCGAGCCACACAGAGACAGATCCAGAAGAAACCATTCAGTTTGGTTTATGGAACGATGCTAGAACCAGGGCCGGAACCAAATGAAGTTGACGATGAGATCGAACTTGAAAAAGTCGATCAACCCGCAGAGGCTACTGTAGATTTCACTCCGTCAAAGCTGAGTCCTCCACCAGGCTGGATTCGACCGCCTTTTCCAACAGCGTCACGAAAAGAAAAACAAGATGATTTTTTTTTTCAAAGAGCAGCAAAGTTGACGATCAAATTATGATAATTCTCACCCAAGAATTTTCAACATGGATACATAAGAAGCCACCGAAGCTTAATAATCAGGGGAGGTTTTATATTCCGCGTTCTATTGAGGTTCTTTCATTCTCTAACTTATGTTATATAAGTGTTAGCACTGACGCGAAGCCTCTTTCATTTTTAGAAAATTGGGACTCGGTGAGCCAAAGCCTACCTCGATAATTCTCCAAATAGTAGATAGATCGATTACGTCTCCACGAGGAATCACAGAAACTGTACTGGCGAGGTGTTCGTCGTCTTTCAATCGCTTGGAGAGAATAAAAGCAAATTGAAAGACCTCCAGCACAACAAGGAGGACCAAGAAACTTTCGACCCAATTTTACGAGATCTTATGAAATCAACATGAAGTTATATCACTCCGAGATCAAACTCCTCTCCAAAAAGGTGAAATCAAAATGTTCAGTAGTTCTTCTCGTCGACCATCAATGCGAACATGAGTCGAGCTCTCGACTATAAAAGGTGCGCTTCTTGGGAGGCAACCCAAGTATTATCTACGCATTGTTACTATTATTGCATCGCATCGTATTAAGTGTGTTTTGCTTTTAAATTTTGATGTGGACCGCGTAAAAAGACCCCCTGAAAACGGTGGCTGAAGCAGTTGTTCTTCCCTCGTAATCTCCTTAGCGCGAATTTATGGTTCCCCGTCGTCTACCTCCGTCAAGCCTAACACTCAAAAACTCGAAAACACGTCAGAAGGGGGCCGGAGTTGGTGCCGGCGTATCCCCTCCGATGCTTAAGTCAGAAAAATGGGTGAAAGATAGGTGTGTTGGCTCGTAAATCAGTTTTTGATAGTTTTTCAGCGTACCTGGGAAATGGATTAACCGTCCCTACTTATACTAACCTCGCTCTGTCTTGCGCTGACCTAGTCTTTCACCCTAGCCCGCGTTACTCGCAAGCCTCTCAGAGGGCACGTGGCCCTTCCATCATCCCACGTTCTCACGTCCTCAATCTTCCCTACTGACCCCCTTTCTTCTCGGTGCTTCTGTTCTGCTCGGGCTTCTGACCTACCCGAGGGGTCTCGACTCGAGCTGGCCTCATTTCTCCAATCCTTCCTTTCTATCTGGATTCGACTACCTCTACTCAGTCTTAAGGAGAGGCGACCCTGCTCGGGCTTACATGGAGTTTACTTTGCTCGCCTTCATACACCCTGTTCGGATTCCTGATCGGGCTCTTGCCCTTGCTTCCCTCTCTCGGGCTGTTTACCCCCGACTAATTGGGTCTACATCTGGTCAGGCATTTCAAATAGCCTTCTCGGTTTGCCGCCTAATCTGTCTTCCATCCTTCCTTCAGCAGGAGTTACTCGGGCACTCTGTCTCTGGCCGGGTGTACCCCTCTCACGCTCTTACCTTTGTCCCTTCGCGCCCCCTCGTTCACGGGTTAACCGTCAACTACCTTTATTTCCCCCTTGGCTATGAATCCTGGAGGTACCCCTGCTATTTTACCGTTAGCTATAAATCCCGAGGGTAACAATAGTTCCCCCTAAAATAGTCCAAAAAGAATGTAATGAGTATTTGGACGTCAGCTATCGGTAAAATAGTGGTCCGTAAGATCGCTCGACACAACCCAATGGACGTTCTCGGGCCGCCCCTTCATCCCAAAGCCTCAGACTCTTCTTCCTGTTGCTTATCGGGACGCGCTTTAGTTGTGCCACGTCGCTCCCGCCTTTGGGCGGGAATACTTTCATCCCATCTAATCAAGTGCAGACTCGTCGTGCCACGTGTCACTTATCCAAGGGCTAGACGTCTCATCTCCCTTTCTTCTCTTTTCCCCCTTTCCCATAAGGGTTTTCATTAGTGTCTCTCTCAAAACTCTCTCTGCTCCTGTTCCTGCGCAAAATCCTCTTTTCACCCGGCGATTTCTCCCTCAAATCGGCGCCCCATACTTGGATTCTTCAACCGCATCCTGCGTCATTATCCCTGGTAAATTTCGTCCCTCTTTTTCCTCTTTTTCTTTCGTTTATGGCTGCCTGTTTTGGTGTTAGTTTTCGCGTCTGAGTTTAGATGTTCATCGGCGTGGGCGCTGTCTTCAATTTCATCCGTGTTTCGTTCGTTTCCCATTTTCATTTCTTGCCTGTGTTCATTTTGTTTAATCCCCTTAGGGTTATGCCGTCATTCACTACGAACGACACCAAGATCTGATCTTCCCGAAATCAATCGAAACTTCCCTCAACCTTAGACTCCCCAAAATCTTCATCTTCATCTTCTTCCTCTTCTTCGTTCTTCACATCATTTCTCGATGCCGTAGAAGCCTTACGTGACTTCCGTGACTTGGATATTTTTCGCCCCCTCAGCTTGTAGGGCACCCGAGCAAGAAAGCATATCTCAAAGCTTTATCCGAGTGGTCTTCCCAGATGGCAGACCTCCGCGAGAAGGTCAAGCTCCCCTGGCATGAAGTGAATGTGTCGTCCCTTCGGGAATCTCATATTCCCATGATTATCGATCGAGCAGGTCTATCTCCTACTTACAAAGTGAGGATTCCTGGCCCTCGGGACGTAATTAGCGGACCTCCCGAGGGTTTTCACACTTTCTTCCTCGATCAACTTGACATGGGACTTCGTCTTCCTCTCCCTCAATTCCTAGTCGATCTCTGTAGCTACTACCAAATTTCTCCCAGCCAACTTACCCCAAACTCTTATAGCTTACTTCTTTCTCTAACCATGCTCGTAAATTATTTCCACCTTCCTTTTTCTCTTTCCCTCCTTCTGGCCTTTTGGAAAATAAACCAAAAAGAACCGGGCAAGTTCTTCTTTTCCTCTACCGCTTCTCGGGAGTTCCTTCTCGGGAACCCCTCCTCTCACAAAGGATGGGTGAGAAAATTCTTCTATGTCCGATCTCCCGAGGGGATCCCGAGAATGACACCACTGATGCATGGCCTAAGACCATATCTATATCTACTCTTCCGGCCGCCCCTGATTCAGAAGTTGAGAAGTTTGTGGAGGTCCTCGGGAACCGAAGCTTCAGCGCCCCCGAGCTTGTCAAGGATGATCTCCTCTGCCATTTTGGTTACTGCTCCAAGGGTTTAGTGGAAGACGACTTAGGTATGCCTTCTTGGTTTCTCTCTCTTTCTCTGCTTTTATCTCTGATCGAGCTTTCTGCTATTTCTTGCCAGACCTGCGTATGGATCTCGCCGACCTGCTCAAGTTCTCGGAACAAATGAAGAAAGGTGACCTAGCTCAAGCACCTCCCGACTCTGTCACTCAGGCCCTCAATAAGGGCAAGGGTAAAGCCGCTACCAGTTCTTCGGGTTCCACGAAGGCAGCTCCAAAGAGGAAGGTGCCCGCGGCCACCGGTGGTCCCTCGGGCAAAAAGGCCAAGGCCAGCTCCCACGCTGGCGTTAGCACTGGAGGGGGTTCTCCTGCGCCTACCGATCCCGTCGAGCAACCCGACTACTTCCATCGTCCTCGAGGGACCCAATGCGTGGAGTTCCTGCGGGTTTCCGCTCTGAGGTCAACCGATCCCACCTTTTACCGTTGCAACCTCGGGAGTTCTTTCTTCTCTTCGCCCAACATATGAGGCAGGTATTGCTTTTCCTCCCTTGTCTTTTTACTCCTCATCGTATGTCCCTCGGCGTGAGCGTTCGTCTTTTTCTCTACTTGTCAGGGTTTTGCTTGTGCCGCCGAGGCTTTGGAGAGGATGCTCTTTATGCACGAGGATTGCATCGAGCTCACTCAATCCGAGGCGGCATTAAAGGAGAAAGTATCTCAACTCGATGAGGAGCTTAAGCAAAAGGAGGAGTTGAAAAAACACTCATGGGATGCTAGGGCAGATTCGGAGAAGGCCAGGAGGGGTCTGCTCAAGGAGAGGAACGCTCGAGAGGAGGCGGAAAACAACTTCCGCGAGCTAGAAGAGAGTGTCTCTCGGGACTACTTACCTAGGACTGCGTACGGGAGACAAGTCGTCGAGTATTTCCACCATGGCTTCTGGGGATGTGTCCACCAACTCAGGGTGGCCGACATCGGCCAGAAGTGGAAACACGACTGGCTGGATGTCGATCGAGCCCTCATCGATTGCCCCCAGGGGGATATCCACCCCGATCACATAGCTCGAGGAGGTTCCGAGGGTAGTGTCCAGGAGGACGTGGTGGCCACGCCCTCGAGCAAGGAGACCGAGGAGACCGTCTGCTCCCCTGTCGAGAATCCTGAGAAGCCCGTCGAGATGCCCGAGCCCGAGGTTGAGCAGGAGATGCCTGAATAAGATAGCGCGGAAGCTCGAGCTCAAGGAGAGGAAGAGCTAGCACCACGTGTCGAGTTGGTGGCGACGGAGGCCGAGTCGGTGGTGGTCGTGGTCGAGACAGAGAAGACAGGGGTGGAGTTGAATCAGGCCGGGTCGGCCGCTCCGCCCTAAAATAATTCTGCTTGTGTGGATGAACTTATTTTTCTTTATGTCCTTTCTCTACGAACAGTATGTCCTTTCCTTTCTGTCCACGTCTTTTCTTGTCAGACTCTATTACATTAGTCTAACTGTAATCCCCTCGTATCGCGTTCGCTTATGCTACCCTCGTTTCGCATTTCCTCAAGTTTATAGTATGCAATCAGCTGTGATCGAGAACTTCCTTTCCCGCAACGTTCTATTGTATTTTCCCCTGATCTCCAAACTATGCCCCTCGAGAACGATCTTTGAGGGTTCTCTCATTTCCTCGAGCATTTTTTCGAATGTTACCTAACGGCCGGCCCTTTTTACCCTTGGGCCTCATATTTATTCATTTAAACTTCGAATTCCCCCCAAGACCCGATCTCTGTAACGGTCCGACCTTTGCGGGCCTGTCCCCTTATAAAATCGATATTTGTTCAATTAGCTCTACTTCGCTTCTCAAGCTTTCACTGAGCTTACTCCCTTCAGGTTATTTTATCTATCCAACTCGGGATTTTACTCTCCTTTTTTCTTCTTAGTTCACAACAAACTCATTTTCCCTTATCTTCTGAATCTCGTATATTTTTGCCCAACTTATTGATGAATCCCAGAATGGCGTATTCTCAACTTAGGAGAAACTTCCCTTCAGATCCCCCATCACGCCCTCTTTGGCAATTATGGGAGGAGGCAACAGGTTTTGCTTCAAACGCGAACGCGGAATTTCTGGACATGGAACGCCAGGTCGTCGCAGCCCCCTTCTCTCGAAGAGAACCCTCCTCGGAGCGATTCCGCCCAACTCCTCGTTTCCATTTGGAGGCCGATGGTGCTTCCTCTCATCAATTCATGGAGAGTTTTTTGGAACCCGACCAGAAGCGGCGTCTGGCGAGATTCTCCGATTCCAGCTTCTGGGACTGGTGGGCTTTAAGTGAGAGTCGGGTCAGTCACGCCGACCTCCGCCTTTTAGCTCATCTCTTTCTTTATTCTTTCCTGACTTTTCTTCATTAGTCTTGTTCACTTTCTTGCGAGGGACTTCGGCGTTATACTCAACAACGTGCCCTGCTTCAATATTACGAGGATGCCTACGCCCGATTGACCACCTTCTTGGGCGAGAAAGATCGGCAAATCGCCGAGCTAAAGGAGTCGTTGGCTGATTCCTATGCTGAGAACCAAGGTATCCACTCAAAGTCCCGAGGGAGAAACAACCGGGCTCGATCCCCTCATCATGTGCGGCGTATTTTCTCCCCCTACTCGGGTGGGATCTCGGCGTTAAGACGTAGAAAGATTCCTCGAGACGAAGAGGCGTTTGCTTCCTCGAGGACTGGCATCTGGGAACACCCTACGCTCGGGAGATGAGGCGATGAACATTATTCGTATGTTATTTCTCGTTATATTATTATTCAGCCCTATAAATCACAGGGTTTTTTGGTTTTTCCTAGACTTTGCTCCTTTACCTTTTTGCATTCGCACTTGGTATTCTACTCTTACTGTTAAATGTCGTTCTCGTCTCTTCATGCGTGTTTATTTTGGTTTTGACCAACAATCGCACTTTACTTAGCGATTTTCTTCGTCCCTGCAAGTGATCGGGCCTCTTCCGAGGATTTTTCCTTCTTTTCGTTTGGCGATTTTCTTCACCCTCTCGGGTGATCGTGCCTGATCCGAGGACTTTTCTTCATTTTCATTTGGAGATTTATTCACCCTCTCGGGTGATCATGCCTCATCCGAGGACTTTTCCTTCTTCCTCGTTTGGCGATTTTCTTCACCCTCTCGGGTGATCGTGCCTCATCCGAGGACTTCTCCTTTTTTGTTTGGCGATTTTCTTCACCCTCTCGGGTGATCGTGCCTCATCCGAGGACTTTTCCTTCTTTCTCGTCTGGCGATTTTCTTCACCCTCTCGGGTGATTGTGCCTCATCCGAGGACTTCTCCTTCTTTCTCGTTTGGCGATTTTCTTCACCCTCTCGGGTGATCGTGCCTCATCCGAGGACTTTTCCTTCTTTCTCGTTTGGCGATTTTCTTCATCCTCTCGGGTGATCGTGCCTCATTCGAGGACTTTTCTTTCTTTCTCGTTTGGCGATTTTCTTCACCCTCTCGGGTGATCGTGCCTCATCCGAGGACTTTTCCTTCTTTCTCGTTTGGCGATTTTCTTCACCCTCTCGGGTGATTGTGCCTCATCCGAGGACTTTTCTTCATTTTCATTTGGAGATTTTATTCACCCTCTCGGGTGATCATGCCTCATCCGAGGACTTTTCCTCGTTCTCGTACTCCACGTTCTTTCGGACGCAATTAACTTCATTCAGAAAAAGCGAGTGTTCGGAAATAAAGACAAGTAACTTGTGCTGGATAGACTCCCTAACTAAGAAAATAAACAAAGCATAAATGTGATAAGTAAAGCGCGATCCCGAGAACGTCTCACGGGTAATACTTCTTCAAATGCCGAGCGTTATGGGGTCTTTCCAACTTCTTCCCGTCCAAGTCTTCTGGATAATAGGCAGCTTCTCCCGCCTTCTTGATCAACTTATAAGGTCCTTCATATTTGGGATCCAACTTCCCTCGCTCCCCCTTGTGTTGTATTTCCTTCATGACCAGCTCTCCTTCCTCGAACCTTTTCAAACACACCCTCCGATTATGCTGCCATCCTGAGTGCAGCTTTTTGCCTTCCTCAATCAATCCAGTTCGTCGGCTCGGAGCTGGTCATTTCCCTCCGAATATCCTATGACTCGAGCACTTTCCTGTCCTATCTCCACAGGCAAGACGGCCTCACTTCCGTATACCAGACTGAATGGGGTTTCCTTCGTCCCGGCTCGAGGCATGGTCCTATAGGACCAGAGTACACTCGGTAACTCGTTGAACCAAGCTCTTTTTAGTCCGTCCAGCCGGACCTTCAGCGCCTGAACAATCGTTCATTCGTCACCTCGACTTGGCCATTGCTCTGAGGATAGGCTACAGAAGTGAATACTTGTTCGGTTCCATATCCCTCGCACCATTCCTGTAGCTTGCGCCCACTGAAATGTCTCCCGTTGTCGCTTATCAGTCTTCTCGGGATCCCAAACCTGCACAGGATATTTTTCCAAAGGAAGGTAATTAAAGCAGCTTCTATGATCCGCGCCAGGGCTTCGGCCTCTACCCACTTGGAGAAGTAGTCGATTGCGACTAGGAGAAACCTTATTTGGGAGGTATTGCCTTCAAAGGGCCCGACAATGTCTAATCCCCATTGGTCGAACGGGCATGGTGACATGACCGCTTTCATCATCTCCGCGGGTGCCCTTTGCAACTTCGCGTGCTTATAACACCGGAGGCAGCTTCGCACCACCCTGATTGAGTCTGCCCTCATTGTGGGCCAAAAGAAACCTGCCAACATTGCCTCCGTGCCAGGGCTCTTCCCCCGATGTGACATCCACCGCTCCCCTCATGTATATCGACCAAGACTTCTTCCGCTTCCTCCCTCGACAAGCACCTTAGCAGGGGACCCGAGTAGGATCTTTTGAAGAGAATCCCGTCAATGATCGTGAAGCGGCTGGACCACTTCTGTGTTACTCGAGCCTGGATTTTGTCCTCGGGCAGGATCTGCTTCTCAAGATAACGATAAATGTCATGCCGCCAATCTTCGGGTTCCGGCTCCCTTGCTTCCTTAATCTGATGGATCTGGGGTGCTATTTCCACTTTAATCCCTCCTTCAGGCACACTCAACGCACTAGCCCACTTGGCGATTCTGTCCGCCTTTTCGTTTTCCTTCCTATTAATGAGCTCTAACTTAACCTCTTCGAACTTTTCCTTCAGCTTTTCGAAAGACATCGCGTATTCTGCCAGCCTGTCCTCCTTGATAGCAAAGTTCCCTTCAGTCTGTTGAACAACCAGCTGTGAATCAAAATACAGAGTTACTCGGGTCAGTCCCATCCTTGTCGCAGTCCTCATCCCGAGCAAGAGAGCTTCGTACTCGACTTCATTGTTGGAAGCTCGGAAGTCCAACCTTACCCCCAAGCTAGTCTCTCGCCCCAGGGCGAAATGAACCCGACGCCATTTACGAACTGACAAGAAGAACCATCAATATAGATTCTCCACATCTCGACTGTTTCTCTTCTGCCATCTCGACGATAAAATCCGCCAGAGCATGGGCTTTGATGGCGACTCAGGGCCGAAACTGGATATCGTACTCCCCCAACTCGGTTACCCATTTGATCGACCTTCCCGAAATATCTGGTCGAGTCACGATTACCCCCAACGGACTGTTGGTGAGTACTACGATCGGGTGTGATAGGAAGTACGGCCTTAACCTTTGGGCCGTAATTACCAGGGCCAGTAGCAATTTTTCTTGCGCAGTGTACCGAACTTCTGCTCCTTTCAGAAGGTGGCTGACGAAATAGACAGGCTTCTGTATTTTCTCTTCTTCTCGGACCATGACCGAACTGACCGCTCGGGTAGTGGTTGAAAGGTAAACTGTGAGCTCCTCCTTGGGTTGGGGCTTGTTTAGTGTCGACAGCTCCTGCAAATATTCCTTCAACCCTTGGAAGGCCTTTTCACACTCAGGCGTCCACTCGAAATTCTTCACTTTTCTCAACACCTTGAAAAAGGGCATACTCCGTTCGGCGGATCGAGAGATGAAACTGGACAAGGCCGTGATTCTTCCAGCCAGCCGCTGGACCTCATTCAGGTTTTTCGAGGAGGCCATGTCGGTAATGGCCTTAACTTTGTCAGGATTGGCCTCGATAACCGACCGGGTGACCATATATCCTAAGAACTTCCCCGATCTTACCCGAACGTACACTTAGCCGGGTTCAGTTTTAACCCATACCTCCTGGCCGTGGTGAAGGTTTCTCGAAGGTCACCCGAGAAACTATTCTTCGTCTTGGACTTGATCAAAAATATCATCTACGTATACATCCACGTTCCTCCCGATCTGGGCCTCGAAAACTCGGTCCACCAACCTCTGATATGTGGCTCCAGCGTTCTTCAGCCCAAAAGGCATGACCACGTAGCAAAAGGTCCCTTCTGACGTAATGAAGCTGACCTTGGGGTGATCTTCCTCGGCTAGCCCGATCTGGTGATAGCCCTGAAAGGCATCTAGGAAGCATAGCAGCTCATGTCCGGCAGTAAAGTCCACCAACTGATCTATCCTCGGCAACGGGTAGCAATCCTTCGGGCATGCTTTGTTCAGATCTCTAAAGTCGACGCACATTCACCACTTTCCTGCCGATTTAGGGACCAGCACCACATTGGACAACCAGGTCGGAAAGTGTATTTCTTGAATGTATCCTGCTTTCAAGAGCTCCCCGACTTGTTCTCTAACTATAGCGTCCTTCTGCTCTCCGAGGTGTCTCTTTTTCTGGAAGACTGGTCTGACAGTGACAGAGATGTTTAGTCGATGCTCCATTATGTCCCTCGGTATCACAATGAGTTCATTTGCTAACCAGGCAAACACATCTTCGTTCTTTTTCAGCTGCTTGGTAAGGTCCGCCTTCAGCTCGGGGGGTAAGTCCCGAGCAATCTTGACCGTTCCCGATGAAGGTCTGATCACGACTTCCTCTGTTTCGCCCTCAATTCCTACTTCTGGAAGGACGTGTATGGCGTAGAAGGCTCCTCGGCTTCTAGGATGGCCCTCTCATCGGCTCTTCAATGACTTCAATACGATCCTCACTTCTTCAACGTAGCATTTACGCGCTATCTTCCGATCCCCGAGTACCTCTCCTACTCGCTCCCCCACCGGAAACTTCATTTTTGATGTAGGGCAGAGTGGATCGCCGCGAAGGAGCTGAGCACCGGGCGTCCCAGTATGACGTTGTAAGAGGAGGACATGTCGACCACCAGGAAAGGGGCTATTCGGGTCTTCTTCAATTCGCCTGATCCCAAGGTCAAGGGTAGATGAATCAGCCCCACTGCCTCGATGGCGTGCTCGGTGAACCCGAACAACGCTGTTTCCACGGGGTCCATCCGGTACTCTCCCAACTCCATTTAGTCCATGGTCTCCTTGAAGATGATGTTCACAGAACTCCCATTGTCAACAAAGACTCTTCCTACATCGTGGTTTGCTCTCTGCCCGAATTACTAGGGCATCCTCATGTGCGTCATCTCCTTCATGAAAGTCCACGGGCCCAAAGGAAATGGTGGGCCTCGATCGTCTTTGTAGTGAGGTTACTCCCAGACTCTCGAGTTTCCTTACTTCTGCTTTTCTAGCTCTGTTTAAATCTCCGATTGCGGGTCCTCCGGATATCATATTGATCCTGCATGGGGGCACGTACGTTTCCGTGGGCGCCCGATTACGTTCTGGTGTTCTCCAATCGTTTCTTCGCTCTGGGTCGGGTTTATCCCCACTTCTGTATTCCACTCGTCTTCGCTCTAGAGACCGATTGAACCTGTTTTGCGGTCTGTTGTTAGCGTACAGATGGTCTCTCCTAGGCCCTTGTTCGAAATCCCTCCGGAAATACTTTCGTGAGGCGCCCGCTTCTCCACCAACCACTAACTCAGCTCGGACGTCTGGGTTGGCCGCCACGATTCTCTCAAGTTCGTCGTTCAGGTGAAAGCAGGCCTAAGTTGTGTGGCCGTACTCCCGATGGAATTCACAATATGATTTCGAAACAGGGTTCCTGGGTCTTTCTTTACTTTTGCCCAGTCTCCTAATGAAGCAAATCTCCAACGCCCGAGCTTTGCTCACCTTCCATTGAATATTGCTTGGTCAGGATCTCCCTTGGATTTCCACTCGGGGATTTTCCTCCTTGGGTCCTAGTGGACGGGTTGGCTCCCGCGCAACCCCTACCGTCCCGATTGCTCTCTTTTTATCTTCTTTTTTGAATGTGTGCCTCTTCCACCCTTACATACTTTTCCACTTTGATTATCAGATCTTCCACAGTAGTCGGGTACTTTTTCACCAACGACCGGTAGAGGTCTCCTTCTTTTAGCCCATATTGGAAGGACCCGATCAACAAGTCCGAAGTGGCGGTCGGGACTCCATCATAGTCCGATTGAATCGCTTCAGGTAGTCTCGCAGACTCTCCTGGTCTCCTTGTTTCATGTTCAGTAAGTTTACACCCGAGAAAGGTCTTCTACGGCTGCTAGAAAATTGTCTCAGAAAGGCCCGAGTGAAGTCCGCAAAGCTATGAATTTCTCCCGCGGGTAGCATGGTGAACCACTGTTGGGCCCCCTTCGCGAAGGTGGTAGCGAACACTCGGCATTTGATTGCGTCTCCTAATTGATGTAGTGCGGCATTTCCGTCAAAGCTGGCCAGGTGATCCTCGGGAGGCCCCGACCCGTCATAGCGGTTCATGTTTGGGAACCTGAAGTTGTTTGGTAAGGTAGCGCGAAGGACCTCCTCCGAGAAGGGGGAGCCTCGTTGAATCGAGAGGGGCATCTGCGGATTGGCCAATTCCTTCAGTCTCTTGATCTCCGCCCTCAACATTTTTTCTTCCATCGCTTCCTCCCGTTCTTTGGCCCTCGCATGTTCTTCATCGCGCCGCAGCCGTTCCTCCTCTTCCTCTTCCATCTCATGTCGTGGCGGCGACTCCACGCGAGTTTTTCGCGTTCGCTCCGCCCTTAGCATTTCTACCTCCGCTCTTAATTTTCTCAGCTCGGCCTGATCATTGTTGCACGTTTCCTCCTGATCTTTCTCTGTCCAGTCTGTCACTACCACCTCTTCCCTGGCGGTGACTGGGTGTCGTTTGCGGTATCCACCATGTTGTTACTGATATATCGTTCCCACAGACGGCGCCAATTAATGTGGACCGTAAAATGACCTTCTGAAAACGATGGCTGAAAAGTTGTTCTTCCCTCGTAATCTCCTTAGCGCGAATTTATGGTTCCCCGTCGTCTACCTCCGTCAAGCCTAACACTCAAAAACTCAAAAACACGTCAGAAGGGGGCCGGAGTTGGTGCCGGCGTATCCCCTCCAATGCTTAAGTCAGAAAAATGGGTGAAGGATAGGTGTGTTGGCTCGTAAATCAGGTTTTTGATAGTTTTTCAGCGTACCTGGGAAATGGATTAACCGTCCCTACTTACACTAACCTCGCTCTGTCTTGCCCTGACCTAGTCTTTCACCCTAGCCCGCGTTACTCGCAAGCCTCTCAGAGGGCACGTGGCCCTTCCATCATCCCACGTTCTCACGTCCTCAATCTTCCCTACTGACCCCCTTTCTTCCCGGTGCTTCTGTTCTGTTCGGGCTTCTGACCTACCCAAGGGGTCTCGACTCGAGCTGGCCTCATTTCTCCAATCCTTCCTTTCTATCTAGATCCGACTTCCTCTACTCAATCTTAAGGTGAGGCGACCCTGCTCGGGCTTACATGGAGTTTACATTGCTCGCCTTCATACACCCTGTTCGGAATCCTGATCGGGCTCTTGCCCTTGCTTCCCTCTCTCGGGCTGTTTACCCCCGACTAATTGGGTCTACATCTGGTCAGGCATTTCAAATAGCCTTCTCGGCTTGCCGCCTAATCCGTCTTCCATCCTTCCTTCAGCAGGGGTTACTCGAGCACTCTGTCTCTGGCCAGGTGTACCCCTCTCACGCTCTTACCTTTGTCCCTTCGCGCCCCCTCGTTCACGGGTTAACCGTCAACTACCTTTATTTCCCCCTTGGCTATGAATCCTGGGGGTACCCCTGCTATTTTACCGTTAGCTATAAACCCCGAGGGTAACAAATTTATTTAAAAAAAAGTATCACGGTGCCATCTAGTTATGCTTCCTCGCAGGCTCATAGTTAGTTTGGGGGTGGTTCATTCGCAGAGGTAGCTCGAACGTATGAAGGAACCGAAGGCTTCTCACGATTTTCGCCTTGCATCGATCAACACATTATTCAGGGCAGTGTCACTTAAACTCTCTCTTTGCTTTAAATTTCTACACATTGAGGACAATGCACAAATTAGTTTGGGGGTGGGGTGACACATGCTAAATTTTATATGATATCGATCTCTTAGATTTAATAGTTGTTTAACTGATTGAGGTTATGATTTGAACATCACTTGTGAAATCTCCTTTCGATGATGAAAATTTTTAAAATTTTGCTTGTGTCGAGATAAGATTCAGCTAATTGTGTGTGAAAGTCTTGCATGTTACGTGTTATGATATTAGCATGATTATCTGATCATATTGATTGCTTCGAAAAAATAGTACGTACCATGAGACACAAGCCAAGAAAATATTGTGAGTTTTGAGCCCAAAAAAATATATTAGAGCAACACAATACTTGCTCAATGTGTTTTCATGAGTGTCACGCATGGTTTGATATTTTCGAACTTGCTCTGTCATGCATGTCAATATCATGGTGTGGAATTTTGTTTACGAAAATGATAAAGGCAGTTAGGATAAGTCACTGGCCTAAATATTTTGCGTACCCGACATATCTATCAATTAGTGAGCCCTTTTGAGCCTTATTAGCCTAATTCTTTGATTTGGAGCCATGATATTTAGCCACGTTATCCCGTCATTTTATCCTCCATCCTCGAACCATTGTCATCATGTTAACTTACTAATCGCTTGAGAGTATTGAGTCAATTAAATTAGAGGAAAGACTATTACGGTACGTTATATCTGGTTGCGGTATTTCTTTTATTTTTAAAAAAAAAGAGAGATCGAAAAAAAAATCTAGTAAAAGAAGTATCCAAAAAAAAGAGAAAAAAAAAAGAGAAAAAATATATATTAGAAAATATTTGCAGAAAAAAAAAAAACAAGAAGGCTACAGTAGACGGAATATTTTCTCGAGTTGTTAGTAATAGAAGGTATAAACGGGGAAGCGATTTAGTGACTAACATGCTTGATTTTTCTTTCAGCCCACTTATCCCATATGTCACGCCCTTATTACCCTGAGCCCCATTACAGCCTTGATAAAGACCTTTTGATTCGTTCACGATATCTACTATGTGAATATGATGTGATATATTTGCACGCTTAGAGTAATCTCTTTCTATGTTGTGATTTGAGAGCTTTTATACAGATCCCATTAAACACTTCGAGCGAATTGAGCGATCCATGTGAGAGTTGTCACTTGTACGTGTTAGGTCTGGAAATATTTTTATGCTATGATATGATTGCAAACTATTATTTCATGTCTCGTGTTTAGCTGGACCATCATTAGTTGATGACGATTTCGACCGATTGCGCTTTTGCTTTTCTGATAATAAACGTGAGAATTCATTTAGGACATCGTAAAATCATAACTTGACTAAGTTTATTCCGCTTTTATGATCGAGGACGATCGAACCTAGTTTGGGGGTTGGTGATAAGTCATGATTTTACATAAATTATATGCCACATAAAAGTCTACTTTCGATCAATATTTACTAGAATATATTTGGATATCTTATGTTGAGTGAATGTTTTGCACATCGAATCAAAATGAACAATAATATGAGCAGCAAAAGCAAAAGGAAGCCGACTTTGTAGCCCGTCAAAAGTCAAGTAATTTTAGTGAAAGAAATCATAAACCGTATGATAAGCGAAGGGACCCTCAAGAGGATTTTAGGTGTGCTTAGACTATTATTTCAAAAAGAGTCAAGAGACAAGTTGCATCCAATTCCAATATACACACGGCTCAAAGCATAAGTTGGAGGATAAATATCAATTATTTTGGCTGCGGGGACTTCTTGTGTTCAATGCTGGAAAATAAATAGAAAAAAAAAGAAATACAATCAAGAAGAGAAGCATGCGTAATCGTGAAGATGGGAGCCGCTTTGTTTTTATTCACCTATAAATAAGCATACTCACGTACACGAAAGAGGAGAGAGCACAGAGCTGAAAAAACATAGACGCATATCATATTTCATCCTCTCAAAGCTCACGCTCAGGGCCACCGAACAAATATTTGGCAGAGCAAAAACCAATCGTACACATCAACCAAGCTTACAGCTTTTCCACCCCGGCTGAACACCCACAGCACAAGCTACAAATATCTAAGCAAAGTAAAAGCAGGCAGCGCTCGTGAGTTTTATTCCCACGCACATCCCACACATACCTCACTCACGCCCCATAAGCCAGAAGCAGCCACCGCTCGATATCTCCTACGGCTGAGAACGGAGCAGAGGCATGAGGCCACCACAGACGAATATTTGCAGTAAGAGGACAGTAGAAAGGTTTTTGCTCGCTCACAACACGGGAGACACCAGGGCGAGACTTGACGACCGAGCATTGTGAGGGTGTATTCTATCTTATCCTTTTATTATTTTATTATGTGTTTGCTTGAACCTTTGTTGTTTTCATCATTTAATATGCTAGCATAAATATTGTGTGATTAAGGCCGTAGTAGGCCGTATTATGAATTCGTAATATTGGTGTTCGCATTTTATTCAATCATATGAATTGAGTTACATATTTCTTGTTTGCGTTAAATGCTTGCATGTGCCTGATCATCATATGCATGAGTCTTGATTGGTTTATGAGATTGGGTAAGTGATTAAACCGGTTAGAACAATAAACAAGGAGTACCACGACGTAAAACCGACCAGAGATGGAATTCGATTTCGTCCGTGTGGTTTCCGAGACCTTAGGCGCCGAAAGCGTCTAAACTCGGGGAAATGCATAGAGACGAATGCGTCGGAGTAACTACAGTCATATAGAAATATAGCTGATTGGTTCACTTTTGCATTGGGTTGCTATACACGCGAGAGCGGGTAGCACGTACGTTAGGGATTTCTACCTTAACTAGATTTTTACTGTTTAGGTAAAACTGATCGCATGAATACGTAGGAATATTTTGTGCCGAGCACGTGCCTTGATCACATTCGTCGTCAATTTATCCATTTGCTATCTATTTTATTTATGTCATTTGTTATTTGCATTTTTATTTCATTTATTAAATCCACAAAATATAAAAACTCGTCTTAGTTTAAATTAAAGTTAGGAATAATATCTTAAATTAATTGAGCTGTCCTCGTGGATCGATACTTGGACTTGTCTATTTTATACTACTTGCACGGCCTAGTACACTTGCTAGTATTCGAGCGTGTCAATGATCAAGATAAGAATCGAAGGTGAAGAGAAGTTTCTTTATAGTTTATTGATATACAGATACATAATTACAATGATCTCTATCCTGCTTTTATATAACTTAAAATTAAGAAATGACTAAAATATCTAAAGTATAATTAAAATGACACTGAATGCCATTTCTAATTCTTGCTTTTCAATGTGGCTCGAAGCATTCTGATGAACTGCTTTTCAGTGGGTTTATTCCGCTCGTTTACGAGTGGTTTAATCGTTCGCCCCTCTCTCGAGCGTAGCGTACGATTTCCCCGACTATGTTAACTTAAACACGTAGAAATGACCAAGCTAACTAGATAATTTCAATAACTTAGACATAATCAAAATCATATGCGTCATAACGAGTCGTAACAATAGCAAAACATCAATTACACGTAAACATACGGTTGATCTCACATCAAATACAATAGATTTAGCTACTCATTATCCTCACAACAAAACACGTAATTAACATCGAATACATCATAAATGCTTCCCTGAATTTGGCTTCGAAGTTAACCCCGTTCTTCACTGAGTACTTCTATCGAACACGTGGTGAGCGAACTTCTTAAGTTTTCTTCGGTTTTGGAAGGCAACGTGTATGTGTATGCATATGAGCTTAATGAGTATCTTTCAGGTACCTTCTTCTCTTCTCTTTCTGTTCGCGTTCTTCCCTTTAAATAGAGATTCATCAACATCTCTCTTTGCTCCAAGTCATTATTGCAGACCCCCAGAATATGAATTTCTTGTCTGTTTGAAAGAGTCATCACCTGAAAACATGGAGCTACTTCTCCTCCTTTTTGCCTAATTCACGTTTCAAGGATTGATGTTCCATCTTTTCTTTTTGTCTCCTTAGTTCCTTGCAAAATGTCTCGTTTGTGTCTTTCTTTATGTTCTTGACTTTTAAACATGTTCACACACGCGTTCACAATCTCTTGTATGAATCCTCACGGCCGTGACAACTTATAACCTGAAGAAAATAACGTTTCTGCCATCAAACGGCCTCGTAGCAACTATTCACGGCCGTGAAGCGTTCGGGCTTAAAAATCGACTTTCTGCCCTCACGGCCATGAAGCACCCTTCGCAGCCTGGTTGATCAACGTTCACGGGCGTGACACAATCGGGCAAGAAAATGGCTCTCTGGTGCACGTCACGTCCTCGTACAAATCCTTCACGGCCGTGACGATTTTCCTGCAAAACTGCAGCACGTTTAAAAATTCATATCTCTCAATCTAGACCTCGGATTGCATATCCCTTTGGACAGAGTCAAGATTAACAAGTCCTCTATCTATGGTTAAATTTCATGTTCATCAGACATCGTTTACACCGTGATCATTGAGAAATACGAAATTGTCAAAAAACTGCCGTAAAACGTTTGATTTTGTTGTGAAATCAAAATATAGCGCTAAAATTATCAAAACGACCTTACTTATCATGCAAACGACTTAAATTTAACATATATAAACGTAAGAAAAATACGTTTATCACATAGTTATCCCCTGTAAGCGCCCGATGAACCAGAATTTGTTTCGAATTATCGGTATGATAAAGGTAGAAAGGATGAAACTGATCATGTAAGGATGGTAATGATCGCTTAGGTGAAGAAGGAGCTTTCGTGGTTTGATTCTGGAAACCTTTTGGACTTTCTTGATCTGGTTCTGCCATTCTTGGGATTTCTATACGACGGCGAGCTTCTCTTGAACTAGTGCTCTGATATCATATCGCGATTATGAATATGAGTGATGATCAAGATAAGAATGGAAGGTGAAGAGAAGTTTCTTTATAGAGTATTGATATTACAGATACAGAATTACAATGATCTCTATCCCGCTTTTATAAAACTTAATATTAGGAAATGACTAAAATATCTAAAGTATAATTAAAATTAGGGGCGATTGGTGTTCACGCCCCCTAGGTATGTTTTTCTTAGTGTTAAGGACCATGTCAGAAAAGTTTAATTTTAAGGACCTGTTTTTGAATTTTGCATAGAGTTAAGGTTTTGAGACGAAAATACCCTGTAAAATATTAATGAGAAGTGGTATCCAGCGCCCTGTAAAATATTACCACGCACAAAAGTGTTACCGTATATCCAATAAGTGGTATTAACACAATAAAATGTGGTTTTTTTAAGCATATGCCATTAGCATGCTTTCTTGTCAACACTTCATACTTCCGCGGTAACACTACCTTATTTATGTGTAAGACTTCATGCATTTCCCGATAATAATTCCTTGTTTTTTACTATTAACATACGCGGTACCACTTCATTATTTCTGAATAACACTTCATGCTTCCCTGTAACACTTCCTTGTATTCATTCTTTTGTAATAGAATGCAGTGAACCCAATGAAGTGTTATGCAGAACTCATGAAGTGTTACTCTATAGCTAATAAGTGGCTTTCGTTCACACTTCATGGTTTCGGTACCACTTCATGCTTTTCTTGTAACACTTCCTTATTTTTGAATAACACTTTCCAGTAATTCATGAAGTGTTACCGCTTCATGCTTTTCTGGTACCACTTCCTTATTTCTTGATAACACTTTCCTGTATTCCATGACGTGTTACCACATCCTGCTTTTCTGGTACCACTTCCTTATTTCTGGATAACACTTTCCAGCAATTTTTCGTGTAATACATGAAGTGTTACCACTTCATGCTTTTCTGGTACCACTTTCTTATTTCTGGATAACACTTTCATGTAATTCATGAAGTATTACCCAGAATGCACAAAGTGGTACACGTCGCGTGTTTAGAAGAGCTGATGGCAAATCTGTGTAATTTCCGCAACAGCCAGAGGCAAATGCGTCCTTTTTCATGAAATTGGTTTTAACTTTAACACACAACTTGAAAATAGGCCATTTTCTCTAATTTAAACATCATTGGGTCCTTAATACTAATGAAACTATATAAAGTAGGCCTGACATATAATTAACTCTTAAAATTACACTGAATGCTATTTCCAATTCTTGCTCTTCAATGTGGCTCGAAGCATTCTCATGAACTGCTGCACTGCTAGCTTCTTCATTGCACGAGGCTAGGGGTGTAAACGAGCCGAGCCGAGCCCGAACATGGCCCAGCTCGAGCTCGGCTCGATAAAGAATATACAGGCTCGAGCTCGGCTCGAGCTCGACCGAGCTTTAAAATTTGAGGCTCGAGCTCGGCTCGATGGGTTATCGAGCCGCTCGAACTGCATCACTTCCAAATGGAGCTTGGCTCGAATCAGTCATCTGCTTGACAAACTGTAAGCAACTAGCTTTTTTTTCAGTGGAGCTTTTTAACAAACACCTTGAGGCCTCGAATGGTGCAGTGATGGATGTAGCCCGAAGTGTAGTCGAAGTACTTGTATTTGGTCTGACCTGCGCCTCGTTATTCTTCCGGCGACTGCCCTCCTCGGCGGCCCAGTACAGAACGGCTTCCGAGCCTTGCTCGTCGACGGTGACTCACGAAAGAATTTTTTTTACTAAGAATTTGGTAGAATATCCATATACTACTCGAAACTTTGGTCAATCGCTTTTCACTTGTCATCAGATACCAACACGAAAGAGTTTTTTTACTAAGAATCTTCTACCTATGAAGAGAAACTGTGGAGTTTGGTGTTTGTGAATGATGGGTGGAGTCTGTGCGGCTGCGATGTGCATCTAGAGTTAGGGTTTTTGATATATAATATTATAATATGAATAATTTGAGTGATAACATTATAATAATAATAATAAAATAATTGAGCTCGATAAGCTCGACGAGCTATCGAGCCCATACAAATTTAGCTCGAGCTCGGCTCGATAGTTAATGAGCCGAGCTCGAGCTCGGCTCAAGCTCGACTTTGACCGAGCTCGAGCCGAGCTTTGACCGAGTTGTTCGCGAGCTGTTCGCGAACAGCTCGGTTCGTTTTCACCCCTACACGAGGCCATACTGTTGCTCTATTACATAATCAGATAAGAAACATAAATCAACTGAGATTTTTCCAAACATTAACATTCAAGAGTAGATATTTTACTATATGCTATACAAGTAGCGATTTATTAGGTATATCGTAATCTCTGATAATTTAGTCATCTGATTTTTGATTAACTTGGTTACAACTAGTCACCAAGTCACGCATGATCATAACTTTCCTTAACATCCATATTTTTTATTTTCTTAGAGAATTTCTATTTAGTGTTTCTGTAACAATTAATTGCATGTATGTGTATTAAATAGCATAACGTTAATTGCCTTGGCGAAAGTGAAGGGGCTAACACCCTTTTTGGGTTGGAAAAAACCTTGAAATTTGGAAGTTAATTTATCATTCTTTTATTCAGTTTTTTTTTTTTATAAAAGGGGTTTCATTGACTGCAACTTTAAAGTGTTTGGATAAATAATGAGCAACCCCATCACATTTTCGACACACATGACTAAATATAATAGAGTGAAAGATTAGAGAATTACTATTTTATTAATATATTAAATTTTTTTCTGGCACATTGAATTGACCGATTTGAGCCGTATTAGAAATCAAGGGGTCCTTCCTAAAACCAAGAGGACCCGTCGATTTCTAATATGGTATCAGAGCGAGCTTCCGCTCACCATCACCCAATTCATATGTCCACGTGTTAGGCCAGTCATGCTACACGTGAGGGGGCGTCTTGAGATTCTAAGTGGGTTTCGTTCCACATCGGATAATTCTAGCTCTTGAAGCTAGTATATATGTAAGAGGTTTTCTCCTCCTATCACCAATTGGTTATAGGAAGGACACCTCGATTTCTAATAAGCCGCTATAAATTGGTATAAAATGTGTATTACTTTTACTATTCAATGACATTAGCAAATTATATAGCACATTGGATGACCCGTTTATATGTTTTGCAACGATGCAATCTTACCTTTTTGTATATGTTTTTATACTTGCCTGAGATATAGATTTTTTTATTTTAGTTTTTGTTAATAAAATTATTATAGTTGAGAATCTTTATAAGTTTATATCGAAAATGATTTAGTTTATTAAGTTAATGATAATAAATCTTTATAGGAAAGAATAACGATTTTATTTAGTCAAATATACAATTATTTATAAATAACATAGTATTCCAAATATAAATTATAAAACAAGTTGTCACATTCATAAATTTATGGAGAAATTAAAAAAGCAAATTAATATTGTGGAATGTGGGGATTTTTATTAACGTTATTGTTGAAAATTGGTTGACCTTTTATCATGGTTACCCTATTTTAAATAACAATTAGATGAATTTTTTACTATTATTTAAAACATCGTACACGGTAAAGGTGTGCATGGCCGGAACGTGCAGGCCCATAGGCCAAGCACGCGGGCTCAAGGTGGCGTGCGGTCTGGGCCCGAGTCCACTTATTACGGGCCGTGCCTTGCCGGGCTCAAAATCAAACTTTTTTGTGGCACGTCGCGGGCCTCGTGCCAATCGTGAGCCGGGCTTAGAAATGTGTATGATCTTGGTATAAATGCGAATAATACATCATCGAGTTATAAGAGAAGAGCGATTTTTGCGAATAAATACATAGGCCCGTGAGCCGGCTACGGGCCTAGGATCGGGCCATGCATGTGGGCCTCGTGTTGGGCCGGGCCAAAAATGGTGAACTTTCGAAGCACGCCGCCCGTGCAGATTTAAGTACTTAAAAGTTATTTATATTTAGGTATTAAAAAATCTTTAATAAAAAGACATAAGTATTAAAAAATTATTTATATGTTAAGTTGGGAAATATTTAATTTTTTTAATATATTTTGGTTGATAAATAAAATATAAATGTTAAAAGAAGGTTCGATCCGAGAACCGATTGTTTCATCAACTGAGTGCTAACCTCTATATATAACTAGTAACCGTGCACAGTCTACACCTGTGCTAACCAATTTTTTTTTTACTACAACAAACGTGAATGTTACAAACACAACAGAGAGGTAAGTGATAAGATGAAGTATTCGCGTCTATAAAAGTATACAGATTTCTTTACAGATTTATGAATTTACAAAGCAAACCAAATAATGGAAAGTTCCACTACATATTTTTTGAATTTACAAAGCAACCCAACAATGGAAAGTTTCCATGACCAGCATTAACACAAAAGAGTATACAAACTCACATTTGCCTTGGCTTCAATGAGAGCACCATGAGCAAGGAGTAACCTTGCAGTTTCATTACATCCGTTCTTATCTGCCATATGCAATGGAGTTTCTCTCCATACTGCAAAAACGACAGAATCAAAGGAAAAAGTGAGATATGAGGGTCTACTTCATAACTAAGAAGAAAAAAAAATTACTATGATAACTATTCGGTGCCTCTCCACTGAAGAAGATGTTTAACAACATCGACTTTGTTGTAACCAGCGGAAACATGAAGGGGCGCTTGTGCCATCTGCATTTAGGAAAATATGGAAGTTAGCAGATGTGAAATGAAAAAATGAACAAATTTTCCAGTCAAACAACTGCAATCTCTAAATTCCCCACAGAGGCATTTCCTCATTCATCGCAACAGTTTTTTTGGCATGCTTGGTAAGAATGATTCGTCGATGCTCAACTCTTATGCTATTCTATTCTTCTGTCATCATCAGTACTCAAACGTAAGATTCCTTCGTTTTTTTACACACAAACCATCATATCTAGCAGTTACCTGCCCCTCGACTATCTTACATAAATTCCAATACATATTCCGACAAACAAAATTTAACAAATCCTGGACCATATACGGAAAATCATAAAGCCGCTTAAATCAGAAGAAAAGCAGATTCATTCACAATATATAAAATGAAACATGGGAAAACGAAAAAAGCACAGAACTGAGCAATGAAAAGAGAGACTTCACAACAGGGTTTCTTTCATTGAGAAGAATAGGATTGTCTCGTAGCAATTTCTGAAAGGCATTCACATCTCCGTACTGCGCATAGCCATGGCTCGAGGATACCCTTCGATCTGCGATTTTAATCTGCTGATTTTACCCTCCATCGAACAAATCTTCTCCTTCATTTCTACAACTTCTGATGTTTTTACAGCGTTATCGTCCTGGAGATTTTTGCAGGCCTCAGCAAGACTCGTGTACTTCACTCTGTTTATATTATACCAGAGACACCGTGGAACGGTGAATCGCAAATTTTCTAGTTTGCTCGCCCCCGTTGGTCAGTTTTGTATTGTGGAGATCTGTGCCAACTGCGGGTTTGATTATAATTTTTAATTTTGTTTAATTATTAATGATCTAAATATTTATTTATTGATGGTTTAGATTGCTCCGTGTACTAATTAGGGGTGGTAAACAGGTCGGGTTGGGTCACCTTCGGGTTCAACCCGTTTAATAAACGGGTTGAAAACTTCAACCCTGATCTGACCTGTTTACTTAAACAGGTTGAAAAATCAAACCCAAACCCAACCTGCTTTAACCCTAACCCAACCCGCCAACCCGTCAACCCGTTTAAATTTAAAAAAAAAAAGAATAAAAAATTGACAGAATTATAACTCCAAATTAAACTAAAAAGGAGAATAATGCAATTTTTTTTGCTATAAATTCATTTGCGAGCGTGAGAGTGGATAGAGAATTATGGTTAATTTTTATGTTATTTATATTAATGATTTTAACAATCGGTTAAATGGTTGATTCCGGGTTGGTTTCGGGTTGGTTTCGGGTTGAAAATCCGAACCCTAACCTTACCCGTTTAATAATTGGGTTGGGTTCGGGTTTACCCATTTACGTAAACAGGTCAAAAATGCTAACCCAACCTGCTATTTTCGGGTGCGGTTCGTGTCGGGTTGGCGGGTCGGGTCAATTTTTAACAGCCCTAGTACTAATGGACGGCTGTGATTTAAATTGAATTGACAGACCAAAAAATTCAGATGGTGGCAGTTTTTATCGGGCCCTAAGCGTTTATATAATAGACTCAGCGTTTATATAATATAGAATAGATAATCATACTCCAATTTGGGGAAAAACGAAAGATCGTAAAGAAATGTCACGACTAACTACCAAAACAGGTGAAGGTATATATTTTTTTCTTTTTCTTTTTAAAACTGCCAATTTCTTTTCTTCTTTTGATTTTCATCTCTCCGCCCAGTAAACAGAGCCGCCGCCGCAGTTCGCGGCGAACGCCGTGGCCCGGTCAAGGTTCTGAAATCGGGTTTTCGAACCGGACCGGAAAATTTAGTGGTTTAAGGTTTAGTGGTTTAACCGGAATAAATAGGGACAAAACCGGTGTAAACCGGTGTATTTAAAAATTTAAAATATATTAAAATAAGTACAATAATTATTTTTATTTTTTAGTAGGGAATATTGCTATCATACATAGCTGAATATGGTGTTATACACCTTTTAAAAAATATATTATTAACCTTAAATTTATTTTTTTTTATCAAAATTAACTTTAATATAATAAACAATTAAAAATAATATCAAAAGTTATGCTAATTTATAAAAAAAATCAACATTTGGGCCGAGAATCAGTCGGCCCATTAGCTTATTTCTTATTGGATTAAGCTTTCCATAGTTTTTCTTTTTTTAATTAAACAATTGGACCGGGCCGGGCCCGAACCGTATTTTGCGGTCCGCGGTTTTCCGGCCCCAACCGCCCGGCCCGGTCCGGTCATTAAAACCCTGGGCCCGGTAGATATTCGTAGGTCCAATTGTCACTGGTTGAAAGATATCCTCCGATTCCTCCCAGAAGCAGCGGAAGTCTTGCCTGAGAACGATGATAACAGAGAAAGTCCCAAAGGTGATGATTGTGGCGCAAAGAACGATGGAGACGAGGAGGAAGAAACCACAGAAGAGACTAAGAACAGTGGCGTTAGAGAAGACAACAATGGACCAGAAGCAGCGGAAGTCTTGCCTGAGAGCGATGATAAAGGAGAAAGGCCGAAAGCTGATGATTTTGACGCAAAGAACGAGGATGGAGTCAAGAAAGGCATGGGAAAAAGTTTAAAATTTTCTGCGGGTTTCAAGACTGCCCTGAAATTTAACAGGGAGAAGAAGAAGAAGTGGGGAGAAGACGATGGTAAAACAAGAACCTTTCTCCTCAGAGTTGAGGTAAAGGAAGTTGATTAGACTTTCGGTTTCATTACTTTTCTGGTGATAATGGACTTGGTGTAAAACGATTCTGATGCTGCGATGTAGATAGAGGTTGTTTCAAGGAAGAAAAAAAACAAAACTGTGAGTTTATCTACATTGATGTTTCTATATGCGAATACGTATTCATCTGTGTGACTGTCAAAATTTAGGTCCTGTACAACTGGAATTATCCACACATTAGGATTTCAAATCAGCTTCGAACCATTACTTTGACATTAGTTAAGGATTATGGTCACCGTCAAGTAGAATTGTAGGGTTGTGGATTCATGGCTTAGCTCAAACAAAATTTTTGTGACGTGCTTGAAAAAGTGTTAATTTCCAGTTTTCAGTTTGACCTATCCCTCTTATTATTTCTTGCAGGTTACTTCTAAACTGATTCTTTTCTTCAATGTGTCATCTCAAACCATTATTTTGTTCATTCTTTCTTCTCTATTCCGTTCTTGCATACTTATTGAGTTGACTGTTTGTTTAGTTTCCTGACTCCCCTCTCAATCTTTGTCCACGAAAGCCATGAAGATTCGCAATCTTCAATCTCAAGTAAGTCCTTCGTAGTCCATGTCCCTCTTTTGATGAAAGGAAAAATAAAGACAAGAACCACATGATGCAACGAATGCTAACACCTCCTTGTACCTCAGGTAACAATAAAACGAAAGATCGTAAAGAAATGTCACCACTAATTACCAAAATTGGTGAAGGTATATTTTTTTCTTTTTCTTTTTAAAACTGCCAATTTCTTTTCTTCTTTTGATTTTCATCTCTCCGCCCAGTAAACAGAGCCGCCGCCGCAGTTTGCGGCGGACGCCATGGCCCGATAGATATTCGTAGGTCCAATTGTCACTGGTTGAAAGATATCCGCCGTCCTCTCAGAAGCAGCGGAAGTCTTGCCTGAGAACGATGATAGTCCCAAAGGTGATGATTGTGGCGCAAAGAACGACGGAGACGAGGAGGAGGAAGAAACCACAGAAGAGACTAAGAACAGTGGCGTTGGAGAAGACAACAATGGACCAGAAGCAGCGGAAGTCTTTGCCTGAGAGCGATGATAAAGGAGAAAGGCCGAAAGCTGATGATTTTGACGCAAAGAACGAGGATGGAGTCAAGAAAGGCATGGGAAAAAGTTTAAAATTTTCCGCGGGTTTCAAGACAGCCCTGAAATTTAAGAGGGAGAAGAAGAAGAAGCGGGGAGAAGACGATGGAAAAACAAGAACCTTTCTCCTCAGAGTTGAGGTAAAGGAAGTTGATTAGACTTTCGGTTTCATTACTTTTCTGCTGATAATGGACTTGGTGTAAAACGAGGATTAGCTTTTACATGTTTGCTTCCTAGCAAACCTCCTTGATGTTTTGATTGTATGATGAGAACAAAGCTTCATTTGTAAAGAGGATTAGCTTCAAGCAGATTCTTTCATAAGGCATGACTCTTGTTCCCAAGCTGATAATTATGAAATATCACTTACTAGAGATGGAACCTGAGGAAAGAGCGACGGATGAATTATTTATGAGCTTTCAATGGCCAGTTGAGATTCCATTAATTGCTAATACCTGTTATTCGATTTTGTATCTTATTTTAATGTGAATTTATCATATGTATTCGCTATTTCGGTTTTTTTTTTATGATTTATCTCCACAATGTGTGCTGTCATTAGCGTGATTTGCTAGAGTTTTATGTTATATATGGTATGGTTGTCATAAATTGCTTGTGTTCTGCTGTTTGCATGGTGGTTGTCTGAAAATTTCGGCGATGTCGGTTTTAATTTAACTTGTTTATTTCTTAAAATTGGGTTACATTGTTGGATAGGAATACAAATTTCAGTGGAGATCCATTGAAGTGTTTATGCTGAATATCTGCTGGTTCTAGCTGTTTAGTGATGATGTGATGTAGATAGAGGTTGTTTCAAGGAAGAAAAAAAAACAAAACTTTGAGTATATCTACATTGATGTTTCTATATGCGAATACATATTCATCTGTGTGACTGTCAAAATTTAGGTTCTGTACAACTGGAATTATCCACACATTAGGATTTCATATCAGCTTCGAACCATTACTTTGACAGTAGTTAAAGATTATGATCACCGTCAAGTAGAATTGTAGGGTTGTGGATTCATGGCTTAGCTCAAACACAATTTTTTTGTGACGTGCTTGAAAAAAGTGTTAATTTCCAGTTTTCAGTTTGACCTATCCCTCTTATTATTTCTTGCAGGTTACTTCTAAACTGATTCTTTTCTTCAATGTGTCATCTCAAACCATTATTTTGTTCATTCTTTCTTCTCTATTCCGTTCTTGCATACTTATTGAGTTGACTGTTTGTTTAGTTTCCTGACTCCCCTCTCAATCTTTGTCGACAAAAGCCATGAAGATTCGCAATCTTCAATCTCAAGTAAGTCCTTCGTAGTCCATGTCCCTCTTTTGATGAAAGGAAAAATAAAGACAAGAACCACATGATGCAACAAATGCTAACACCTCCTTGTACCTCAGGTAACAATAAAAGAGCCCACACACGTCCTAGAAAACCTCATGAATCCATCACTTGCTTGCTTAATTGGGCGGGAGTAAAAATAGAATTAGTAATTAATAATTATTATATAAATGGAGAAGGCTGTTTAGAAGTTGTTGAATTGCTTTGTTAATCTGTTCACTTAATAATGTATTTCTTTTTTCTCGAAACGATAGCTTCATATTATAATTTTACTCTTAAACTGAATTTTGTAATGCCGATTTTGAAACAATTTGGTCTTTCATGTTGCTGATTTTAAATCAAATTGAATTTTATGTTCTATTTCGAAACGATAGCTTTTATGACTTGATGGTTTTCGTGAAACAATTTAGTTCCTAATGTTGTCGATTTTGAACAAATTTAGTCATCCTGTTAGTGCTGCCGTCAATTTGGACGGAAAACGCCTCGTGTCGACAACTTATATAGGCCGGGATGAAAACATAATACTAACATTAAAAATAAAAAACAATATCCCTCCCAGAAAGAAAAACGAAATACAAATAAATATTAAAATAAGATTAAAATTTTTGAAAATAAAGACAGAAGAGAGCAAATATATAAGTTTATTTATAAAAGAATAAAGAGAGAATAAAATATATATTAATAACTAAAAATATAGCATAAAATGTAAAAAATCAATATGTAAAAGTTGACTAAGTATAATCTATTTTTATTTGTAATTTACTATTATCGTATTCTGTTATTCAGTACCCTCTATTTTTTTTATTATATTTAGTATAATATTATTTTTATTGTATTTGGAAGCTTACACTTAAGTACCTAATTGTATATACAAAAAATCAAATCAGCCCCGTGTTAGCACTTTTGAATTATAGGTACCTAATAAAATAAAACATATACACATAGGTGTTTGACAGAAGGTACATCATATTAGACATACCATGGGGAAACGTATTTTGATATATAATACATTGAAAAAGGTACGCCATGCTTATAAAGATATGACATAACATATTTCGAAATTAGGTACCGCACGCACACAGGATATGATACGTAATATACATATAAAAAGATACATAACGATGGTAAAATGGTAACAACAACCAAACAGGTAGCTATGTGTATTCTTTTTTTCTTCTTTCTTTTTTCGATTATTTTTTTCAACATGGTTGTGCTGTTGGTGAAGCAGCAAACGTGAATGATGGAGGAATGGGGCTATTGCAAGTCTACGGTGTTGATATAAGGGAAGTAGTGAATACTGAATGAGGAGAAGACAGGTTTGTTAACTACTTGCATATAAAATTCAATGGATTAGTTATATCTCTCTATTATTTTGTAGTGTTAAATATGGAATAGATCTTCGGTGTTTTATTTTTCTTTTCAGGGCGATACCTGTTAAGGGTGATTATATAATATTAATCACTGAAGTTTTTGGATTTTATTGAAATGTTCTTGGACGGTCCAGTCCTTGAGGCGGTTCAATGGGTCGACGAGGCTTGCTTTAATTGATAGGAGAATCGATGTTTCGGCGTTGGGCTCGAAGGAATTGGTACAGCGTGCGTAGAAGAATAGAAATAGTGAGGTATTGTGCGTCACTGTTATTATTTGGCTCATCATTTTCTATCTTTTTCTTTTTTTCTTCTTATTTTTTTCGATTATTTTTTTCAACATGGTAGTGCTGTTCGTGAAGCAGCAAACGCAAATGATGGAAGAATGGGGCTATTGCAAGTCTACGGTGTTGTTACAAGGGAAGTAGTGAATACTGAATGAGGAGAAGACGGTTTGTTTACTACTTGCATATAAAATCCAATGGATTAGTTAGGTCTTTTATATTATTTTGTAGTGTTTATTATGGAATAGATCTTCGGTGTTTTATTTTTCTTTTCATTGGGATAGCTGTTACGGGTGATTATATAATATTAATCACTGAAGTTTTGGATTTTATTGCAATGTTCTTGGACGGTCCGGTCGTTGAGGCGGTTCAATTGGTCGACGAAGCTTGCTTTAATCGATAGGAGAAACGATGTTTCGGCCTTGGGCTCGAAGGAATTGGTACAGCGTGCAAAGAAGAATAGAAACAGTGAGGTATTGTGCGTCATTGCTATTTGCTCATCATTTTCTATCTTTTTCTTTTTTTTTCTTCTTTCTCTTTTGGCTTATTTTTTCATCATGGATGTGCTGTTTTGAAGCAGCAAACGCGAATGATGGAAGAACGGGGCTATTGCGAGTCTACGGTGTTGTTATAATGGGTGTTGTTATAAGGGAAGTAGTGAATACTGAATGAGGAGAAGACGGTTTGTTTACTACTTGCATATAAAATTCAATGGATTAGTTAGATCTTTTATATTATTTTGTAGTGTTAAATATGGAATACATCTTCGGTGTTATTTTTCTTTTCATGGCGATACCTGTTAAGGGTGATTATATAATATTAATCACTGATGTTTTTGAATTTTATTGCAATGTTCTTGGACGGTCCCGTCGTTGAGGTGGTTCAATGGGTCGAAGAGCTTGCTTTAATCGATAGGAGAATCGATGTTTCAGCGTTGGGCTCAAAGGAATTGTTATTGGTGGATTTTTTAAATTGAAATGATGTACAATTGATTATGATGAGTATGTTTGAACCTCGTGTTCTTTGTGCATGACCGAATTTGAATATGTACTTTGTGCATGACTGAATTTGAATATGGTAAGATCTTCCCTGCCTAATATTTGCATCTCAGGTTAATTCTTCAGGGGCAAATGCCGGTTGTTTATTGATATTTGTAGATAGTCGGTTAGCTGGTTTTCGTAAATCCACTAATTTTTGCTGCACGACTGTTATTGAAGCAGTTGTGTAGTTAAAGAGTTTGTCCAATTTTTGCACTATTGTTATTGGAGCAGTCATGTAATTTCAGGGTTTTTCTGCACGACTGTTATTGAAGCAGTCGTGTAATTTAACGGTGTGTCCTATTTTTGCACGACTGTTATTGAAACAGCCGTGTAATTTAAGGGTTTGTCTGCATGACTGTTATTAAAACAGACGTGTAATTTAAGAAACAGGAGGCCGTACATAATTTTAAATGGATCTGAACCATGAAACAACGATGCAGTAGTGCATTATAACAATATACAACAATAATGCATTCGTGCAAAATATTACGTCTGTAAGCGAACAGGATGCTTGTTTATTAATAATTTATTCGATGAATTTATGCCGTTCTTTACTACTCTTGAGTTTCATCCATTCCCACGACGAAAAGGTACTCTTCGAGTTCTCAAAATAAGGAGAAATTCCCCCTATAATCATCTTATTACATCTTTCAGACGAGGGCATCTCTACGCTGATACCGTACAACTACTAAAACAAATCAAACCTTTTTCACATCCGTTAAAAAATACATTCTTTCCATAAATTCCATGAAATGTTAGGATATACGCAGGTCGACGATCTTGGCTACGCATTGGAGCTTGGAAACCGCTCAGAGTACAGTGGGGCACCTAACGAAAATGAGGTCTTACACTATGCTTGACTTGTCGTTGATGTAATAATATGGATATAATTTTCTTAATTTATAATTTTTGATTTCTTACAATATGTAATTTTCGACTTTTTATACAGTGTGCGACGGCCTCCTCTCTGAGGACTGGGGACGTGAGGCGACAAGGCGGCCAGCAGCTGTTGCCTTTTTCCTCCATCATCCAGAACACAGTACATAATGATGTAGTGCACATTTTGGCGGGTGCAAGTAATCAGCGGCTCAACTTTTGGCGGATGCAAGTAGTATGTATATGTTAGTTTATATGTATGTATGTTTTGGTCCAGCTTTCGTTCATAATCATTTTCAGGTTTCAACTTCGTTTAGAGTCGGTCAACTTTTTGCATATAGTCGCTCAACTTTTTGCGGATGGAAAGAGTATGTATTGGAACCTCAATTTTGCACGACTGCGATAACAAGACTGCTAATATGTTCTTTGTGCATGATTGAATATGACTATGGTAAGATATTTCCCAGCCTAATATTTGTATTGTATTAACTTCATTATATATAGAGATAGAGACCATGAGTTCCCCCATAACGCGAGAAGATATTACAAAATCCTTAATTTATTTATTTTTTACACTTACTATTTCGTAAAATAATTTTTTACTTCTTTTTATTTCATTCCCAATATAAAATAGAGGCCATTATGTTCTTTCCATATATTACTTGCCTGGAAAAGAGAGTCAAATTAATAATGTACTATTTTATGGTAAAAAAACAAATATTCATAGAATTATTATTTTTATCATGAATTTGGTAATGTATTTCATAAATTTCCATCTCTAGATAATCTTATTTATTTTCATTTGATTCGGTTCGATACGAATTTTTTTATCATTTATCGAAATCACCAAGTTATATACAATTGAATTAAGACACTCATAATATTGAAATAAATACATAACATCATTGACACTGTCCTGATGGGCGGCATTACAATCTTAGACTTCATACGCACTATCTGCATACTTGACGAACGACTAACAGCAAATGCGAAGGAAAAAGAGCACAGACAAGGACAACTCTACCATCGAGGTAAATATGATAATATCTTCGATTTACAGCATGTGTTATTTCAATTGTTGGGTGGACAAATATATTAACTCTTTAAAGATTCGTACTAAGAACTTAGCTGTATTTAAAGCCCACAAATAATGTCGCAAACCCTAGATGCTCGCACGCGAATTTGGGTGAAATTGTTGTTTTTTGGATTCAATTCGTTTAAGAATAACCAGATTTTTCCTTACCGTTACTAACGAAATACTATTGGGTTCATGTGGTAGAGTAGATTCTGTCGTCGGCTGTATTACTAATTTTGGGAATTTTTGTAGGATTCAACATCAAATCATGGTCAAGGAACTTCTAGTGTGCTTATTCGAAAATCAAATCGTCCCAAATCTGCAACTCCCATAAAGAGGGTCAAACGGGAAAAGGAATGCCCAGCGAAAACCTCTCAAATTGACGACACCAAGGACAATGGAGAAGAATTTGTTATTTATAGTTTAGAGGAACCCATTGAGGAAGACGATAAAGTTCAATAAACAAAACCTGCAAAGGAACCAATGGTTGACAGAGTTGACGACTTTGAGATGGAACCCGAGAACATAAGCTACATGTACATCAGATCACAGAAGAAGGTACATTATTCTGTTGCCTACAAATCTATTATCAACGTAGCATATATTTGCGTAAAAATGTTTTTTACCTTCTACAGATTGACGTGTTAATGGAAGAGAAGTTTGCGCTACTCCAGGAGCTACAGTTCGCGCGTGGCCAAATTATTGCGGTACTCTTTATCTAAGTATGGTTTCCCTCTTTAAAGAACATTCTTAATCTCACTGCTGATTTCTAATGCTATCTCTTAACCAGTTTGAGACGATGAAATGCATGCTTACTGCTCCCAGACAAGCAGTGGTTGATGCTCCATTACTCAGAAAAAATCAAGTTCTCATCACTGAGCATTCTGCCAAAGACGTCGTGGATCATGACAATGCCTCCCCATGTGCTGTAGGAACATCAAAAAGAAGAAAGGAAGCTACTTAATATAAACCCTATTAATAATTTTATATGTTGTTGCAAAATTCTCGAAGTACTTCTTCCTCTGTTTTGTATTTAGTAATGTTAGACAATGCCTTTAATGTTTTGCCAATCATGTTCTGAATTATATTCCTCTCTTATTTTACCATATTAGATTTGGGAGATCGGTTTGGTTTTGATTATATATACAAACGTCCATTCTAAAGGTCTATTGTCTTGCCCAACTATTATTGGTATTTCGTCTATGTACGGCACAGAGGAGTCATAGACATAAAAAAGTTACTCGCTAAATTTATCTAAGACTGGATTAAATGGTTTTCAGTGTAATGAAATTCATGATGATAACGAATTATTAAGCTATATTTAATGATGTTTTATACTAAATATATCCATATACAATACTGAGTAATATTTAAAACAACCTATCAAAGTTATTCAACAATTTCAATTCATCAACACCTCCCTTACAGAATTGCTAAACGACTGCAATACATTACAAGATTTTACGTGACAGAACTCACAAAGATTTACAATAAATTTCAGCTTCCAAATACCCGACTGAAAACTACAGTTGATATATGTAACATTACTAGCTTGGGTGCTATGTAATACACGACGGAAAACTACACGACCGAAAACAACACGACCGAATTCTCCAATCATCATTGCAAACTGTACTTAAACGAGAACTAACAATGAAAATGTTCAGGTTAATGATAATTACTTACTGAAGTTGGTAATATTAAATTACCAACCATTATAAATCTCATAGCCTTATTCTTCCAACAAATGGCGGATAAATACTCTTACATTTAAATCAATAAAAAACGGAATTGTATACAACAGTATAACAAAAAACTCACACAGTTAAAAGGACATTGATTTAATAAATGCAATTTCAAACTTATTCCCAGATATAGAGCCGAATATTACAGCTTAAATGGTCTTGAGAAACAACCATTTTCTTTTTTCCAAGTGCACACAAAAAATCAAAAATTCACTGCGGTACACATAATTTCCAAAATAACATTATTGTGTTTCTTAGTAAAATTTAATGTTGCTGATGTGTTATGTAGCATCAAACGAGAAGACTATTTAAATTCTTACTCATCGAAATCAAATTATGAACATTGATGTATCCAATACTCACTAAGGAATGCATTCGGAGATCCCGTCTTAATTTCGTCATTCCATAAACATTAATGAGTGCATACCAAAAGTCGCATATAGTTATATGCCTCTTTGCTTTCCTTCGCATATGACTATAAATATGCAAACTTCACACATGAAGAGCCGAAGGTGCTAAATAAAAAAAAAAATTCTGTAGAATCGAGATTATCAATCACAATGCCAACGAGGATCTTTAGTGTACAATTCAGCAATATGATCATCGTAACAACAGTGACCGGCGACTCAACCACTGTCACGGAATGGCTTCAGCAAGTTGACGTTTCCACCCCAACTCTGGTTGGCCTCGACGTAGAGTGCAGACCGGTTTGGAGCGGCATAGTCAAAAGAACAACAACTCTGCAATTGTGCATTGATAAACGTATTTTTAATACGTTTATAGATATGTTTATTTGGGTTATAATAGGATATTTTTGGTTATTCCATGCGTTTCTTGGCTCTATTTACACCCAGTTAAATATTGTAGGACCTTCGAATGTTTATCGAGCGAAAAGGAACGAAAACGAGGCGAAAACGACGCAAGAATGGAAAAGAATGAAGATGTCAGCGTAATGTAACGGCCATGACTGTCCTCGCAAAAGGCCGTGAATAGGGGCAGCAAGCAAAGAAGGCTCTGTCACGGCCGTGACTGATGTGTAAGTAACCGTGAATCACGGCAGAAAAGGAACGATGCAATGTTGGGAGAAGTCACGGCCGTGAGCTCCATTGCACGAAGCCGTGAATCTAGGCAGTAGCTAAAGTATTGAATGTCACGGCCGTGAATCTCCACACAACAGGCCGTGAAGTCGGGCAGTAGCTGAAAATCATGTGTCACGGCCGTGAATCAAGATGCACGTGGCCGTGACTGTCTCCAGAGAAGTCAATATTTAGGGTTTTAGCCGACTTCACGGCCATGAATCCTATTGTCAGATGCCGTGACTCATGGCAGAAAGTCAAGAAATAGGGTTTAATCCTATTATCACGGCCGTGAAGGCCCGTTAAATGGCCGTGAACGTGCCTAATTTCAGGGTTTTGGCCCAAATTCAATGCATAAAAAGGGAGCTCTTCTCAGAACTCAAAGAGAACTTCAGAGCGACGAAACCTAAGAGAAAAGAAGAGGAAGAAGAACCCTAGAAGCCGCTCTGTCATTCAGAGATACGTAGAGATGATCCAACAACGTAGTTACGCCTAGTCGATCGAGGAACGAGAGCTCCACCTCAGAAACGCCATACTCACTTCTCAGGGAAGATTTTAATGAGTTCTCTTACCTTGTTTTCTTTAAATCTCGTTGTTGTGACGTCCAATATGAGTAGCTAATCCTCTTGTGTGTTTGGGAGTAGATGAACGTTGGGTTATGTCGTAGTTAAAGCGTAGGATAATTGTGAACACGTGTATTCGACTATTTATCGTTCTATGATATTGCTTCTTTGTCTCAATATGTCTATGTGTTGATATGAATGTATGGCACATCGTTTAGGGCGACAGCTAAATAACGATTAGGCCGTTCATAGACGTTAGGATTCGAGTATAGGGCGACAGCAAATACTCGATCCTCGCCATTTGGTAATTAACGATTTTAGATTACCACGAACGTTTAGGGCGACAGAAAATCCGTGAGTGGGTAGAAAGTTACCGCGATTTAGTCGATTTTCACGTAGGAACAACATTCCATAGCTTTAGTCGACAGCACCTAACGGGATTCGAATCCCGAACACATATTTGTTATCTTAAGTCACTCGTATTACCTTAGCTTTGCTTCTTTATTCTCTTATTTCGTTAGGTTGCTCTATTAAATTAGTTGTAGTATAAACAAATCTCACCATTTTATTTAGGCTAAATATCGAGACGATAGGTCAATACAGTACTCAATTTATTCCTCGTGTTCGATACTCGAATATTCACTATAATATTACAAACGATAGGTCCACTGCCTATCGCGCGTGATTCTAGTTATAATATATTCGTTTTAATTATTACTTGACGTACTCGCACGAACCTTTATTTAAATATACACGCACGCGATCAAGTTTTTGGCGTCGTTGTCGGGGAATTAGATTGATATTAGGAACACCCTAGTTCGGTAATTTAGCTATTTTATTTTACATTTTCTCAGCTTTTCGTTAATTGCGTTATTTGTTTCCAACATCATTATTAGTATCGTTACCTTTCCGACGTATTTGTCTAGTTCTTCGCTAAATTTCGCTTTCACTCATTGAAGGTACTGTTTGACAGTGGATGACCCGAAGCCACCCATCAGGCCCCATTGTTGAAGGAGATCCATATTTCGAGCGGAAGTTATGAAGGCAGCTCAGATACAATACGGGAGGCATGGCTAGTAATTATCAGGAAGCGCTGGTTAGTTATTCAGAGGACAACTCTCAGGAGTCAGCAGACAATTCTCGAACAGAGACGTCCAAAGACAATCGAGAGATAGAAGTCGAGATGGCAGACCGAAGAGTACCGACCCACCAAGACCAAGGAGAGGAACAATCTTTACAAGATCTACTTAAGAACGCCTCCCTCGGCGGTACAGAATCGGCGATATTCCTCCGATCGTGAACAACGATTTTGAGCTGAAGCATGCTTGGCTTCAGATGATCTTTCAGACGGCTCAGTTTGAGGGGAATCCTGATGATGATCCGTACTCCCACCTGAAGGCCTTTCTGACAGTAACAGACACCATCAAGATCAATGGGGTCCCGAGTGACACGATTAAGCTAATGTTGTTTCCATTTTCACTCAAGTACAGGGCGAAGGACTGGTTGGAGATGCTACCGTCCAGATCAATCACTACTTGGGAAGAACTACGAGCAGCATTCATCGGCCATTACTTCCCCCTGTCAAAGGTGTTAAGGTTAAAGATAGAAATCTCCCTTTTTCACCAGAAGGATTCAGAGAATCTTTACGAGGTATGGGAGAGGTACAAGTCCCTATTGAAGAAGTGCCCACAACACACGATGTCGAAGGCCGCCATGATCAATCGATTTCACGAGGGCCTCAATGATCAAATCGTTCATATGTTAGACGGAGCCGCAGGAGGAGGGCTCGTGAAGCTCAATGCCACTTAAGCCTGGAATTTAATCGAAGACTACTCGAGGAACAGCTTCATGAGAGGCAATACGAGGATAAAGACTCCAGGAGTGTTTGGGGTGAGCGAAGAGACCGTTACAAACGCCAAGTTCGAGGCATTGCAACAACAGATTGCAGCCACCAATTCCCAGCTTCAGACGGTGATCAACACATTACTTCCAAAGGCGGGGCAAACACAGCCCGTACATGCCGTGATGACTACCACACCACCTCAGAAGTCGTACACACCACAGTGCGAGATTTGTGGTGCAGCTCATGAGACATCAGAGTGCCAATTATGGCAGTCACTGGAGCACGTGGACTATATGGGGAATTACCAAGGCCAGCGGAGTTTTCAACCTCGAGCGCATCCAAATCTGGCGTATAGGAACCAGAACAACCATGGGCAAGGGCCACCAGGATTCCAACCTAGACCATCTAGTTTCCAAGGAGGGACATCACGTCCGTATCAGAACGCGTCTGCAGGGTCGGGATCCGATGATATGCGGGAGATTAAGGATATGATGAAGACGCTCCTCACAAACTTCAGCAACACCACTCAAGCCCACGAGAGTCGATGAATAAGATGGAGGAATACATAGAAGTACGCGCCCAGAACACCGACGCCTCTGTCAAGAAATTGGAGCAACACGTGGGCCAGATGGCGAAGCAATTGGCTGAGCGAACTCAGGGATCACTTCCAAGTTACACCGAGCCAAACCCTAAGGAATATTGCAAAGCAGTGACCCTGAGGAACGGAAGAGAGTTGCAAGAGGTACCTCCCAAAAAGAAGTCGACTGAGAAGGCCAGTTTTGAGGGCAACGACGAGCCAGTAGTGGAGGTAAACAAGGGCGATGATGTTGAGAGGGCCGAAGCTGAGAAGGAGAACGCCGAAGCTGAAAAGGAAAAAGTCGAGCCCCAAAAAGAAAAGGCAAAGGAGATTGAGCGACCACCGGTGAAGCCGTACCAGCCGAAGATCCCCTACCCAGCTCGGCTGAAGAAAGACAGAGACGAGGCGCAATTCGATAAATTTATGAACATGGGTAAAGAATTACATATTAACTTACCGTTTGTTGAGGCTATTACGCAGATGCCCAGCTTTGCCAAGTTCTTGAAGGACCTATTGACGAACAGGAGGAAGCTCGAACATGTTTCCACGGTATGTCTACGAGGGGAATGCTCGGCAATACTTCAGAACAAGATGCCGAAGAAGCTCAAAAACCCAGGGAGTTTTACGATTCCCTGTCTTATAGGAGACTTAGTTGTTGAACGTGCTTTAGCTGATCTAGGAGCTAGCATAAATTTAATGCCATATTCCATGTTTAAGCGCTTAGGGTTAGGTGAACCACCCACTAGGATGAGCCTCCAATTAGCTGATAGATCGCTAAAATACCCTAGAGGCGTTATTGAGGATGTCCTAGTTAAGGTAGGTTCGTGATTCCTGCCAATTTTGTTATCTTAGATATGGAGGAGGACGATAACGTCCCGTTGATCCTAGGTAGACCATTCTTAGCTACAGGCGAAACTATGATAGATGTTAGGAATGGGACGTTGACTCTGACAGTAGATGGCGAGAAAGTTACGTTCAATATAGCTGAATCGATGAAGAAAAGTAACAGCATGATGATAAATGTTATTACGTAGATGCCTTTGAGCACGATTTTCTCTTTTCTGTGCAAGGTCTATCACAGGTGTTAAGCGAGGAGGACACCAGAATGATTATGGCAATCGATGAGTGTGGGGAGGAAGTTGACGAGCCCATATAGCTATCGACGTGAGTAGCGAAGAAGATAAGGAGAAAAGCTCGATCGAAGAGCCACCAATCCTTGAACTCAAGCAATTGCCCGAGCGTCTCGAATATGCATTTTTAGACGGTGATTCAAACTTACCGGTGATTATATCCTCAAACCTCGACGATGGGCAGAAAGACCAACTACTAGAAGTGTTGCGAGAGCACAAGAAGGCCTTGGCATGGAAGATATCAGACATTCGGGGGATTAGCCCGAGTTTTTGTACGCACAAAATTCTCATGGAGGACGACTTCAAACCTGTAGCCCAACGACAAAGGAGGTTAAACCCGAACATGAAGGACGTTGTCAAAAAGGAAGTTATTAAGCTACTAGATGCCGGAGTGATCTATCCGATCTCAGATAGTGCGTGGGTTAGTCCAGTTCAGGTGGTTCCAAAGAAGGGAGGCATGACAGTCGTCCCCAATGAAAAGAACGAGTTGATTCCGACAAGGACTGTAACCGGATGGCGTGTATGCATTGACTACAGGAAGTTGAATGATGCCACAAGAAAAGATCATTTTCCTTTACCCTTTATTGATCAAATGCTTGAAAAGTTATCTGAGCATGCATTTTACTGTTTTCTTGATGGCCTGTCAGGTTATTTGCAGATTCCTATAGCACCGAAGGACCAAGAGAAGACCTCGTTTACTTGCCCGTTTGGAACATTTGCTTATCGGCGAATGCCATTTGGATTGTGCAACGCCCCTGCCACATTTCGACGATGCATGATTTTGATGAATTGGTTGGCGACATTATGGAAGTGTTCATGGATGATTTCTCAGTGTTCGGTACCTCTTTTAATAATTGCTTAACTAATCTTAAGAGTGTGTTAGAACGTTGTGAAGAAACAAATTTAGCACTTAATTGGGAAAAATGTCATTTTATGGTTCGGGAGGGAATAGTTTTGGGACACAAGATATCCTCGAAGGGGATTGAAGTGGACCGAGCTAAGATCGAGACAATAGAAAAATTACCAATCCCCTCGAACGTAAAGGCTGTTAGGAGTTTTCTAGGTCATGGGGGATTTTATCGTAGATTCATAAAGGATCGAAAATCACACGACCGATGTCTAAGTTATTAGAAAAAGATGCTCTGTTCGATTTTAATGATGAATGTGTTAATGCCTTCATGTTGCTTAAAGAGAGACTTGTATCCGCACCCATTATGACTGCTCCAGATTGGGGGTTACCTTTTGAACTAATGTGCGATGCAAGTGACTACGCAGTGGGGGCTGTGTTAGGGCAGCGGAAGGATAAGCATTTTCGACCAATCTATTATGCGAGTAAGACATTGGATGCAGCTCAAGCCAACTACACCACCACCGAGAAGGAACTCCTGGCTGTCGTGTTCGCCTTCGACAAATTCAGGTCATATCTTATTTTAACGAAAGTTATTGTTTTACTGACCATTCTGCACTTAAGTATTTACTAGCGAAGCTAGATGCAATGCCTCGACTCATTAGATGGATTCTACTCCTTCAAGAGTTCGACATCGAGATTCGGGACAAGAAAGATGCAGAGAACGTTGTTGCGGACCATCTCTCTCGACTAGAGGAGCATGAAATACAAGATACCGACAGAAGGACAATCGTTGATATGATCCCGGACGAACATTTATACGCCATTCGAACAGTAAGCGAAGGAACCCCTTGGTTTGCAGATTTAGCTAACTACCTTGTTGCGAGGATTTTACCTAAAGAGTACACGAGTCAGCAAAAGAAGAAATTCTTTTCTGACTTGAAGTACTACTTTTGGGAAGATCCTTATCTTTTCAGGAGATGTGCAGACCAAGTAATCCGAAGGTGCGTTGCATTCCCCGAAACAATGAAAATTATTGAGCATTGCCATGACGGACCAACCGGAGGGCATTATGCAGCTAATCGAACCGCCCAAAAGGTACTTGAATGTGGCTTCTATTGGCCAACGACTTTTAAGGATGCTAATATGTACGTCAACACATGTGACCAATGTCAACGAGCAGGTAACATTTCTAAACGCGATGAAATGCCTCAGAACTTTATTTTAGTTTGCGAAGTGTTCGATGTTTGGGCATAGACTTTATGGGTCCATTTCCAAGTTCGTACAACAACAAATATATAATTGTGGTTGTTGACTATGTATCCAAGTGGGCGGAAGCGCAAGCTTTACCCACGAACGATGCTAGAGTTGTTGTTAGATTTCTAGGAGCATTGTTTTCACGGTTCGGTTCACCTAAATGCATTATAGTGATAGGGGTACTCATTTTTGCAACACCCAATTCGCACGTACATTAGAAAGATATGGTGTTAAGCATAGCATTTCTACTCCTTATCACCCACAATCAAGTGGTCAAGTAGAAGTAGTGAACCGTGAGTTGAAGCGCATTCTAGAGAAAACCATAGATGGGAATCGTCGAGAATGGGCGAATAAGCTTAAGGATGCACTTTGGGCCTATAGGACTGCATATAAGACACCAATAGGCACTACCCCATATCGACTAGTTTACGGAAAGGCATGTCACCTTCCTGTCGACCTAGAACATAAAGCCTACTGGGCGATCGATTTGGTGCAAGCCGGTGAAAAATGTAAGCTCCAGATCAATGAGGTTGATGAATGGCGTTTCTCGGCATACGACAATGCAAAAATGTATAAGGAACGCTCAAAGGCGTATCACGATAAGAAGATCAAGCAACACAGAGAATTTCAAGAGGGGGATCAAGTCCTCCTTTTCAATTCTCGTCTTAGACTTTTTCCCGGAAAGCTAAGATCTCGTTGGTCTGGACCTTTTACAGTTACTCGCGTTTTTCCCTATGGTACTGTCGAAATTTCAAATGTTGAGCGGGGAAATTTCAAGGTTAATGGCCACCGACTGAAGCATTATTACAGTGGAGGAGAAGACACGGGCACAAAGGAGGTCATGTACCTCGATTTCAAGCTACCGTAGAACGAAAAAAAGGGTACGTCCGGCTCACGACGTTAAAGAAGCGCTTCTTGGGAGGCAACCCAGGTATTTTTATTTATGCTTTAAGCATTATAAATTAAAAAAATAAAAATAATAATATTAATTAATAATCTAAAACTAATAATAACATTAATATTTAATTAATAATAAATGTATTGAGGATGGGTACAACGCAGAATCTAGAGACGAGATAGGAACGATAGTTTTATTTCATAAAAGATGGCTACAACACCATTACAACGTGTGAAGGTCCAACACAAAAGCAAATTAAAACTGCGAATAACAGACAGAACAATGGTTTATTTTGCTTCATAAGGGCGGTTACACACAAGTGCACCTTGTGATAACCCAACACACGAAAGCAAGTAAAACTCCAAACAAACCCAAAAGAAGAGCAAGGTAGAGTGACAGCATATCTAAATTATGACGAATCCTTGCATATTCTTCACTCTCATTCTCACGGGCTTGCTGCTGTCCCCAATTCATAGTGGCTAGCTAACTCAGAAATATCGAAAATAAAACTGCTGAAGACGTGTGAATTATGATAGATGGTGTTATTGAGTTATTCTACCAATGTCTATTTATAGGCATGAAGGGCACAAAAACATCATTATCAAAACCAGCAAATCAATTAAATGATACAGACGAATTTTTGACTTGGAGATCTGACGCCGCGCGAGAAAGTGATATTTCGTTTGTCGAATATTAGATTTTTCCTCGCGCCAATAGTTCTCGAAAAATTCGTCGATTGCGTGTCAATCATAGTTAAAATATATTTTAAATAATAATAATTAGAATATAAAAAAAATAAAAAATAAAAATAAAAAAAAGTTTATATATATTCACGGCTATTTGCATAAAAACCACGGCCGTGAATAACATAAGTTCACCCACTGTCGCATTTCACGGCCTTTTCCTTAAATATTCACGGCCGTGAGTATTAAGTCCACCACCCATTTCGCACACTGCCTACATTCACGGCCTGTGACCTACTTAGTCGCGGCCGTGAACGATCCATTACTCATACTCTGCCCGGTGTCACGGCTTGTGTGTACCAATTCACGGCCGTGACTCTGACGGGTTACAAATAAAAATAAATAAAAAAGTAAATATATAAAATAAAATAATAATAAAAAAAAAGAAAAAAAAAGAAATAATAACGAGGGTGTCACGGCCCGTTTCACGACAGTCACGGCCGTGACATAGGCGGGCTAAACCCACTGCCCGAGGTCACGGCCAATGACTCCAACAGTCACGACCGTGACAATGACGCATAGGTGCACACTGTCCGTCTTCACGGCTTGTGAATTGTCATTCACGGCCGTGAATATGACGATTTTCACCTATTAAAACACCATTTCGTCACTATTCATCTTCTTCACTTCCAAATCAACGCACGATCGAAAATTCCTCATCTCTTTCACTCCAAAATCACCACATCTCGGGCCATTTCAGCCGCTCAAATTCCCGGCGACACCGCACGAATCATTTCACATCTAATTCAACGCGATATCAACGAGGTATGAGCTTTTATCTCCAAATTTATATTTTGCGAATGCGGCTATATTTTTTTCACGATTTTGATCGATCTTTGTGTTTGCATTGCTCTATCATTACTACATTCGTGCTAAAACGTGTTGGGCTTGAAGGATTTGTAGTTTTCGTGCGTTAATTTCGATTTTGGGTGAGGAAACCTAATTTTAAAATTTGGGGCTTTTCGAATTTAGGCCAATGTGGTGTTGTCTTGCTCTTTTACGACTAGATTCTTGCATTAAGCACGATGGGTTAGATCAATTTCGTGATTTAGTCCTTTAATTTCAATTTGGGACGATGAACCCTAAAATTCGAAATTGGGGTTTTTCTAATTTGGGTTTAATTTGGTGTTCGTCTTGTGCTTTTATGGTTGGATACATGAAAATCATATCATGGGAATGTTTAATTCGTGGATTTCATGTGTTAATTTTGATTTGGGAATGAGATGGAATCTATCAGCTCCAGATGGATAAATGATCAAATTGCCACCCTTCCTTTCACGGGAGTTAAAAAATACTATGATGGCTCCGTTGCTTTCTATTTTTTTTTACTAGATTCTTTTTTTTTGTATTTTATTCAGCAATCCCAAAGTTTCTTTTTGATCCAACCAAAAAAAGAAAAATCTTGTTTTTTTTTTCGCACCCCCTTATTGTATAACATAATTAACCCTAAGTTTCGAATTTGAGGAATTTTCGAATTTGTAACGAAATTAGTTGCGTTTAATGGATTATTAGCTGTTGATTCATTGAATGAAGTTCAAAAATGTGCTTGGTTAATCGATTATTGAACTTCGAATGCATGTTCTAGCTCGTCTATATTGTGTTCGACAAAATGTCGCTTTGCATTTCTTTATGTTCTTGCTTTGGAATTCTCATTTTTGTCGCAACGTTGGTCGAGTCGAGCTGTGTTGATTATCGTTTTCTCGCCAACTAGCATTTGGACTTCTAGGTACCATGGGTAAAAGCCGAACCGCTGCAGGACGTGCTAACCATTCGCGATCAACGAGTCGTCCACGTCTAGGCCAAAACACGCCGTCACTACTAGAGGCTATGGGGCAGTTTGACGATGAGACACACCAGGCCCGTTACAACAGGCTAAAGAACACGGAATTCATTCTGACTGATCAGGTTGATCACGAGACGCTGGCGAAGTATCACATCGACCAGCAAGTGGCGGGTTACATGTCCCTAAGCTGCTGGCAAGAATTTTTCCAAATCGACGAGCCAGCGTATAAAGAGCTGACCCTGGAGTTCCTATCCACTTTTGCCCACGAGGATTTTGGCGTCAATAAGAACACATTTCGGGCATTTAACAAAGACCACATCGTGGACATAGGCGATATCTGTCGGGCAATTGGCGTACCGGTGCCATCTTTTGGGAACCGATGGCCTTTACAAGATTTGTATTACAAATACTATCTTGAAGGATCAGAGTATCGACAGGCCTACTGGGCTGAGATTACGCGACCTGGCGAGCCACCATACAATGTCAAGACATCGAAGGCCTCGTCGCTCAGAAGCCCAGGCCTGCGATATATCCACCGTCTTCTGACTACCTCGCTCACACCAAGGGGTGACTCGCACGGCGCGATTGGCCTTCGCGACCTGTTTTACCTCGTCGCTCGCGGTGGGGCCATTTGTTACGAAGCTTATCAAGGGGCTGAACTTGTGGCCAGCAAATCCACCAGAGATGACGATTGTGGGTGGGCGCAACCTGGTGAACGAGGATATGATGCTCAAGATGAAGATGCTGATCAAAGCGCCGAATTGGTCCCGTTCGAACAAGGTCTACGCTTGGCACGAGGTTTAACGTGGGTAGACGGACCTGGGTGCCGAATACCCCGAGCCACTTGCTATCGAGGGTGTGGGACCAGTCCCAGTTCAGCCAGACACTGCCGGCACTTCCCATTCCTCCGACTACCACGAAGGGGAATCATCAGGTGTCGCTCCTTACGCGTCAGCCGCAGACCTTCACACACTACGCGAGGACATGCTCCGCTACCATCAGGAGGCCATACGGCGTGACGAGGAGACACGACGCCGCTAGGACGAGTATGAGCGTCGAAATGAAGAAGCCCATCGACGCTACCGCGAGGAGCAATAGCCCTATGAGCAGGCCCTTAAAGCCATGGAAGGCGCGGTCAGGCGATCACAGGAGTCACTGGCGTTCCTTCGCCCGCGGCCACCATCGCTCCCACCACCACCTTAGTGTCGTTTATTTTGTTATGTTTTTCTATTAGTACTCTTTTGTGATGATCTAGTACTCATGTTACTTGTGATGACTATGACTCATTTTGTTATCTTTTATTATTTCCTCCGTGCGTTTAATTTTTTTTGAGTGTTTTCAGGAAACGTGACATGAATTCAGAATACGACACAAAATATTCAAACTCAGGTGCCACAACCATGCTCAACTACATCAACTGCTCCAGGCCGGACCACGCCATATTTTTTTTCAGGGGAGTCACGTTCTTTTACCTTCCTTTTATTTATTTTACACGTTGAGGACAACGTGCATCTTAAGTGTGGGGAGGGGGAATTTTGTTGGAATTTTGTGAAAAATTTACGTGACAATTTTTATGATGCGCTGTGGTTTTCGAATTTAAAGAAGTCTGGCATGATTGTTTGCGTTCATCTCAAAGTTGGATTGCATATTAGGGAGTCTAGTGAGCGATAAAGACATGCATCAGTGATTTAATCTTTTCAGCATGAATAGATATAGTGTTACTTTGAGAGATTCACACACATAACCCATGTTCCGTTGTGAGAGTTTGAGCTGACGAGCTTTTGCTCATTTTCTTGGTTGTGTGAGTAGTGCATAATTTACGTCTCTCTAGAACTTGCTTGTTTGATACGCATTGAAACTACTTGTAGTATGTTTTGCATGAATATGACGAAGGCATTAGGAAATAAGTCCATGGCTAAAGTTCCCGACCACGACTGATCACCGTAGTTAGCCACTTTGAGCCTTAGCCTTTTTACTTCTTAAACCTCGTATATCATACCCTCTAACCTAAATAAGCCTCCAGAGATCATCCGAACCCGAGTTAAGCGGAAGTGAAGGTCAAATGTCAAAGTCGAAAAGCGCAGAGATGACGGCCCGCCGGAATGTGAACAGTTTGTTGAATAGAAGAGTGAAAAAAAAGAGGCGTAGGAAGGAGGAAAAGTGAAGCATGAGGAGAATAAGCTGCTGTGAAGAAAAGAAAAGAACCTTTCCTTCGATAATCTTCCAGTCTCGAGAATTCCACAGATCATTTCATTACGAGACGTGGGAGAAGAAAGGCTTAGTGGAAACGCAGCAGAAATAAAAGGAATTTGAAGACGGCGTAACCAGAAAGGCTAATTATTGGCGCGCTTTAGACAATGACATGAAGACCGACACGACTGCTACTCATATGTGATTCCATTACCACCTCATTACTATCTGAACCCATTGAACCCGAAAAAGACCTTCTGATTCATGCTAACTGCTTTAAGTAATAGACGTGCGATTGACTTGCAAGCATATGATATGGACTAAATTATCGCATGAATTGAGTGATTCACCGATTTATTAACCTATACACTGAGTGATTTGAGTGAATCCCTGTGAGGTGTGAATCTTGATTAGTAGTGCTAAGGAAATTCGTGTCGATAAGTGCTGATTAATGTTGCAGTGTCCATAATTGCTTGCTTGGTTCCATTTTGTGTTTTTCATCTGCGTTGGTGAATTGTGAATGGCCATGCCACTATGTTGTTACCCTTTGTTGATTCTAATTTGCTTGAGGACAAGTAAAAGCTTAAGTGTGGGGAGGTTTGATAAACGTATTTTTAATACGTTTATAGATATGTTTATTTGGGTTATAATAGGATATTTTTGGTTATTCCATGCGTTTCTTGGCTCTATTTACACCCAGTTAAATATTGTAGGACCTTCGAATGTTTATCGAGCGAAAAGGAACGAAAACGAGGCGAAAACGACGCAAAAATGGCAAAGAATGAAGATGTCAGCGTAATGTCACGGCCGTGACTGTCCTCGCAAAAGGCCGTGAATAGGGGCAGCAAGCAAAGAAGGCTCTGTCACGGCCATGACTGATGTGTAAGTAATCGTGAATCACGGTAGAAAAGGAACGATGCAATGTTGGGAGAAGTCACGACCGTGAGCTCCATTGCACGAAGCCGTGAATCTAGGCAAGCTAAAGTATTGCATGTCACGGCCGTGAATCTCCACACAACAGGTCGTGAAGTCGGGCAGTAGCTGAAAATCATGTGTCACGGCCGTCAGTCAAGATGCACGTGGCCGTGACTGTCTCCAGAGAAGTCAATATTTAGGGTTTTAGCCGACTTCACGGCCGTGAAGCCTATTGTCAGAGGCCGTGACTCATGGCAGAAAGTCAAGAAATAGGGTTTATGCCGCCGTCACGGCCGTGAAGGCCCGTTAAATGGCCGTGAACGTGCCTAATTTCAGGGTTTTGGCCCAAATTCAATGCATAAAAAGGGAGCTCTTCTCAGAACTCAAAGAGAACTTCAGAGGGACGAAACCTCAGAGAAAAGAAGAGGAAGAAGAACCCTAGAAGCCGCTCTGTCATTCAGAGATACGTAGAGACGATCCAACAACGTAGTTACGCCTAGTCGACCGAGGAACGAGAGCTCCACCTCAGAAACGCCATACTCACTTCTCAGGGAAGATTTAATGAGTTCTCTTACCTTGTTTTCTTTAAATCTCATTGTTGTGACGTCCAATATGAGTAGCTAATCCTCTTGTGTGTTTGGGAGTAGATGAACGTTGGGTTATGTCGTAGTTAAAGCGTAGGATAATCGTGAACACGTGTATTCGACTATTTATCGTTCTATGATATTGCTTCTTTGTCTCAATATGTCTATGTGGTGATATGAATGTCTGGTACATCGTTTAGGGAGACAGCTAAATAACGATAAGGCCGTTCATAGACGTTAGGATTCGAGTATAGGGCGCAGCAAATACTCGATCCTCGCCATTTGGTAATTAACGATTTTAGATTCCCACGAACATTTAGGGCGACAGCAAATCCGTGAGTGGGTAGAAAGTTACCGCGATTTAGTCGATTTTCACGTAGGAACGACATTCCATAGCTTTAGCCGACAGCACCTAACGGGATTCGAATCCCGAACACATATTTGTTATCTTAAGTCACTCGTATTACCTTAGCTTTGCTTCTTTATTCTCTTATTTCATTAGGTTGCTCTATTAAATTAGTTGTAGTATAAACAAATCTCACCATTTTATTTAGGCTAAACGAGACGATAGGTCAATACTAGTACTCAATTTATTCCTCGTGTTCGATACTCGGATATTCACTATAGCTATATTACAAACGATAGGTCCAATGCCTATCACGCGTGATTCTAGTTATAATATATTCGTTTTAATTATTACTTGACGTACTCGCACGAACCTTTATTTAAATATACACGCACGCGATCATGCATCGACTGTAAATGCATCATCATTCAGCTAACTCATCTTGACGAAATCATGACTCACTCAAGAATTTCATGTTAAGCCCAAATGTCACCTTCATCGGCGTTGCAGTTGCGGAAGATATGGCGAAATCCGTGACAATGCGTTGTTTAACAACGGGAATGTTGTCGACGTGGCAACTGTTGCAAAAGCACGTTGGCCCCCAGGGTACTTCAGAGGACCAGGATTGAAAGACTAGCTTGGGTGGTTTGTGGGATGGTGATGCGTACCTCCAAAAACGCGACTTTGAGTAATTGGGAGAACAGAGTCCTTAGCTACAGTAAGATAGAGTATGCATGTATCGATGTTTTTGTTTCTTACAAGATCGGGTACCATCTTCTCAAGGAGTAGTGAATACAAGCCAATCGGTTTAACGCCTTCACCATTACTGTTTTGCAAATTTGCGTTTCAAAGGTTTACCTATGTAAATGCAAGTCTTACGCAGTCTTATAAAATTAAACACATTAGCATTCCAACGCAAAAATCCACATCCATAAAATTCGGCCAAAGATTTACAATAAATTTCACATTTTCCAAAGATTTACTATACGACTGAATTCTCCAATCATAGAAAGATTTTACTTCACAGTAGAGACAAAGATTTACAACGAACTTCACATTTTTCCAAAATACACGACTGAAAACTGCAGTAGTTATATATAACATTCTTATCTTAAGTGCTATGTAATACAAGACTGAAAACTACACGATTGAAAGAGAGATGACTGAAAAACAGACGACAGAATCCTCCAATCATCATCACAGACCGTAGCTAAAAAAGAACACACAATGAAATATTATCAACAGTATCTAATCAACATCGGATTCATATATATTCTAAAGCTAAATGGACTTATTTACTTATTGGATCATGAAATATTAATTATAAACCTAAAGCATAATTGTTCGTCTGAAACAGATGCCAAAAGAGCCCCTAAACCAAAAACAATCAAAAGAGTACGAAGAGACGCATGAAATCGAAGACGCATCTTCGTTCTTTCTCACTCAGTCGGCGAATTGGAAAGCTGATGAAGAAGACCTGAGACCTAGACAAGGCAGTTGGGTTCATATGTAAGCAGAACAGACTCAATTTGGGTGACACGTTCATGTGCTCACCCAATAAAGAAGACAGATCTGACTAACCCACGAATTGAAAGAGGAGTTTCTCCAACGTTTACAAGCAACCAATCCCTACGAGCGACTTAGGGGCTGAAGAGAGTGGTACAATGGAGTGTTGCAAATCCTTGGCGCAATCAAACTTATTTACCTAATCCAGAAATTCACAGGCCACTCGCCTTATGTTTGAGTTAGCTGTTCATTTTTTGGTTCTAATTAGCTTTCAATTGTGTTTTGATCATTTTGTTGTATATTTGTTAACTTCCCCCAACAGGGAAACCACCACTACGAAATATTCTAGAAATCTCAATCAAAGGAAATTGAATGGTCAAGGGAAGGTCTACGAGGATAAATGTTATGGCCAATTAAGAAAGTCAATAGAAGCCCGCTTCAACAGATTACTTTCTGAAGTTTGTGAACACGGTCCTTTCATTATACCATTTTATGATACTTGATTCCTTCATTCACTTTTCACTTCCTGTTAATTATTTTGCATACCTATTTCCTGGTGGTTACATCAAGAATTTCGTATATGAATTTTCTAGCAGTATCAAAGTTTTATTCGTTTGACAATGATATATATTTGATTCACAACAAACATATTCAACTGGCTAAGAACTTGGAGATATATACGACTATGTTGCGCCTTGAATTCCTGCTAAGTGTGTCAATACTGCAACTAAAATGTATGATGAGAAATCGCACGACTATGATTAATTACACGACTGCTTAAATAGCATTCGTGCAAAAATAAGACAATGCAATCATATTTGATATTGTTACGCGTATAAAAAAATAGTTTGACATTCTTTACAATACACGTCTGAAAAGTTATTGCCCAGATCAAGTAAAATAAATTTTTAATATATCTTGGCATTCTTCGCATAAAACCACTGAAATATTATTATGTGCACCTCAAACAAAAATGATTGCAATATTTTATATATTGTTACAAGTAGAACAAAATATATTTGACATTCTTTACAATACATGACTCAAATAAATTGAAATGATGTACAATTGATTATCATGAGTATGTTTGAACCTCAATTTTGTACGATTGCGACAACAATACTGCTAATAATGTTCTTTGTGCCTGACTGAATTTGAATATGTTCTTTGTGCATGAATTTGAATATGTTCTTTGTGCATGACTGAATTTGAATATGTTCTTTGTGCATGACTGAATTTGAATATGGTAAGATCTTTCCAGCTAATATTTGCATCTCATCCTAAATCTTCAGCGGCAAATGCCTGTTGTTTATTGATATTTGCATATAGTCGGTTTCGTAAATCCACTAATTTCGCGGCACAACTGTTCTTGAAGCAGATGTGTAATTTAAGAGTTTATCCTATTTTTGCACGACTATTATTGGAGCTATCATGTAATTTCAGGGTTTGTCTGCACGACTGTTATTGAAGAAATCGTGTAATTTAAGGGTGTGTCCTACTTTTGCACGGCTGTTATTGAAGCAGCCGTGTAATTTAAGGGTTTATCTGCATGACTGTTATTAAAACAGTCGTGTAATTTAAGAAACAGGAGGCCGTACATAATTTTAAATGGATCTGAACCATGAAAAAATGATGCAGTAGTGCATTATAACAATATACAACAGTTATGCATTCGTGCAAAATATTACGTCCGTAAGTGAACAGAATGCGTGTTTATTAATAATTTATTTGATGAATTTATGCCATTCTTTACTACTCTGAGTTTCATCCATTCCCACGACGAAAAGGCACTCTTCGAATTCTCCAAATAATGAGAAATTCCCCCTATAATCATCTTATTACATCTTTTTTTCAGGCGAGGGCATCTCTACGCTGATACCGTACAAATACTAAAACAAATCAAACCTTTTTCACATCCGTTAAAAAAATACATTCTTTCTATAAATTCCATGAAATGTTAGGATATACGCAGGTCGGCGATCTTGGCTTCGCATCAGAGCTTGGAAACTGCTCAGAGTACAGTGGGGCACCTAACGAAAAGGAGGTCTTACACTATGCTAGAGTCGTCGTCGATGTAATTTATGGATATAAATTTTCTTAATGTATAATTTTTTATTTCTTACAATATGTAAGTCGACTTTTTAGACAGTGTGCGACGGCCTCCTCTCTGAGGACTGGGGACATGAGGCGACAAGGCGGCCGGCCGCTGTTGCCTTTTTCCTCCACCATCCAGAACGCAATGCATAATTAATTTTCGCTTTGATGTAGTGCACATTTTGGCGGGTGCAAGTAATCAGCGTCTCAACTTTTGGCGGATGCAAGTAGTATGTATTTGTTAGTTTATATGTATGTATGTTTTGGTCCAGCTTTCATTCATAATCATTTTCAGGTTTCAACTTTGTTTCGAGTCGGACAACTTTTTGCATATAGTCGCTCAACTTTTTGCGGATGGAAAGAGTATGTATTGGAACCTCAATTTTGCACGACTGCGATAACAAGACTGATAATAATGTTCTTTGTGCATAACTAAATCTGACTATGGTAAGATATTTCACAGCCTAATATTTTGTATTGTATTAACTTCACTATATATAGAGTCCATGAGTTCCCCCATCACGCGTGAAGATATTACAAAATCCTTAATGTGTTCATTTTTTATACTTACTATTTCGTAAAATAATTTTTTATTTCTTTCGTCTGTACAAATAGCGGCGAATGTGTGTATACATGCGGCTCTTTCATTCATAGGGATGAAAGAGTTGATTTTTATGATTCTTGACGTTTTGTGAAGAATGGAGTTAAGAGAAATTGCGGGATTTGGGTTTATGCAAAGTTTTGTTGATGATTCTCTTTGTGATTTGCAGAAGAATGGTCATTCCCATTTGGTTTAACGTAGTGCTCGGTGTTCGTTGTGAATCTTCGGTTGATCTTTGTAAAGGCGTTTCAAAAAACACATCTTACGATATTATATGTTCTTCGAGATTTGGGCATGACAGACTCAATAATTAACCTCACTATATATAGAGACCATGAGTTCCTCATCACGCGAGAAGGTTTTAAAAAATCCTTAATGTATTTATTTTTTACACTTACTATTTCATAAACTAATTTCTCATTTCTTTTCTCTGTACAAATCAACGGCAAATGTTGTGTATACATACGGCTCTTTCATTGATGTATGCAGACGACGATGTGCACGATGTTTCACCGTATCAATATTCTTCAACATTTGGCTGTAGTTCTTCAAACCATATAGATATGTCATAGCATGTCTAGATATTTTATTATTTTATGGAAGATTTAAAATTTGTTCTAAATATTGCGTAGTGCGTCCCCTTAAAAATGCAACATAATTAATAGCTGATAGGATAACAATTGCAATGTAGACATTACAAAATATCTCAGAGTATATAGTGCGTCTAACATTATGTCATGTCTGTGCGACCGGAAGAATAAGTTTGTATGATTGTAAGACTGTGAGATTGCATTACTTAAACACTGTAAGACTGTACGATGCACGCCAATGAAACTGCACTCGGCTATGAGACTGCACTACTTAAACATTGTAAGACTGTAAGACTGCACAACTACTAAAACATTGTAAGACTGTACGATGACAACTATAAGAATGCACTACTTAGACGTTGAAAGACTGTAAGCTGCACGACTATGAGACAACAGAATACATTTTTCTTATTATTGTTTTCATGAAAACCTAAGCATAATTTTATATTACACAATAAAATATCGATGTGTGTGACAAAAACTGGCTAATAAAATATTAACCTGAAAATTGTATTTATATTTGACAAAAAATAACTCGTGCATTATTTGGAAAAAAATATACCCAGTATTCTTTCTTTAGTCTCATACATCGCATATTGACAATGACCCACGAACTATCTGAATACCATGAATATATATATTACTCAACCACAAAATGAAGAATCATAAGACTATTGCTGTAAATTATGTTTATGTAGTACGAGCGGGGGTTGAATTACTACAATATAGATTGATATACGTTAGTCATAGCAATTGCGCGACTGATTATCCCAACCTCAAATGCACGATTGATTATTCCAACCTCAAATTAGTAGTGATTGGCCGGTATATTATATTGTATTGACTACCCACCCCTATAGCCAATTGCTATATGACACTGCAACTTTTAGATAGATAATAACTATTTAGGTCTATATGTCAGTGGAATTACATGGATGACATCATCAATTCATTCTACTCTTGACTTGAGCCACGTTTTTGGTGTATATTGAAAGAAAAACTTAACACGTTAATCAGTCGTAAGGAGAATCAAAAGTTGTATCTAATCAACCGTAAAGAGAATCGGTATCTTTTTCATCCTTCATCGTGAAACACAGATCCATGATCATCATCTGCTTGGGCCAAAAAATTTCTTGAATAGAGGTGGTCTAGGTTGAGGAAGTGATGATTTCTTATTGTTTAATGTTGCAGATCGGGAAGCATCGAATTCCCATTGCCTTCCGGAAGAGTTATGAGGCCTACTGAGAGTTTCATTCATTCCCTAGACGAAAAGGTAACGAATCCTCAAACACATAAGAAACATTTCCCGTGTAATCATCTTATTACATCCCATCTTTCAAACGAGCGCATCTATGAAGTTTACGGTGTTGAACCCTAAAGGACGCATTTGGACAATGGTCGTCGGCGGAGGCGCAAACGTCATCTACGCTGATACCGTATAAGTACTAAAAAAATCAAATCTATTTCACATACATTAAAGAAAATACCTTCTTTTCCAGAATCATATTACGCCTTCTATTAAAAACTACAGGTATTAAAACTGGCATAACGATGTATTAATACTCATAAGTATGAGCGTATTATATGCACAAACCAATAATATAAGTATGAGCGTATTCCGCAGCAAATGATCGTAGATTTTCGAACCAATAATATAAGCATGTCATTGCCTTTCTAGATATTTTATTTTAGGGAAGATTAAAAAGTTTGCTTTGATATTGCGTCCCTTAAGAAAATGCAAAACATTGTAAGACCGTACAATGCACGAATATGAGACCGCACTTGCTTATGAGACTACACTGCTTAAACATTGTATGACTGTAAGACTACACAACTTATACTTAAACATTGTAAACATACGATGCACATTTATCAGCTGCACCACTTAGACATTGTAAGATTGTAAGACTACACAGTCGAGAGACTGTAGAATCGGCTTTTCATTATTATTTATAAAAAGCTATGGATAGTCCTGCAGATTTTATATTACACAATAAAAGATTGATCTGTGTGACAAGACCTAGCTAATGAAAGCCTTTTGGTATTGAACTCAGATAGAACGTGGATGAAGAAAGAAGATGAACTTGAAGATGATGCAATAGTCAACATTGTATACCATGAAGTCTACAACAATTAGGTGAGAGATTGCTTAACTAAAGGTATCTAATAAGAACATAGTGCACTACTGTTGTATACTATTATGATGCACTAATTGCGTCATTCCACGACTGTTTCAATAATAGTCGTGCAATAGTTTCCTACAGTCGTACAGAGTCTTGCGGGTGTAAAGCATATGAAGCCTACAACAATTGGGTGAGAGATTGCTTAACTAACGATATGTAATAAGAACATAATGCACTACGGATGTATACTGTTATAATACACTACTGCATCGTTCTTACTCCAGTTTCCTAATTACATGATTGTTTCAATAACAGTCGTGCAATAGTTTTCGTACAGTCATCCAATTTCTTACGGGTGTAGAGAGTATGTATTGGAATATTTATTCTAATTTCTTTGTTTGAAGTTCTACATAATTATGTTTCTAATTTCATAATCCATGATTAACATTTATTAGATCTTGTCAGTCTTTTGCGCAACTGTTATTGAAGCAGTCGTGTAAATTAAGGGTTTGTCCTATTTTTGCACGATTGTTATTGAAGCAGTCGTGTAATTTAACAAACAAGAGGTCATGCATAATTTCAAATATATCTGAACCATGTAAGAACGCCGCAATAGTGCATTATAACAGTGTACAACAGTCGTGCATTTGTATGCAAAATGTTATGGCTGTACGTGAACATAATGCATGCTTATCTAATAATTTATTGAATGGTAGTGAAACTGCAGACGGAAAGGAAGTAAAAAAATATTTGACACTGACTTTAGGAGATTTCATCCATTAAGATATGTTTTTCCAGGTTTGACATGTATGTAACATCTCATCGGAAACATTATATTGAACCTAATTTAAGAACATATTGATAGATTTATTTACTTTTACGCGAAACAGTTTGTCTTATGAATGCATAGTTAACATAGAAAATCTATGAGCATACACTACCGATGAAGACTTAAACGACTCTTACAAAATTGTTCGCCACTGCAATACATTAGAACATTATATTTGCACCACTGACAAATATTCAAACATGTCACAGAAAAAGGTAAACGATGACACGATTAATAAAAACGATATCATTACAAAAGTTGTATGAATTACTTAAATCACACGAACTTTATTTCATATAACACGTTAATATTGACCATATAACTTTCAACCGTGATTACAAATTTTAAAAATGAAAAATGAGAAGTAACAGTTATAATAAAAAAACCCCTCCCACAGTATGTTATTTTTTGCCATTTAGTTGTATAATTGATTAAGTATTTTCTACTAGTAGAATTTATATTGATTTGCTCAAGTAGCTATAATTGCACTACAGACCATTAAAACTATTGGCATCTTATTCTTTCCATAAATATTCTTATTGTAAGATTGAACCAAACTGCGTTTGGATATTGCAAGACCATTATAAGAAAACATAATAAATATTTAACATAATTGTTAATACAAAATATCAGATACTACGACAATTGAAATATTTTACATAACATTTTCCAATTTTTGTACATGGTTTCTTAAAGCGATGGCAGTGGAGTACACGTTCTGCGAAATAGATTTACATTATTTGTTTGTCATGACAAAATCCACAGGATCTTACCATCGCATATTGATGAATTCAGGAAGTATCTAAAAGCTTTTGTGTTTTTTCAGTGTTAGTGGCATTGACCTCCCAGAATGGGGATTAGTAAAAAAATAAACTTCTACGTTTGTTTTCTTTTTATGCTATATGACTGAAACATTCCTGAACAAGTATTTGAACGATCTCGATTCGCCAAAAATATCAAACTTTGCACTACTGATAGCGATTTAAAAATTTTAATATGAAAATGCAAACTTGGTGACTAAAAAAATTATGAATGATTCATAAATTTACGCATATACATATAATTGAGATTTTTTTACATTGTTCCACGCATAAATGAAAATTGTTTGCTTATTAGGTAAGACAAGCATTAATATAAATGACAGAATAACATTGGAAATATAGTATACACTACTGATGAAGATTTACACGATTAAGTACTGATCAAGTCATTTCTATGACTGCGATTTAGGTTGACTTTCTCAAGTTTCTAATGTTGCACTACCTATCATCATAGCATGTTGCCAGCTTATTCTTTCCATCAATACTATTATTGAAAGAATGAACCAATATTGGATATTGCAAGACGGTTATTGAAAACATAATCAATATTAACATATAGAAAAAGTTCAAAAATGCGGGGCAATTTTTTTCTGAGGCGGGTCTCGGGTCCACTATAAAATAAATGGGCGGGTCTCAGGTCCACTATAAAATAAATGCCTCAATCGTGAATCTCGAGTCTTTCCGATAACAATAGATCTAATAAACTAAAAAAATCTCTTGAAAATAACCCGTGCAACGCACGGGTCTAAAACTAGTATTGTATAAGAGGACTTTCGCCGTCGTATGGGCTAATTAGGATTTGGCCGATTCTCAATTTTTCTAACAGGAAATTTGAAATATAGATAATCAGGCGATGGGGACCTTATAGTATAAATTACATGTTCACTGGAATCGGGCGAATTAACCAAAGAATAAAGAATCACCGAGCTATATAAACAAATGTAGGTTGGATCGAATGCTTGGAAAAATAGAGATTAATCGGGCGATTTGAGGGTATTACGATCGGGCGAATAAGCTTCACAGTGTGAACTTTCGCAGTGTTATATAAAATATTAATTTAAACTAATTGAGCAATATAAAATAGTTGAACCAATTTATTTTGAAAAAGTCGTCTAACTTAGATATTATTCTGGTACTGTAATATTTTTAGTAAGGGTCAAAAAATAGGAATTCCCCGGAGAAGTAAATTTATTTAGCTTGGACGACATGTAAGTGGAAATTACAACTCAACACATAATTTATTTGTATGTGCTTGAACTATGTGACTATGTGCTTGGGTGTTTATATTAGTATGTGAATTACTTGACATGCTTCTGCATGATAAGTGCTTACGATATTAATTCACATTGCATATTCATGTGCATGCACGAGACATTTGGGGTTTATGTGAGATGAGCATGCACAGTATTTATCGTCTGAGGGCGAATGATATTTGCCGATATAGGCATTTGATGTCGACTCGCATTGAGTCAGAGCTACTTCTATGGCACCATGACGGCGTGGTGCGTCGTCGATTATATTATTTATATATTTGGGCTGATGCCCTGATAGCGGAGGGATGCGACCTGGAGGGTGCGACCTCGGAAGGAGCGACCTAGGGAAACCTTAGCGTAGGCTAACCAGCGTAGGCTACCAGCGTGGGCTACCGCACGACAGAGGGGACGACCTGGGAGGGTGCGACCTAGGGAAACCTAGCGTAGGCTACCCAGCGTAGGTCGCTGCCACGTTTATCCGTGTTGGATTAGAGCTCTTTATGGTGCATAGCAAGTCAGCCGAGGGTCCTGAGAGATATGAGATTGAGTTTGATTTACGAGGCGTGAGATGCACTGGCGCGGATGCCTTTGCGGGATTTTCACGTTCACGACATTGCATATTCCTACTTACTGAGCTTTATAGCTCACCCTTACTTTATGTGTTGTAGGTGCGCGCGATCACGGTACGTGATCGCTTTCGATGGCAAGGCTTACCTTTTGAAGCTTCCGGCGACTTTTGGGGGTGGTGTGTACATAGATGCGACCTGTGTGGCGGGCGCTAGGGTTTCTTTTGCTGCGTCTATGTAACCCTTCTATTTAGGTCTGGGGTGACATTTTGACTTGTACAGAATGATATTCTTTATATAAAAGGAAAAATTTTATACGCCTTTCGGGTACTTTCCATTTTATTTTATTAATAGTCACGTAATCTAGTGTCGTAAATGAGTAGTAAATGGCGGGGCGCCACAGATGTTGCATGATGTTCAAGAGGATTATGAAGAACGGCCTCCTATATTCGATCATCTAGTTAGGGACAATAATATTCCGTTATACGACGGATGCTCAAAATACACCAAATTGTCTGCCGTGTTCAAGTTGTTGAATGTGAAAGCTAAATTTGGGGTTTAGAAATATTTACGAGCATGCTACCTGATAGTAATGAGCTTCCGACGTTGACTTACGAGGTAAAGAAGCTACTGTGCCCTCTAAATTTAGAATAGCAAAAAATACATGCGTGCCCAAAAGATTGCATACTTTATATGGGCGAGTATGAATCTGTCGATAAGTGCCCTACTTGTGAAAACGTGGCGTTATAAGCGAAAAGACGAAGTAGGCGGTGCTCCTACTAAGGTTCTGTGGTACCTAGCAGTAGTTCCTAGATTAAAACGCATGTTCTGTAATGCTGACGACGCTAAAATGCTTAGATGGCATGTGGAAGAAAGGAAAAAAGCTGGAAAATTAAGACATCCTGCAAATTCTCCTCAATCGCCAAATATTGATTTGTTGTATCCTTCATTTGGAGGTGAATTACGGAATCTCAGGCTTGGGCTTTGCACAGATGGGATAAACCCATTCGGTGATTTGAGCAGCCGTCATAGTACTTGGCCGGTTCTGCTTTGTATCTACAATCTCCCACCATGGCTTACGATGAAAAGGAAATACATAATGCTGTTATTGTTAATATCTGGCCCAAAACAACCTGGTAATGAAATTGACATCTACCTAGCTCCATTGATTGACGAACTGAAAACATTATGGGATGAAGGCGTTGAGGTCTATGACGCATACATAAAAGCGAGGTTTACGTTACGGGCTATGATATTCTGCACCATTAACGATATTCCAGCTTATGGGAATTTGTCTGGCTACAGCATGAAAGGCAAGAAAGCATGTCCAGTTTGTGGGGATAATACGATAGTCAATGGTTTAACAATTGAAGAAAACACATATATATGGGCCATTGGAAAATCCTTGCGCGTACTAACAAATATCGTACGAAGAAAAATATGCTACCACTTTTTAACGGGAAAAGCAGACATCAATTGCTAAGGTACCGTTAGAAGGTACAGAATTGAGTGATATTGTCTCAAATATTATTGCTCAATTTGGTAAGAAGTGTAAACCTTCAAAAGACGGTAATGTCTGGAAAAAACGGTCAATATTTTGGGAGCTACCTTATTGGGAGAATCTAGATGTGAGACATTGTATCGATGTGATGCGCGTGGATAAGATGTCTATGATAGCATCGTAGGTACTCTTTTGAATATGCCTGGTAAGACAAAAGATGGACTTAAAGCCAGACAAGATATGATCGAACTTGGAATGAGGCCTGAGCTAGCACCAATAGAAAATTTTCGTGAGTTGTGGGCAGAATATTTTTGTACTGTATGTTTAGTTGAGTGATTTGTTTTTGGATCTTTCTTAGCGTGAACTTGTTTATGTGGATTTTATATTAGATCGAGGATGATAATTGTGATCAAAATTGTTCAATGAAATTGTTTGATGTTTGATACTTTAGAGATTGTGGATTGAAATTTTGGAAATTTGTTCGTGTGATTTGTTGATTAATAGGGATTTTAAAAAAACACAAAAATATTTGAAAAAAAAAGGTGTTTGACGATCGTTAAGCAACCGACGCGCGTCTTAGGTTTAAGGCGCGACGGTTTCAGGAAGAAAACCGTCACGTAATGTAGGCGTTACGCGACGGTTCATTCGACGCAACCGTCGCGTATTGTTGTTTTAGGTGACGGTCAACAACCGTTGCCTAAGATATAGACTATGCGCGATTGTGCCGTGGGCGGCGCCGAGAAACCGTCGCCTATGGTGTACAACGACCGTCGCCTGTTAGCTATTTTGTACTAGTGCGATAAAAAAAAAGGAGAAAGCCCAAATTGGTCCTCGATGTTTACCACATGTACCAATTTAGTCCCCCGGATACCGATTTTGAACCAAATTGGTCCTTTTGTTAGTGTTTGCCACATGTCGACGCCTTATTTGGCCATACTTATGTAATAATATAAGTAGCATTAAAGAAAATCTCCCTCCAAGAAAAAAAAAAGAGAAATACAAATTAATTATTAAAATAAATAAAAATAAAAAATAAAGGGAGAAGAGAAGAAATCTAGAAAATAAAAATTAAAAATAAAAAATAAAGAGAGAATAGAAATAGGTGTATCTACACTAAAGAAAAAAAAAACTATTAGTTCAGAACCTTGTCAGAAAAATTTCATATTGGTACCTAGTAAGATGTTACACATAGCTACCCGTTTGGTTGTTGTTACCATTTTACCATCATTACGTATCTTTTTATTTGTATATTACGTATCATATCACGTGTGTATGCGGTACCTAATTCCGAAATATGTTGTGTCATATCTTTGTAAGCATGGCGTACCTTTTTCAATGTATTATGTATCAAAATACGTTTCCCCATGGTATGTCTAATATGATGTACCTTCTGTCAAACACCTGTGTATATGTTTTATTTTATTAGGTACCTACAATTAAAAAGTGCTAACGCGGGGCTGATTTGATTTTTGTATATACAATTAGGCATTTAAGTATAAGCTTCCCATGAAATATACAATAAATAAAATTATTTTAAATATATAAAAAAAAATCGAGGGTACTGAATACAGAATACAATAATACTAGATTACAAATAAAAATAGATTATACTTTAGTCATCTTTTACATTTTGATTTTTTATATTTTATGTCTATAATTTTATTCGCCGCTTAATATTTTTATTAATCTATTATAGTTTTAATATATATTTTATTCTCCCTTTATTTTTTTATAAATATATATATATATTTAATTTCCATAAGAAACAAAAAATGATTTTGAAAAAAAAAAAAACTTAAAAACATAAGAAAAATAAATTTAAAAATCGGATGCAGATATCCAGTTTAATCATCCGAATGAAGGGGATATCCGACATATATCCAATTAAAACCGGATTGGATACATATATCATTTTTTGATATCGGAAAATTTGGATATCCACAAAAAATTTGGATATCCAATTTTGCTCATCCCTACCAGTCAGTCACCACAATCACATGGCATAATTGAGGCTAATACCGTTGAAGTTTCAAGCAAGCGTAGCAAATATATTCCAATAACTAACCAAAAACTATTTCCGAAAAAATCTGCCAAACTATAACTATATTTCTCATGAAGTTTGGGTGAACCAATCATCCCTTGTACCAATTCACACATCACACTGCATTCAATAAAACGATTTATTAAATATTCAAAGAAACATATTTTCTTTCCACAAGAGATGTTTAATCCCCATATATCTTGCTAACAAGAAACAGAAGGTAAAACCAACAAAGCAAAGAGAAGGAGCGAACCAATCTTTGTACAATGACACTTGGGAATAATATTAGATTCATATCTAAGAACAGAACAACTTAAGATGAGCAACAACCACTCTTTTGGGCGACGGGCTGCCCACGAATCTGCACGGTAGGAGGCCTTGCATTGCCCGACGAAGGCTGACTTGCCATCCTAAGGAAATAATCAAGAAAATAAAAAATTGAGTTCATTTTCAAGCAAATCAATCTCTTGATTGAGAATAAAAGGAAAATGGAGAAGGAAAAGAAGAAACCTCTTCTTAATGTCTGCAGTCATAGCCATGAAAGCCTCTTCGACATTGGTAGAATTTTTGGCACTTGTCTCAAGGAATGGTATCCCAATTTCATCAGCAAAAGCCTTTTTCAACACATATGCCAAAAGGGAAAATGTAACCATATTCAACCAAAATTGCAGAAACAAGACAATGGGCAAAAATAATAACCTTGGCAGTATCGTAGGAGACAGCTCTATTGTCAGTGAGGTCACACTTGTTACCGACCAGAAGCTTGTTAACGCTGTCACTGGCATAACGGTCGATTTCGTTCAGCCATTGCTTCACGTTGTTGAAACTCTCCTGGTCTGTCACATCGTATACAATCTGCCAAGAAGGAAAATTGCAAGCAACCACAAGGGGGACAATTGAGAACAATCACTTTAGTTCTATTGCTCATTAACTATTACGAAACTTACTATGATGCCATGTGCCCCACGATAATAGCTGCTGGTAATAGTTCTGAATCGTTCTTGTCCAGCGGTGTCCCACTGGAAGAGAAAACATGAAAAAACAGTGTCAGTACGACCCCAAAATTCTGATAAGGTACCCATCAGCTACATGAATGGCGATGGCTTTAACAGATTTGTTATAGAACAGGACAACATGCAATAGACCGAGCGATAGTGTTAAAGATCACCAGAAACAAGAAATTACGGAATACTACATATTGGAAAGGGCTTTCTTAAACTTCTAATCATAGAATTATAGATCAAGCAACAACAATCTTACAATTTGCAATTTAACCGTCTTTCCATCTTGCTCCACCGTTCGAATTTTCTGGAAAATCAAAATGATGTCGGCACTTAATATTTTATATTTAATTTCTATTGTGTATGGGAAGCACAAAACATAATGCCAGAAGACTTACAAAGTCAACTCCAATTGTGCTAATGTAACTGTCAAGATATGAATCATCCTGTGTAAACAGAATAATTGAGTCAGCCAACAGGTATTCAGATGAATTGGAAATATTTAAAGAATAACTTGCAGAATAATTGAAACAGGAAAATGAGAGTGTCATATAATTTGACAGAGTAATCCTCGAAATCAGAAACTTAATGCTTACAGCAAATCTTAGGAGAAGGCATGACTTGCCAACGCCAGAATCTCCAATCAATAGAAGCTTGAACAAGTAGTCACTGACATCCAAGTCAATCAAAGAAAAGTCATTACCATCACCTAAGCTCAGCTAATTCGATTAAAATACCAAAAGAGCATAATAATTTATTCCCTCCGCGTCTAACCATAAGTTGCAAGGTAATAACAGTAATCTGATTCAATCAAACACATCAGGCAAAATATTACCAAAGTTACAACCCAGAATACACAGTCACGATTCACCTAAACCAAATGCACGATCGCTAATAAAGGACCTCCCTCCAAACAAACCTATTTAGAATTTCACACCGTAACAAACAAAACAAAAGCAGATCCATCAAACTCAAAAGACACAGATGAAAAACAGACAAAATCAACCCTTTCCAACATAAAAACGCTCGCAATCAAAATTAAAAAGAGGAGAATTTTTACTATTCGGGATTCATGGTTAGCTTCCGATCGTCCGACGTAAACACCCTCCTTCCGACCGACGGCGATGGCGGTTCAAGGGATCCGAAGTCGGAGGAGTTGACCCGGTCTAGATATCGCGCTGTTTCGTTTTTGGGCAATTGTAGAGAAGATGAAAAATTTCTGGTAATTGTAACTAGAGAATCAATTAAATTCGGTGGGTCATTAATTTTTAAAGAAAAAGACATCCTATAATTCAGTCAAATTACGTATCGGCCCCATAATTATGATTTATAATCTTTTGGTACCTAAAACTACTTAACTGTGCCATGACCACCCAACGGTACCTCCAAATTTCCATACTTGCAACAAATTAACAACCCAAGACAATCTAATATGCTAAAGTTGATAGAAAAGCTCAAGTGATTTATGACAAGTTCAACTTCCATCATCTGTAAGCAATTGAATTTAAGTTATGCAAGTTTTTTTTATTCATAAGGCTTTGTATTCCGCTATCAGACGAGAGGCGTGGAGGCGGGAAGAAGGCACTGTTGTGCATCCAAGGCTCTGTAAGTACGCAATCTGCCAATGGAAAACTGTTAGTTTTTCGACCGATAAATGTATATTTTGCAGTTACGACGAATGCACCTGTTTTGCAGTCGGTTCGGACGAGCCCATTGCACTTTCGATCCTTAATTTCTGGAAATGTTCCTGAAAGAAAATGTGAAAACGTGTTTCCGAGTTCAGTCCAATCCCCACTGCATTGTAGTTAGCTTATAGATAACAAGGGAATTAATATCGAATATAAACAACTGTACCTGTTTTTCTCTCATTAAATAGGCACGCTTTTCGGCAGGTATCTTCTCCCATTCCAGGACCTAATTGGAGATGATCATAATGATTATTTGGCCGTATACATTGTCACACATTGGAAGAATATGTACGAGTCAAATTCGAGTATTGTAATTGCTTACTGATACGGCGAAGTGATGAGCCTCATCAGATGTTATGCAAGACTTGAGTTCACGTAAAGCAGACTGAAATATCACAAGTTTATCTTTGCTCGTCAACCTTTTTTTTCAGGAAAAAGAAGTTATGAAACAAAAGCATACGAAGCAAAGAGAGCAAATCTAGAATATAACCTTGTGAGTGGTCTTTTTGGCCCGCAAACGTTCATCAATGACAAAGGACACCTGTAGGAGTCAGGCTTGTAAGGGTAGTATGACATCTCACACACAAATTCACTATCCCATAACAAAGACAAGAAGCTTATAGACAGCTGGTATGGCATTTGGCATATGAGGATGAATGTTCCCAAAAACATGGTGATCATGTCTAGAAAATGACGTATGATATGTTGTAGAAGGTCTTAGAAGAATGTAGAGGCGATTTAAGGATTAGGAATTTCAAGGTTAATTCAAGACTATCGGAGGATAGACAATATCTGCATTCACCTTACTAAGCAGTCGTTTCGGTTCTTGAAATGCAGGCTTTTTGGCCCACTGATGGAACAAATGGGAAATAACAGCTCTGTCCTCCGAATTGAACCTAGTTCGAAAATGAAAATCGAATCAAAGATAATGAGGATGGGAAAGCATCAGATGATGCTTGAAGTCCTTTATTGGGGATATTAGTTTGGACAAAACCTTTTCAGAAAGCTACTGCTATGGAAGCTTTCAAGTTCATCGCTCTCCTCCTTGACTTCTTTGTCTGGTTGATCCTCAGAGGAAACATGGTTTTGAGGATATTCCATTTTCAAACTCACCGGAACCTTGATAGCTTCTTTCTTGGTTTGCAAGCTTCCCGACATAGTTTCGTTCTATTGGAGATAAATAACAGTAGATAACACTTCATGGAAACTATCAACCAAAAGACTGCCACAGTCACGGGCAAGTGTAAACAAGATATTAAGGTTGGACTCTTAGAGACAAGGTAGAGCTTGCATTCAAGTCGTAAGAACAACACAGTAAAGTAAATAATCGATAAACAAATGCATTCTAGGGCCCCAATAACTGCTCCCACATATAACTCTGATTGGGTTAAAATGGTAGAAATGAAAAGAGTGGTCATCATGACGTTGAATTAAATCTAATTATTCAGATATTGTCACTTGGCTTCCACTAAAAAGATTACTGTTTTATACAGAACAGTTACTGACTGGACATCCATTACAGGATCTTATGTGAAGGAAAAGTAAAGACTAAAAGGGCGTGGCAGAAGCAATGCATTGTTCTCCTTAATGATGATATAGTTGACTACCGAACCTACTAATAGTTATTCGTGCATATCTTCCGATACACAAGAATAATGTCAATAATCCCATTGTAAGAATGATATTTGTATGTCACTTGCAAAAACGACATGAGACAATATCCACAAATACATAGAAAGACTATGATCTTGACAAACGAATAATGTGGGAGAAACAATTACCTCATTCTCCACTAGATGCCGAGGTATTTCTCTAAGAAACCTTGATGGTTGAACAACCTGAAAAGAACCGCCCTTGTGCTTCAACAAAAAAGTATCAGTTATGGAACTAAAGCGCCGAATGGTGGTTTTACCTGCCAATTAGAATCCATAATGATATACAGCATGAAAAGTCTTCTACGAGCACGCGTCATTGCCACATACAATAATCGCCTCTCTTCCTGACAGTGCATGCATAAGTATATCGCGTGGTGAGGATAGTAGTTGCTTTAAGTTTCTGAAGAGTGAAGATAATTTATTCAGATAGATGCTTACCTCAATTGAGGTGCCATTTTCATTAAGAATTCCATTGTGTTCATGCAACAAAGGGATTTCAGCTTCGTTTGCCTAAATAATACAGATAAAGATAAGCTCTATATCTACCACAGCATTAAAGAAAAACAAAATTTAGTCACAACTAAACAACATGCAGTGATGTAGGAGTTGAATGGATTGGATAAACAAGCTTCCAGTTGAGTACCTTCACTATGAAAACTGTGTCCCACTCTAAGCCTTTTGACTGCACACTGAGTCAAATTAATATACGTAATAGGAGTTTTCATGTTACACCGGAAAGAAACTAAATATTTTAGTTAAATATTATTACACCTGATGAATTGTAGTAAGTGTCACAGAGTCTTCATTATCATGCTTTCTCGATTGGAAATTCTCTCGTTCCCTTTCAGAAGTATAATCAATAAAAGACTTAAGGGTGGCCAAGCAACCTTTTCTATCCACTATGACATCATTGACAGGCTCATCAAAATTATGTACGGTTGTTAAAAAAGCGGACACATCATCCAATAGATACTGCAACACCTGCAACAAAAAAACACCAAATTATGCATGGGCCGTCAAAACTAATTTACCTAAGGTCTTCTACTTTGTACTCTTCACGAATATGTTCCTTTAGATATCAACCCAATGATAACTGAGTAATTGATGATCCAACATCTAAATGTGACATTAAGATGACTGAAAATTTCCCCCCACGCTTACAGATCTTATATCATTGTCTTCGTTCAGTAGCTTGCCTCCATCAACATCAACAACTGCTCGCTGTTCAAGAAGGTATTTCTGCAGAAAATACATGATGGTGTAATAGTGAACACGAGTCAATACAATCATAGCAAGATGAGAACACCGAAACAGTAATACATAACCTTATATAAGGCAATTTTCCCCAGTTCTGAGAATAGAATTAAAAGAAACCAATTCAAAATTCAACCTGAGGGATCATGTTTGCAACGGAAGTGATCACCGCTGAAATTGACTGCTCCTGCAGCAACAGAACAGGTGTAAAATTTTGACTCCTTGAAGAGTCACATTTTGACATTATCATGAGTCATGACTAAATAATACTCCCTCCGTCCCAAAAGTTTTTGTACATTTTACTAAATCGGGCGTCCCATCTCTTTTGTACATTTCCTTATTTAGCAAAAAAACTATCACAAACAATCAATATAATATATTAATTATTCTTAAAAGACGTGCCAAAATATACACTTTTTTACCTTTCCAACACACTATATTATTAAAATATTCAGTTTCTTAAAACCCGTGCCGAACAGTAAATGTACAAAATGCAATGGGACAGAGGGAGTAATTATTTGTGATGCAATGTTATTGGCCTTACTTCCATGCAGCAAACTGCGCATGAAAATGCCAGATGAAAAAAAACATGCTCAAGACACACTATCAACTTACCCTCTGAACAAGTTTTGATATCATTTCCAGCGTAAGCAACACCTTTCGCCCTTGTGTCAATTGACACCTAAAATCATTTTCAGTAAGTTATTAGAATGACGTATGAGTCCAATACAATCAAGAGAAACCAAGTCATAGTAAAAATATAAATAAAAGAAAAAATAACATTTCCTCACTGACTACCAACTGACAATGACAAAGATTTGAGCACCCTTGATATATATATATATATATAAAATTGGTGAGAGAGGAATAACATCTAGTATATGTAACAACAATAAATTTCTAATGTGAGATAACTCGTCACATATCAACATCAACATATCAGTTAGTCAATTTCGAATTGCAGTAGCAATAATTCTCAAGATTGGTTAATTACATAAATTAGATTCATCTTTGCAGAAAGTTATGGACCTAGGTAAAGTTGTTCTCCTGTTATACCTCCATGACACAGACTATTACTATTACCAAAATGAGTACTTCTATAATACAAACATGTAGGGGTGTTCAAAAATCGGGATAACCGAATAACCGAACCGAAAAACCGAAAATTCGGTATGAACCGAACCGAACCGAATGGGTTCGGTTCGGTTTCGGTTCTTAAAAATAGAAAACCGAAAATTTCGGTTTTTTCGGTTCGGTTATTCGGTTAACCGAATAAAAACCGAAAAACCGAAATTTAATAAATTAATTAATATATATATTTAGTAAATTAATTAATATATATTGATATATTTAATAATTAATATATATGTATTTAATAATTAATTAATATATGTATTTTAATAAATTATTGAATATATATTTAGTAAATTAATTAATATAATATAAATTAATTCCGATATTATTTTTTCCCCAAATTTAATTTTTTTTCGGTTTTTTCGGTCGGTAACCGAAAAACCGAAAAAAAATTCGGTTTTACCGAACCGAACCGATTAAGTTTGGTTCGGTTTTCGGTTATAAAATTCTTGAACCGAAAATTCGGTTAACCGAATTTTCGGTTCGGTTCGGTTCGGTTTTAACCGAATGAACAGCCCTACAAACATGAATCAAAGACGCTTTATTCAGCAAATTAGAGAAACCTCTTCAGGGTTCCAGATATCTTAGCACCAAATATGTCATTCGCTGCTGAGATAAAGCTGCATTTCCTGACAGTTAAAACCTTGTCAATGTGCTCGATCACCTGAAGAAGGTCATTAAGTTATGAGACCTTTCTAGGCTACTCAAAAATATAAATCTTATCTAGAAATGTTTTTAAAAAATTACAGTTACCCTTTTCTTTTCCTCTTTCTCAAAAGGAAGTAAAGCTTTGAATACCCGACGAAACTGACTATCACCACAACCTGGTAATGGAGTACTTAGCATGGCAATAATGGCCCTGACGACCTATCACGGTAGCAGAATGAATCACTAAATCAACAAGGTACAACGCAGTAAGATGGCCACAACAGACAAACTAGGTCATATGCACCAGTTGAACAATAAAAGATTGTTCTAAAACCAATAAGATGCAAAAAGTTCAACGAAGTGCTCTGCAATAGGCCATTTTTCTTGGCTACAGTCTAATACATTACCTTTACTGTTGGGATTGACAAAAAAAAATACAGAGTTTCAAAGCAGTTACTGCTACCTTTTTGCGATAGAAAGCCACGCCATGAACATTAAAAGGGATTTTTCTGTTGCGAAACGCCGTCTGGAATATTTTCCCGGTCACCTGGGTTAGTCAGCAAAAAAGGAAATCAGGTGCAATACGAAAGAGCAATGAGTTTCAGCTTCTGCCAACCTATTTTTGTATTTAAATTACATAAATACGGGAAATGGCTTTACCTGCCTACGATAGAGAACAGCAATAGTTCCAAAAGAGCGCTTAGCTGCTGCGATGCTCGATGTAACCTCCAATACTTTGTCGACGACGAAAGCACATTGCGCCTCTTCATTGCAGCATTCTTTAATGGTTATCTAATCAACATGAATAAACAATTGTCAATTTTGAGGTTAGTTAAGTTTATGGACGGCTTTCAGGGAACTTTTACCTTTGATCCAGAAGAATTATCAGTCTGAACATCCTTTGAACTGCATCTTTTCGAATTATTTCGTATCAGAAATGATGCAGCTTCTACTATACAACGAGTCGATCGGTAATTCCGATTTAGTCTGACCTGAATAAATAAGAGAAAGCATCAGTTGATCCATTAGTACGAAGCTGTAATGGAAAGAGTGGTGTAACAAACCAACCTCTTTGTAGGTAGGAAAATCTCTCCTGAACGAATCAAAACCAGAAACATCGGCACCATTGAAACTAAATATGGACTAATGAAAAAAGAATAATTAATTAACAGTTGTGATGAAAACTTTCTATACTGTCACATTTTTAGTGATTGAAAATATGAAGTGCACCTGATCTTCATCACCGACAATGGTTATACGTTTGTGTGATGCAAGAATCCTCAGTAACACATATTGCATAGCGCTTGTGTCTTGAAACTCATCTACCACAATAGCTTTCCATGATTTTTGAGACTCCTGGAATACTAAACAAAACAAGTATATTAGAAAGAAAAGCAACGACACTTGGTGGATTCCAATACTTTTCATGTTCATGCAGTATAAACCTTCTGGAAAATCAGTCAGCAGCTTCACGGAGCAGCTGATGAAGTCATGGTAATCCAAAGCATTACAAGATTTTAGAATTGTATTGTAATTCCGAAGAATGGCCGCCTGGGTTAGATATTCGAGAAGAAAAAGAATTAATAAATTGGTCAGAAAAGGAGCAAGACAGATGAGATTTGGCATCAACTCACTCCAATCTCATCTCCCATCATATTGAAATCATCAGGTGTCTTCCCTGCAGCTTTGGCCTAAAAATTACCAGGTGTTTTGGAAGATTATAAGACAACTATGAGATGCCAAAAACTTCTTACATATCATATGCGGTGAGCTAGTTAAAAAAACTGATTCTAAACATCTTAGCTTATCAATTGCTGAATTAATCCCTTTTTATTTTCCATGGAACAATCCTTGTAAGTGTAAGAACACTTCCATATTTCATTGCACAAACATTGACTGTTTCAAGCGCTTCGGGTTATTAAGCTCGATAGATTGCGAAGAGTGTTTGATAGATTAATCAATATTTCCATTGGAAAGAACTAGCGGGTTAGCATGTAAGTCGAACGAACAGAACAAACTTTCTTCCACACTTCTGGATAGGAAGAACATTCCAACTCTCATCCAGAAAATACTTACCTGAGTTACAAACCTCAGCCATTTTTTGGACTTGTCTTTGAAATGCTTGGGAGAATTAACATCAGAAAAGTCAGTAAGCTTGCACAGCTCGTGATTTGCGTCTTTCTTCGTATCTTCCAAAAGACGTATAGCCTCTATGACAGCTTTTCTCTGTTGCCCATGTCCATATATTAGAAATTCAGGGGTGCGACCCAACCTAAAAAGTCAGTCACATTCCACAAGAAATCAAACTTCAGTGACATTAGCATGGACAGCTAAGAGGTTTACTCACTTCTCAGCATGAAGGCGGCAAAGTTGCAGAGAAAATGAGTGGAAAGTGCTGATAGTAATCTCTTTGGCTACTTTTTTCCCCGCTACTGATCCTATCCTTTCTCGCATTTCAGCTGCAGCAGCTGTAGTGAATGTCATGGCTAAAATGTTGGATGGATCAATGCCCTAGTAGTGTTAAAGATTGAGCAGAAAATAAATATGGATAAATAAGAGAATAAACACAACAAACTACAACAGTTACGCCCCATTCATCAGGCAGATCCGCAGATGAAGAAAGAGACACTATCAGAAGAAAAAATCAATTATGAGTATAGAAGTACAAGTACCTCATTCAAAAGCATTAGAACACGCCCAACCATGGTTGATGTCTGAGTTATGAACCAAGAAGATTATTATCATAACAAAATCGGCGGTGTCATCACTTTAACTTATGTAATAGCAAACTCACCTTTCCACTTCCTGGACCAGCAACAATCATCAGGGGAGTCGAAATGTCACTACATGCTGCTTCCTGCTGCCTATCATTAAGGGATTTTATGTACTTCTCATACTCATCTGGCATGTTTTTGCCTGATTCATCCTCTTGTTTGCCCAATTTATCGACTGCACATACTTGATCACGAGGTGAATTTGAATTTTCTTCACATTTTAACACTCTATTACAGATTTCAACGCCTGTAAGTATGGCATGCTCCTCTTTTTTAATATCATTTTCATTCTCTATTCTACCACTTGGACTTTCCCGTCCTTTCGAATTTCCAGATAATTTCTGTCCGCATAGGACGTCAATTTGTTCAAGAATAGCCTCATCAAAATCATCACCCAGGTCAGCAACACCATGAAATAAACCATAACTTGAATTCGAGTCAACTACAGGTGAGACACTTAGTCGACTCGGTCGGTTACTGCATGATTTTATGTATGGGTCGTGTTCCATGAGATAGCCCACATTCTTGTATCCAGAACCATTATCAATTGGTTGAACGTCAATGCCAGACAAATCACGGTTGCATATGACTTGTGGCCTACAAACTAAGATTACCTCATTCTGCACCAGGTTATTGTGTTGGTTGCAACTCTTTTCAGGCAAGTTGCAATTCGGAAACCGAAGCGGTGACACTACATTTGTAGAAATCTCCGAAAGAGGTAACCTTTTCGGCAAGTAAGAGCTTGTGACACCAGTGATTAAAGAGAGTAAGAAAAAATGTCAGAGAATCCATTTAAGTCATGTCAATGGAAGGAAGGATAAGCTATGGAAGTTAGTTTCACTAATTCCGAACTCAAAAGTATGAGAATTTCTACTCAAGCAAATTATCTGTTCACCCACCATCAAATTGGCTTTCAAATAGTTTACAAAAACGATCATGCCCAGAGCTTCAGCAGCTGGTCTAGACATAATACATAAAGGGTAAGGAAAACTGACTTTCTTGAAACGCAACTGACAAGACATCGACAGAACGTACATTTCAGAAGCAGGCATGAATAACCAAACGAAAATATCCAGGCAATCAACAGAAATACTCACTTGTCACTCCGTAACTGACGATGGTCGGCGGCATCAGAACGCTGCCGTTTTCTCCGTTCCATTAATGCCTTTGCCGCTTTAAAACTCTGTGAAATTCGAGCCTTCTGTTCGGCAGACAATTCTTCGGCGTTCTCCCTATCGCTCATCTTCATATCGCCACGACACAAGTGCAGGATCAATCCAAACACTTCCCCCCAAAAACCTGGAAATCCAATGAAAACCCTAGAATCAGAGTACGTTTAATTTTGATAAATTTTCGAATTTTTCCCTCCCTCGCGGAGTTCTGTCAATTTCAATTGTACCCTTTACGTCTGCCTTATTACGGTAACGGCACAACAAAGAAATTTAATTAAACTAATGAAAGTTGAAAATAAAAAAAAAAAAAAAGAAATTTATATTAGTTGATTTAAACCAAGGTTTTAAAACCGGATTTTTGAACAGGATCCGAAATTTTAGTGGTTTAAGGTTTAGTGATTTAACCAGTATAAAACTAGAATCAAACCGGTATAAAAACCGTTTACCTCTAGATATGATAAATATATATTTTATGATGAATGAATCAAATAAAATAAAAATATATACATTTTTTAATGAACGTTTTTCAAAAATTAGAATTTTATAAATATAGGGATCATAATTGAATAAAGTAAATTGTATTGAATTAATGGTATAATAGGACTAAAAATAAATAAATTTATAAATTTCACGGGTCAAAATTAATTAAAATGAAATATTGAGCTCATAATTTAATTAAAAAATACAAATGTAAAAGGGGTTGAGATAGAGAATCTGAACCCCAGCCCAATAAAAAATTTCCAGTCCAAAGCATTTTACCACTAGACCAACTTAATTTTAACATTTTATGTGTTTGGTTATATTTATACATATTAATAATTAAAACTTTGACCGGACCAGAACTGAACCGAAATTCCGACCGGTCCACCGGTTTCCTGCCGGTCCAGTACGGTCATGAAAACCCATATTTAAACCAATAGAAATTCAATTTTGGACTATTTTCTAGATTTTCTATCCAAGTAATTTTTGCACACTTAAATATTAGGTTTAGTTTAATTAAAATAGTTAATTTAAATTTAATTATGCATATATAAATGGCTTAATTATTTTTTTGGTCCCGTAACTTAGGGTGTGTGGCATTATAGGGACCGCTAATTTAGAGTGTGGCATAAGGACAGTAAGTTTTAAAGTCGTGTAATTTATATACATTAGAGCATCTCCAACCCGCAGCGTAAAAATACAGTTAAGTCTGCACAATAATACATGTACTACAGTGCTTTCACTCCAATCCATAAACTCTATTTCTATACTAATTTTCACTGCAACCCATTAACTCTATTTTCTACTCTAAAAATCAAATTCCTATATTAAAATTTATATTAAAATAATTAAAAAGTCAATAAAATTATAATTTATAAACTCAGCATATTATTTGATTATAATTTTATTAAATTAAAACGAAAATATAAATAAATGAAACGAAAATAACAATTTTACTTTTATTATTATACGAATATCAAATATTTAAATATAATTAAAATATTTTTATTAAATAAATTATATAAAAAGAAAGTGCAACACAATTTTTGTGTTGAATATTATGTGTAATCTACATCTAGAGTATCTATGCTAATCAACACAATATTAGTGTTCGATATAGAGTCCCATTGGAGTACATACATACTTTATTTTTGTGTTTTACACAAATAAAGTACTCGTTGTAGATGCTCTTATACCTAATTATTTCCTAAAATATATCGCGTGCCACGCACATAAACGATATTTACATTGGATGTCCGACGTGTTGGGCGGACCGATGACATGCCCGTTTCACAGAAATGTCACGTAATTAAACCCGTGCCTCAAACTGTGCCTCGCCTTATGAGGCAAGGCGATCCCTTATCGCCTTTTGCGCCTCGCGCCTTTAAAAACTATGATTAAATAATCCAACTTGATGCAATGTTAGAAGCTAATTTAAAAAAAAATAAAAAAAAATCTCTGTAAAACGGACATGCCATCGGCCCGGTGCCACGTTGGACTTCCAATGTAAAAATAGTGCACGTGCGTGGTACGTGATGTATTTTAGGGATCAGGTATAAAAATCGGTCACGTGCATAGCACATGGTGTATTTGGGGAAAAATCAGGTAACTGTCTATAAATTGCATTATTTTAAAATTATTGTCCCTATAATGCCACACCATAAATTAATGTAATGCCACAACCCTAAGTTTCGGGACATTAGGCCTACAAAATTTGACATTAAAGGTATAAGAATTAACTAAAAACAGTAATCAACTAGAAATAGTAATTAAAAGATGGTCGATGAATTTCAAAATTTTATTTTAGTTTTGTTTATTGAAGGACATGTGAAATTAATCAATTGACCGTTCAGAGAATGTTTGTTATTTTTATATTTATCAATTCTTACTTTGTCGAAAAAATATGGTTACAAATTGACATAGCTAATCAATTAAATTTATGGCAATTTTTAAGAGGCCTAGAGCCTTTATATAATAGAATAAATATTTTATTAAGTGTCAGAGGTGGCTGCCCACTGATCTGTAATTTCGTAGAAAAATTAATAACAAAATTTATAAATGGACAATTTTAGATAAATCCCTACAAGGTAAAATTTATATCATTTAACTCCCTCGGAAATAATATCAGTTAAGGATCAAGTACAATCTTTACTATCATTTAAGGACCGGCAGGACGAATATCCCTCAAACATTTCATTATTACGATTTTACCTTATTTTTTTAATTGACATTAAAAAAATTAACCCTAAAACCCCAATTCGAACTACAAGAGCTAGGGGTGGGCAAACAGGTTCGGGTTTCGGGTACCCGACCCGCCGACCCGATCGGCTTTCTACGCAAATGTTTAATAAATTCGGGTATTAATTGGGTATCGGGTTCTGCTATTACCGGATCGGGTGTTGGGTAACTTTGAGCTACCCGAAATAGCTGATCGGGTACCCGAATTTTCGGCCCAACTGCATTTAGGTAATAAGTAATAACCAGCCCAGCCCAAACATTATCTCTCTTGCTCTATGTGTTTGTGGGCCTTTTCTTCTTCCTTATTAAAATTCGGCCCAAAGGAAGCCAGCCCATTAAACAAAATAAAAAAATATATATATGTGAACTCATCACCTCAACACATGCAGACGACGCACGGAATTAGCAGACGAAGCAGACCCTCACCTGAGTCACTTATCCCTACTCGACTCGCAGCTCACCATCCGGCCAACCCAACGGGTGCCGTCAACTAGCTAACCACAACATAATTGGCCGCCAACCGTCCACCACAATTCGTCCACAAGTTATAAATTCTATGAAGTATGAACCCTATTTTTTATTTTTGAAATTTGTTGATTGTTTTTCAATTTTTAGGTTTCAAAAGATGATTTTAAATATGTGTTAACATTATATACGCGTATAAATTCATTGGTGACCGATTTAAGCATATATAATTGTAAAAAAAGAAGACGAAACCCGACCCGACCCGCGTAGGGTACCCGACCCGAAAAACCCAAAACCCGATATATGATAAACGTATTTTAATACGTTTATTGTAGCAATTATTTGGGATATAATAGAGTAATCTTCATTGTTCCTTGCATTTATATGCTCTATTTACACTTATTTGCACATTGAAGGACCTTAGGACGGCTATCGGGTGAAAATGAGCTAAAACGAGGCGAAACGGCGCGAAGACAACGAAAACAGTCAAGCGTCACGGCCGTGACACCTTGTGCACGTGGCCGCGACAACAATGAGAGAGTTAAAGCCGAGGCCGTCAGGACCGTGAAGTCTCATGCAACATGCTGTGACAGCAGGCAGTGCTCAATGAAATCCAACCTTAAGATCGTCACGGCCATGAATGGCGATGCATTAGGCCATGACAGTTGACAGAGTGTTGGATCGAAGACCTTCACGGCGGTGACATGTCATGCATTTGGCCGTGACACGTGGCAGAAAGCAACGCAAAGCGAGTCTATGATGGTCGCGGCCGTGACGGCTCATGTCCCAGGCCGTGACAATTATGAAAATCAGTATAAAAGCCCAGATTCGACTCAGAAAGGGGGAACACCTCTCGCATCACAACCCTAACCCTTAGAGACGAAAAACAGATGCCAAGAACGCAGAATTCCACCCGAGAAGCGCAAGAGACGGATAAACGACGCAATCACGCCGAATTGAACGAGGAACGAAGATTCGTCCACGCTACCGTCCCAGATTCATCAGTATATCAAGATCATGAGTATTCCTTCCCCATTCTATTTCCTTCGTTATTTTCCCGTCATAGCTAATTGCCTTATGTGTTTGGGATTAGATGAACGCTAGGTTTGTATTTAAGACATATGTTTATCGTGACTCATGCGTCTGACTATCTATCTATCTATGAATTTGTTTCTCGCTTTAATATGTCTATGTGTTAAAGTGAATGTATGGAAAATCATTTAGGGCGAGAGCTAACAACAATTAGGCCGTTCGTAGATAATAGGATTTGAGTATAGGGCGAAAACAAATACCCGATCCTCGCTGTTAGTAATTACTGAATTTTAGATCCTTTTCCCGCAAGCGTTTAGGACGACAGCAAATATCCGAGTGGATAGGAAATTACTGCGATCTAGTCAAGAATTATGTAGGAACGATATTTCATTGTCTTAGTCGATAATAACTAGCGGGATTCGAATCCCGAGCATATCGTTATCATCTGAAAGTACTCTTATCAGTTTAGGCGAGTTCTTTGAATCTTTCGTTGATTTAGGAGTGATCTGTTAGGATAGTTCATACAAAAATCTACGCACTTTATTTAGACTAGATATCAAGTCGATAGGTCATTACTACTAATCAGTTTATTCCTCGTGTTCGATACTCGTTTACTGACTTTACTCACTATAAACGATACGTCAACTGCCTATCCCAGGTGATAGTAATTAAGTATTCATTTTATATTATCACTTGTTGCACTTGCAAATTATATTAGCTCACCACGTATCGATCAATATACCCGATCCGATCCCACCCCCAACAAGAGCCCCAATTCGAAGAGAGGAGGCGGCGAAGATCCAAACTTACAAGATCCTCCTCTTTAAGCCCTATAACCCGCAAGCGCTACACCAAGCCCCAACTATGTGCTTTTGGACATTGTTTTGTTGTGTTATTATGGATGTTAAGTTGTAGGTGCTTTTGGACATGGTTGTGCAGTTGTCATTATGGATGTTAAGTTGCAGGAGGTTTGAGATACTTATTAGCAACACATCCATGTCCCAAACCACCTACAACTTAACATCCATAATGACACAGCAATACAATCATGCCCAAAACACCTACACTTAACATCCATAATAACACAACACAGCAATCTCCAAAAGCACATACTTGTCTCAAGAGCACATAAACAAAACACTTCCAAACTCAACCCAACAAATGGAGCAGACAACTATGTTGGTCATGCAATATCCGTGCAGCCATACTGGAGCAATATAATGTAATATCAGCTTGCTTTGATATTCATTAAAGTGAGGAGTGTCAACCATATTCATTTCCACTACCAACGCCGCCTGAAACCTGCAATCCAAGCTCCCGACCTTCTGGTTCCGATACATTTTGTTATTCATGTCGACCTTACTGACATTATTGAACTTGAAACACCAAGAAATCCCGCCTGTAAATTATAGCAACGAATATGTTACTTATTCAGGAAAAATAAAAATGATAGCTATATGGATTTGAGCTACTTACGAAAACTCTCCCGACAAATTGCACCCGATGTGCACCCAACTAATCGTGAAGGATAAAGGTTTGCGTTGACGCGTCGAAGATAAGCACTGCCTAGTGTGTCTTTGCAAAACAGGAGAAATGATATACTTGCATCGCAACAATTCATCTTTCGTGAGACGCTCCAACCAACTCCGATTGCTTGTCGACAATCCATTGAGGAATGTTTCCATTTCATCCACAGTCACCTCGCCTTCTTATTCAGCTCCAACCTAAAGTGTTCATCTTGCACATAACTTGAAAAGACAAAGACGCGAGGATACTTAGCGTAATCTGCATAGATTCGCCTCAAGCATCTAGATACGCGTCAAGACAATTGGACTTGAGCATATCTCCGGAAAGTAACATGTAAAAGCATTGGGCATCCACGTTGAACATGTCACTTTCCCAAAAATTATCACTGCAAAAGAAAATTAGTACGTGTTTATGTTCGATAAATGAATTTGACATCGAAAGAAAAAAATGTACCTAAATTTTAGCGCTTGAAGGTATTGTCAATGAGCACGAAATCATCAACATCAATAAATTGACGCCCGGAGAAGTCTAGTCGCCCGAGGTATTTCTTGCTCAATTTCTCATTTCTATCCGCTTCTAAATCCCCATCACTTAGATCAACGGTTTCTTTGGTCGATATTCCTTTACGCAACTTCTTACGTGGTGTGGAGCTACTCGGTGAAGTAAAGGTCCCTCTTCTTTTTTCGATCACGTCTTCTTCAAACTCCTCGGGCAATCGAAGAAACTACACGATCTGGAGCCTTAACCACTGCCACATGTGTTGGAAAATCTAGAACAGGTACATTCAATAAATCCACCAAGGATTCATCCACTACCTCTTCCTCCGCGGCCACATCGTACTTCACAGCCCCATAGCTTCTTCATCCGTAGCGGACACATCCTCTCTCGCAGCCACGTCATCCACAACTGCCCCATCCTCCTCCACGGTTACCTTCTCAATCCCAGCCACATCATCACTCGCGGCCACATCATCCATAGATGCCCAATCATCCTTCGGAGCCACATATTAAATAGTTGTCACATCATTCTCCATTGCCACACCATCTTCCGCCGCCAAATCATTCCTCGCAGCCACATTATCCATAACATTCCCATCATCATTCGCACCTAGATCATCCATCGCTTCCACATCAACCCTCGCCGCATCATCATCCATTGCTGCAACATTTTCACCAACCCTCGCCGCGTCATCCTCATCACCTTCATTATTCCTCACCCCAATATCTTCCTCATTCACACGCGACATCAAATCTTTAATAATATCATCCTTCGCCCTCACTGCCGCCTCCAACTGCTCAATACGATCGATCAAGATGGATTGAGGAACATGTTCATTAAACCATAAACACGGACAACAATGTACGATAAATAAAAATTTTCAATTGTGTTAAGTATAAATAATAAAGCAATTTCATAACATTTATACTTAACACAATTGAAAATTTTTATTTATCGAGGAAGGGTGTCACACATTCCCAAGCCTAGAAGAATTCATATTTGCATAGCACCGACGTACAATGCATCTATATGAGCGAACGAATGCGATATTTTAGGAATATCTAAAAAGAAATGGAAAAGAGTCTTCTGAATGACTGCAAGCTGCTCTTCGATTATATTCTTCGTTATCTTGATCATCATTGACCGAAACGTATGTGGATGACATCTTGAAGAAACTTCATAACCCGTAGGCGAACTCTCTCTCTCTCTCTGTTGTGTCAATACTGCATGAATCAAAGAAGATATCACCAATAGAATCAAATGTACCATGAAACACATACGTACTATACCATTAAACTTAAATTTAGTTTACAAAAAATGTTCATATAGTATACCTGATAAACGTCTACTAATACGTTTATTGTACTAGTTATTTGGGCCATAACAGAGTATTCTTCATTGTTTCATGCATTTATATGCTCTATTTACACCTCTTTGTGCATTGTAGGACCTTAGGATGTCTACCTAGCGAAAAGGAACGAAAAATGAGCGAAAACAAGGCAAAATGGATTATGATGCTGACAGGAAAATGTCACGACCATGACACATTATGCATCAGGCCGTGACTATTGTGCGAAGTCAAGATTCAACTGAGTCACGGCCGTGACACTTCTTGCAACCATGCCGTGACTCAAAGCAGCAGCGACAAAAGAAATTCATAGATCCCAATCCAGACCTCGGATTGAGAATCCCTTTGGTCAGAGTCAAACTGGAGAGTCTTCTATCTATGGTTAAAAGTTCAGGTCAATCGGACATCGTTTACCCCTCCATCTGAGAGAAATACGAAACTATCGCAAGGCTGTTGAAACTGTCACGGTCGTGACACTACTGCACGAGACCGTGACGCACGGCAGTGAGCTCATTTTGTGCCCAGACAGTGTGACGGCCCATGTCCCAGGCCGTGAAGATGTCAAATTTCACTAAAAAGCCCAAATTCGACTCAGAAAAATTTGGATACCTCTCACATAACCCTAACGCCTCAGAGACGAAAGAGAGACGCCAAGAACGGAGAATTCCACCCGAGAAGCGCAAGAGACGGATCAACGACACAATCACGCCGAATTGAACGAGGAACGAAGATTCATCCACGCCACCATCTCAGATCCATCGGTACATCAAGATCATGAGTCTTCCTTCCCCGTTTTCTATTTCCTTCGTTGTTTTCTCGTCAATTATGAGTAGTTAAATCCCTTCTGTATCTGGGAGTAGATGAACGCTAGGTTTATTCGTATTTAAGACATATGTTTATCGTGACTCGTGTGTTTGACTATCTATCTATGAAATTGCTTCTTCGCTTTAATATGTCTATGTGTTAAAGTGAATGTTTGGAAAATCATTTAGGGCGACAGCTAAATAACGATTAGGCCGTTCGTAGAAGATAGGATTCGAGTATAGGGCGAAAGCAAATACTCGATCCTCGCCTTTAGTAATTATTAAATTTTAGATCCCCGTGAGCGTTTAGGCGACAGCATATTCGTGAACGGGTAGGAAATTACTGCGACTTAGTCTTAACCACGTAGGAACGATATTTCATTGTCTTAGTCGATAATACCTAGCGGGATTCGAATCTCGAGCACATCTTTATCATCTGAAGTTTTCTCATTAGTTTAGGCGTATTCTCTTAATATCTCATTGATTTAGGAGTGATATGTTAGGATCATTTGTAGTATAGAAAATCTGCGCACTTTAATTAGGCTAGATATCGAGTCAATTACTAGTATCAGTCCATTCCTCGTGTTCGATACTCATTTACTCACTTTACTGCACTACAAACGATAGGTCCACTGCCTATCGCACATCGATGATAATAATTAGGTATTCGTTTTATTTATCACTTGTCGCATTTGCACGTTATATTAGCACACTGCGTGTCGATCAATACCCAAACATGTATATACTGATTTTCAAGGTGGTGGTATAAAAAAGAGTATCACAACAACTAAGCGACTATCTACTGAAACCTAAACCCACAGTTAAAAAGAACCACTCAGTTCAATCATGGCCTAATCGACCTAAATCTTAAAATAAATAAACAGGGACTGAAAACCATGAGATAATGGAGGCGTTACGACAACAATCAAGCAACGAATCGGAAAAAATAATCCCTCACTTCGAATCTAATACGACATAAAAGCAAAATTTACGAAACTTACCGGATGATACGTTGGGGACGATTTGCAAGTTCGAATCATGGAGGATCTTTGCTTGCGGCTACGATTAGTCGCGAACCGTGGCTTGCGAGGGCTTGCAGGTTTGAATCTTCGCGACGGTCGGGGAAGGTGGCTTGGTGTAGTGCTTGCGGGTTCTAAGGCTTAAAGATGAGGATCTTGTACGTTTGGATCTGCGTCGCCTCCACTCTTCGAATTGGGGATCTTGTAGTTTGAATTGGGGTTTTAGGGTTTAATTTTGTTTTTAACTTAAATTAAAAAATAAGGTAAAATCGTAATAATGAAATGTTAGAGGGATATATTCGTCCAATCGGTCCTTAAATGATAGTAAACTTTGTACTTGGTCCTTAACTGATATTATTTCTGGCAGGGGGAGTTAAGTGATATAATTTTACCTTGTAGGGATTTATCTGAAATTGTCCCTAAAAAAAATAATCACCCATATTAAAAAACTAGAAATATAAAATAAATGATGTACCAAATGTGAAATTATTACACACTCCTCACCTCAACATTTATAAATAAATAGTACGTTTAGCACACTCGATGTGTGCAATAATATATATAATATACTTTTTATATTTCATAATTTTTATTCGTTTAATGTTTGAAGTATATTAACTTTGTGTCCGTGAAATAAACAAAATCAGTGGTTATTTGTGATTCAGCTGTTCAATTCTACAATCTATTCTACTTTCTGAAGAGCCTTGCCCTCGTATAATTTGGTTTGTAAGTTTCAAAATTCAACCAAACAAGTTTTATCTACAATTAAAAATTTATTAAACAAATAATTCATGTTTGTAAATAAAGAACTACCATTTAATTTCACTTCATTTTTATCTACAGTAAGTAATTACAAAACAATTCCACGTTTACCATTACTCTATACTACAAAATTATTAAATAATATATAAAGAAATTAGAAAACAATCAACTACCTTTCCTTACTCTTTCTAGTTTATCAATAACTTACTAATTTTAGTTAATTATAATTCTACTTTTAATTTAATGATAAATCAATTTTTTGCTTAAATTATAATATGATATTATAGCATACACATTTGAGGGAGCAAGAATACTAGTTACAATTTCGCTACCATCTTAACCACGTTGTTGGTACACCACTACATTAAATGTTTGACACAGTAATAAAAATTAAGATGAATTCCACTTGTACTGTTGTGTTTAAGTCCTTTTCTCAAAAAGTGCCCAGAATTATACACTAACAAAAGGAAAGGAATAGAAAAAGGCAAAGGACTCAATGTAGCAACAAAAACTTGCAGCATTAGTAAAGAAAAAGCATTTGATACTAACGGTTACTAGAGATGCATAAACAACGTAAGAGTCAGCTTGACCACACGTGAACAAGAGCGAGCGAATTACCAGTATATATCTCATTACGATCTTCGTCGTAGAAAAGGGCCGTGATATCTTCGAGTGCCTCAGCCACGGTGCTCCTAACTCTTGAAGAAGAAGACGAAGAAGAAGAAGAACCTCCGGTGAGTTTTTTCCTCCCATTGCACCTTTTTCCGCCGCAGTTTGCACTGCATAGGCACTCCTCCGTAGGGACACTGTCGCCCGCCTTTATCTTTGTAAGGCATTTCCCCGTTAGAATGTTGCTGATGTTGATAGTCCCAGCTGTAATAACAATAACACAGTAAAGAGTAATAACAACTCAAAATGAAGCTCTATAGTGACCGGTCAAAGCAAGAGAGCAATCCCCGAGTTCACGATAGTTGAAAAAATCAAGATTTTAAACAAACTAGAGCTTTTTTTTTTGGACAGTAGCATAATAGTTGAAAGGAGACTTGCAGTTTCCATCAGGTAGTGATTCATCCTTAGGCAATAAAACAGAGTCAAACTCAAAACGAAGTACTCTGTTCAAATAGTCAAGATTGACCTGACCATCAATGCGAGTGAGTGACCAACGAATTCATGATGGTCCAAAACTTCAAGAATGTGACAAAAATTAGAGCTTTTTTTGGGACATTAAGCATAAATCGCTGAAGGGGATAACACACAGTTTCCATCAGATTGTCATACTTAAATTAAATAACAGAGGCAAACTCAAAAAGAATTTCTCCATTCAAATCGTCAAGATTGACCTGACCCATCAGTTCAAGCGAGTGACCTACGAATTCATGATGGTCCAGAACTTCAAGAATGTGACGAAGATTAGAGCTTTTTTTTCGGGACATCAGCATAAATCGTTGAAAGGGGCTTACAGTTGTTTCCATTTTCATCAGACAGTAATTCATCCCTCTCGGCTTTGCAGTAAGAAATAATGAGGTCTTGATCGCGGGTGATGTAGATGTTATTCGTATTACAATCGGAATGCCATAAGAGATGATCCTCGAATGAGGTCACGAGCTCCCCTCTGAAGTTCCAAACAGCGACCTTACTGTTTCTGAAGGTAAGGAACAGTTGATTTTCGTATAGAAATATGAACGCGGATGGGGTCACGAACTCCGTTCTGCTGACTTCGGTTATTTCGTGGCTGCGAACCTGAAAACAAAATTGCAACAAATTAAAACCTTGCAAGAACGAAGCACAGAAAACAAAAAGAACCAAAGTGAAAAGTGCAAGTTTACGTCGTGAATCTGAAGGTTTTCGTTCTCTTGCTTTACTAGGAGCTTCTCGTTGAACTGTTCGATGAAGTCTACTTTCTTGCCTCTGTGGAGTACGTGGTTGAAGGATTTAAGAACGGTGCCATCCTCTATTGAGAGGATCTGTAAGGGTACGCCGCTGTGGGTCTTTGCGAATATCAATAGCATGATTCCTGGACTGTTATCCGACAACCAAAATGAAAAAAAGACCCAAAATGCATACTATAAGAAAGAGTCAAAGGTGGATCTAAAAGTGAAGAAACATAAAAAAAAATACCTGATTTTGATCTCTTGAACATTCTTATCTGCAATGGAATACAGCATTGTATAGTTTCTCAGGTCAAAGACTTTGTATATTCTAGAGGAAGACCGAACAAATCAGTAGAACCCTTGAGCTCCCATTAGAATAAATCACCCAAATTCAAAAGGTAAAAACACTAAATTCATCAAATGCTCACCTATCATGAGCAGAATGAGTAAGAACCTTTCCATTAACATCATCAAACTCCACAAACCCGGGATACTTAAGAGACTCAGACCCAAAGAGTGGAAAACCAGCATCAGGTTGTCCCCTTTTGATGTACCTAAAATAGCAGCGAATCGTGATAAGTATGTGTATAAAAGAAACAAATGTAAGCAGCCACAATAAGTAAATGCCAGATGAAAACCATACTCAATTCGGGTAGATCTGCATTTTAATGAACTGAATTCATCTGAAGCATAAACCGAAACAGTGATGAGCGAATCGTTATTCTTGTTGTAAAATAAGCTCCGAATGACTTCATTGGGGTAGACATTTAGATAGCATATTCTCTCGTTAGTCTCTGCAATCAAAAGTTAGCATACAGAATAAGGAAAACGAAAAAATAAGTCCACGAATAGCTATTCATTCTATGTTGACTGTTGCTAAGCACCTACCTCGGCTAAATGCTGCACATAACCCCGATTGTGCCAGAGAAAAGATAATATCACGAGCAGCGATTATCTCAATTATTTTTGACCTTTTCTTCAGAAATGGCAGAGCCAAGTAACAGAGTCCCTTGGGATCATGAGTATCATATTCCTCCTGGCAAAGCAATACAAGTCAGGCCATGGATCGAATTTAAGAGGCGTAAAAGGTAGGGAATGAAGTACCACAAACAAGAACAAAATCTTACAAACAATGCGATACAATACAAAGAAATCTTCACGCCCATCCACAATACATACGTGGAGAGCAACGATTCTTAACAAACGTAACGAAATCGAACCTGGAGAGTAATATTACGGAAACGTTCTTGAGCATTATTGGTGCTGAAAGCACGGCTACGCTTCGACGAAATCTCCCTTCTCTGAAGCTTCTTTACACTGTTGACAGACGCGTCGGCGCTTCCGTGGGGACGCTTCTTCGCCAGCACTCTCCGCCCCGAACACGGCCGTGGACTCGACGTCAGTCTTCTACCGTCCATCCCCGATTAGCGTCGTCGCCGAAATCGAAAAACTTAAACTCAAAATGGGCACGCGCAGTCGAAGCAAACCAGCTGCGATGCTGCTTGAAATTGGTAGCTGAATGATGGGTTCTCAAATTTGGCGAAAATTGAAAAACCCTAGATCTACGAATCCTATAAAAAGAGAATAGCTGGTACAGATGATTTCTCTGAGAAAAGATGCACAGGGGTTCCTACAGAGCTAGACTTAATCCGTTTCTGCAGAAAAGCGGTGAAATTTCACACGACGACCTTCGTTCTTGACATCAATGGCGTTTTCACGCTACAACCTTCACTTCAGGTGATATTTGAAACCTAAAGCAATTAAACAAAAGGGAGTGGGTGGGGAGAAAATGACTAGAATATACTTACTAAAAAATGTTTAAGAATGTTAAATATCAAACGGTTACGGAACCAATTTAATAAGTTATTCGAGTAATATATACAACCGAATAAGTAGGGGTGGTAAACAGGTCGGATTGAGTCACCTTCGGTTCAACCCATATAATAAACGGGTTGAAAACTTCAACCCTGACCCGACATGTTTACTTAAACAGGTTGTGAAATCAAACTTAAACCCAACCTGTTTTAATCCTAACCCAACCCGCCAACCCGTCAACCCGTTTAAAATTTAAAAAAAAAAAGAAAAAAAATAAAATTGACATAATTATAAATCCAAGTTAAACAAAAAGAAGGATAACTAATGCAATTTATTTTCTAGAAACATCATGTGTGAGCGTGAGAGTGGATAGAGAATTATGATTAATCCTTTTATTTTATTTATATTAATAATAATTTAATAATATATATTATTCGGGTTAAATGAGTTGATTGCGGGTTGATTTGGTGTTGAAAATCTGAATCCTAACCTAACCCACTTAATAATTGGGTTGGGTTCGGGTTTACCCATTTACGTAAACAGGTCAAAAATGCTAACTCGAACCTGCTATTTTCGGGTGTCGTTCGTGTCAGGTTGGCGGTCGGGTCGATTTTTAACATCCCTACGAATAAGTACTCGAATAAGATACTCGAATAATGTATACGACTCGAATATATTACAAGACCCGAATAAATACCTTTCCAACGATATAAATATTTATTCGAGAGAACCCGAAAAGGACACTCTAAGAAACTCAAATAATGTATGTAGTCGGAAAAAAACATCAATAAATTAGAATAAGAACGGTCAGATTAAAAACACCACATTCGAACCCTATTTCTTTTTCTTTTCTTCTCTGCTCTTCGATTTTTTCATAAACTCGAATAAACAATCGAATCGTTCCACAAAATGTGCCAACGATTACAATGACGAAAACGAAAAGAGCTACGCCGGCTGCGCTTCGACGGGACCGTGTCGATGAAATTATTGACGGCGATAGAGTCACGGTGAGTTAACGTTATTGGGTTTTCGGTACTTTATGCTCATTTAGTTTAATCGACCTATTTTCATGTTAAATCGATGATGAGTAAACGTCGAAATCGAAATCGAAGGGGTTTAGGTGAATTTTGGAATAAAAATTTGAATTGTGCTTATTCGAGTTTTTTATTCGAATATTCTATTAGCGTAACTTATTCTTTATTCGAGTTTATGATATTCGAATAATATGTTCAAATAACAATGGTTTTTCAAATAGCGGTGGTTTTTGTTGCAATTGTCCAGATGCCGGCCGATAGTTTCTACCATGCCACCCTTACGTTGACATCACAGTACATGCTAGTTTGCGTACGCATTCATACGCTTTTGAACGAAAGGGAAATGGCGGAGATGGTCGCTATGACCCAGTTCGAGAACCTGATAAAGGTGGACCGAGACCACTACAACTCGAACATACTGTTACGGTTTCTGATGAGCCGACAGGCGAGTATGTGCCTGACTCGCAGGAGCTGTGGATGGTCATTCGCGAGCGACCGTTAGGATTTTCGTTGGTCGAGTATTGCTTGCTCACCGGCCTGCACTGTCACGCTACCGATGATCAAGTGATACCGTCATCGAACGAGTTTGCAACGAGGCATTGGCCTGGTATGATTCTCCTGTTTTTATCATTTTGAATCTTTTTTACTTCAATTTTAAAAACTGGCTCGTAGGCAAGAGAGATATATATAGATGATCTGGAGCAGAAGGTTAACGATATGATGCGCGATGCTACCACCGATGGCAACCCGTACGTGAATATCGAGAAATTGAAGATCGCGGCCCTATATTTTGTCGTCGGGGTACTAGGGCCGCGGAGAGTGAAAAGGGACTTGAAGGTTAAGAGCGCGTGGCTCCATCTGGTGGAGGATTTCGATGGCTTCAACAAATATCCTTGGGGAAGGATTGCCTTCGACGAGGTTCTATATGGTCTGAACAAAGACAAGTGGAGAAGCGTCGGATGATGACCTCCAAGGGAAAATACCAGACGACCTTTGATATTAGCGGCTTCGTCCACTCGCTTCAGTAAAGTAGTTTTATTTAAGTTATTTTATATTTTTTTTAACTTATATATATATATATTCTCTTTTATCAGGTTCTTGCTTACGCATGTTGACCGAGTGTCGAGGTCGATTTTGCAAGGAGGAAAAACGATGAACGACTCCCGGTACCCCGCATGTGCCATTGGAAGACCAAGTTCTTCGGCAAGAGTTCTGCTCCGTCATGGGAAGCGGTGGAGCATCTCTTCAACGATGTGGAGATGGATGTAATTATATAAATTTATTTATAAGATTGATTTTTAGAGTTGCATATCCCTAATTGGATTCAGTTTTTTAACGTGTACAAATACATAGGATGTGCGGTGTTGACTTACACCATCCGCTGTTGAAGTTGATTCAGATCACGGCCGCACGATTATTGGTTTTTATGGCAGCAGGAATGATGCCATATTCCAGAGGATAGTGGAGCATCTTCTGAATGGATGTTGGTCTACTGCGCTAAGCCATCGACTTGGTCCATCTCCTCCAGCGTCTCCTCATCCGCAACGTGAGGCATCCACTCCTCCGCGACGTGAGGCATCCCCTCTTCCTCAACGTGAGGCATCCACTCCTCTACCTGTTTCTTCTTCTTCAATAGTCGCCCATATTGACAGAAGAATGGACAAGATGGAGTCGATGTTAGGGATATGCGGGAAGAACAAATTCGTCTCGCTAATAAAGTGGAGGCCGAGAGGGGTCGTTGAGGACAGCGATTAGGGAGTTACGCGCGATAGTGCTCGAGGGTATGCATTACTTTATGTTTATATAAAATTATATTGGTATATATTACTTAAGTTCAAAACTTATTTCTCTTCGTTTTTAGGTTTTGAGACGCTGAGGTCGACAAGGGAATGAGATAGGAGTTATGATACGTCAGAGACAAATACCGGTATGTTTACGTTTTACGTATTTCCTGCTTTAATTGGTTTCTCTTTTGGTAATCTTGGGTCTCAATGTTTGCGTATTACTCCCATTTTAGGTTTTGAGAGGACGGTGACAGAGGCTAAGACGGGGAATGAGACGGCCGAGACGACGAGGAGCCGAGATTGGGATGGGATTGAGACGGCCAAGACGGAGGCCGAGAGGGGGTGACGGAGCCCGAGGAGAGAGGGGGGTGACGTAGCCCAAGGCCGAGAGGGGGGTGACGGAGCCCAAGGCCGAGAGGACGGTGATTGAGCCTGAGGGCGAGAGGGGGTTGACGGAGCCCGAGGTCGAGAACTAAGAAAACGGGATCAGCCTGAACGTGAGAAGAAACGATCAAAAGTGCTGAGCAGTCCGCTTGTGCCGTTGCTCGATCGACCCCTCCTAGTACAAAACCTCGCCTCAGCAACTTAGAGCATCACATGTTCTCGAGGTTGAAAAACTGGGATGCAGTCAATGTCGAGTTGGAAAGAATGAGTGGATCTGAGGAACGGACGAGCATAATACAGGGTTATGAGAAGCAATTCTTTAAAGAGCTATCTGATCCAAAATTTTGGATCTCCGAAGCGGTATGTTCTTTTTGCTCAATATGTTCCGATTAATCAATTATTTCGTTTAATAACATATTATGCTATTTTTGAAGCACGTCAACGAGGTATTCCAGGGCTTTATTGCGATGCAAGAATGTTGCGCGCTTCCTGTGGGACGAGTAGCATTCATGAATACCAATTTCGCACAAGCGGTCTTCTATGAGTCCACCAAAGGTCGCCCGTGGGATATGGACTCGTTCTGACTATTCGCTACGGGAGAAATCAGTTCGCCTGATAAGCCGTCCCTCCACTGGAACCAAGCGGAAGCTGCCGTCATCTCGTTGGCATTTAATAGTCATTGGGTGCTTCTAGTCGCTCGGTAGGAGTGAGCGCGGTGCGGTTTGGGCGGTTCTTATCGAAAATTCAAGCCGACCCAATGTATTGCGGTTTTTGAAAATTTACCCCAAACCCGATCATAAAAATCTTAACCCGATACGTTGCGGTTTGCTTGAATGCGGTTGAGTTGGGGCGGTTTTTGCGGTTTTTTTCGATATTTTTTTATCACGACAAGAAACCACCATAGTAAGTATAATCGAAAAATACATATCACAAACTTGGGTAAACAATAAAATATTTATAGTAGTATAATGTCATCTTAACAAGAAACAAAAGGAACACAAGCAAAAGTCGGATAACTCACATTCCTGTATTAAGAATAGAAAAGAGATTAGTACTTCAAATCAAATTAAAAGGTTTTTATTTAATAAAAAGGAATAAGTAACATTAAGTTTTGAGGCTTCACATCAACTATCGTCCTTCAAACTATCGTCCTTCAAATTTGAAGTAGAAGCAGCAACCTCTGTAAAAATAAAGCAATGTAATGCATTTATATTCAATAAAAATTTCAAAATGAAATATAAATACCATCATTAGGGGTGAGCATTTAACCCGTCGGACCGCCCCACCCAATCGATCCGACCCAACCCAGACCGCAAGTGTCAGGTTAACGGGTCGATGGGTTGGTTTGGGTTTTAAAATATAAAACCGCATATTTTGCGGTCGGGTTTGGATTTGTATTTTTTAAACCGCATAAAACCGCACCCAACCGCATATACTAAGAAAATAATTTTACTATGTATGTTTTATAAAATATTTCATAAAATAGTTGTACCACTAGTTAATTCAAATTGTCTAGCTAGGAAGACATAAGCATTAATATATACTAGTAGTTCTGCATACTCACATGCCTGTGCATATACATATACTATATTGATTTTATCTTAAATACATAGTGTAAATTATAATAAATATAAAATTACATACCAAATTTAGATTTTGCAGGAAAAGATAGTGGATGATTTTTTTTAGTTTTTATATTATTTTTTAAAAGGGCAGTGGGTAGTTATCTTTTTAATTTTATATTATTTTTAAAAAATATTTATTTTGTATATGAGATATAATTGGTCAATAGACAGACTATATTAATTGAATTAGTGACAGTTTAACCAAAGGCCTGGGGCTTAATAAAATATAAGCATTAATATATATATATATATATATATATACATACATATATAAACCTTAAACCCTAAAGCCAAATGGAAATAGGAAAGCCCAATTAGATAAAATATTAATAGCCACTAAGTTAGTACAAAGAGGTTGGAAGGGAGGCTCGGGCCTTCGATTGTAACACACACAACTTAAAAAATCCTTTGATTTGAAGTACTAATATTTTTTCCTATTATCGGGAATGTGAGTTATCCGACTTTTGCTTGTTACTATTGTTTCTTGTTAAGATGACATTATACTATGTAATATTTTATTTTTGATCCAAGTTTATGATATGTTTTATTACATTACTTACTATGGTGGTTCTTTCGTCGTGATAAAAAGTATCGAAAAAACCGCAAAAACCGTCCCAACCCAACCCAACACAAGCAACCGCAATGTATCATGTTAAGATTTTTACGATCGGGTTTGGGTAAATTTTCAAGAACCGCAATACATTGGGTCGGGTTGAAATTTCGATAAAACCCGCCCAAACCGCACCGCGCTCACCCCTAACCATCATGAAGTTCCTCAAGCGTCTATATTTCATCTAATATTCTCCAATATCTAATTGTTTTAAACGCAGCTAACTTTGACTACAAACAAGAGCTTGCACTGTTTTAGGATCTAATGAACTCCGAAAAGGATCAAGTATCCGACCACTAGTACTAAAGGCTTGTTCTGAAGCAATAGTAGACACTGGAATAGCCAAAACATCTCTTGCTATTCGAGAAAGAATAGGATACCTCGAAGAATTTATCTTCCCCCAATTCAGAATATCAAATGATTCATCTACTTTGACAAGAACTTCAGCCAAATATTGCGCCAACTCTGATACATTTTCTTCTTTTCCGTTCTGCTCCAGATGTTTATCAAAATCATGCTTGATCAAATTCATAATATCCCCATCAATTTCATTCTCTTCAATGGCCGTCGTTGGATGATCCTTCGGAATTTGAGAAGTATGTGAATCATAAAGCTCCTGATAACAACTATAGAGGACACTCACTGCATTTTCAATTTCCTCTCTAAAGTTAACCCATAACTCCCAGATCCATACATACGGCTCAAGCAATACGATACATACTTCATCTTGTAACGAGGATCAAGTACAACAGCAACAAACAATATTCATTAATGTTATTAACGTTAGACCAATATTTATTGTACTTCTCTCTCATTCTCGTAGCAATTCTCTGCAAGAAGGGATCTTAGAAGATGTTATTAACAACTCCCCTCTATCATTTTAAAATGATCCCAAATTTGAGAAGTAACACTCTTTGATCGTTTACCTGCAGCTTTTTTTTTGCTTTTGCGGTGGTTGAGAAGACTTATCTTCTAATTTCCTCTTGAAGATGGAGAGATTGAAGTAGTTTCATTGCATTCTTTTGTACCTAAAACATCATGAAAAACACAATAATAAACAAACACGCAACATCAGTATATGAAATCAAAGACCATCATTGAAGGTTAACTAAGTTACCACATTCGCTCCGTCAACTGGTTGGATTAACACCTCCGTTGGAGCTCATCTTGTTATTATAATAAATCTGTTTAAAGTTATCCGACGAAACGTAAATATAGCATTGAAGAACAAGGAATATCTGATCCGAGATAGTTGTCAAACCGATTAGGACAAAGCTGTAATTAGGGTTTGAAACAAAGCCTCCAACGTGTGTTATTTCGTTCAAAGATTTTTTTTAATATGTATGAAATCGAAACGTGTGTTATTTTTTCAAACCCAAACCAACCCATCGACCCGTTAACCCGATAGCGGTTTGGGTTGGGTTGGGTCGCTTGGGTGGGGCGGTCCGATGGGTTAAGTGCTCACCCCTATCGCTCTGTTCAAGGAGAGAACCATTCATATTTTCGACTCCGACTGGTCAAATAATCCGGATATGCGATTCATGAAGCCGTACGTCGTACCCCTCTCCGGATTGATATCGTTGATGCTTCAACACGTAGGTGTAAATGAAAATACCTTATTCGAGTAGTGTATTTGAATGTTTTCGATTTTCCAAAATCACTCAACTACGTGCATTTGTTGAACTTCGATATTAAACATTATCCGAGTATTGTTGTCGAACCTATTCGAACTTCCACACATCATTCGAACAGTTATTAAAAATCCAACTATACAATGTTAAATGTGTTGCTTATCTTAGTATTATTAGTGTTTTACAGATTCATGAAGTAAATTATATCAAATTAAGATATGATATCATCTCAAAAGTTGAATTATACTCGATTATTATCAAACTCATCTCTACAAAAGTCGAACTATTTATCATTCCACCAAAACTCATTCCACGATTATTATCGAAAATTGTTTTTGTTTATCAAATGAATTATTAACTTTGTAAAGGCTCTAAAACATCGAAATATTTATATTTCTACACCTAGATATTGAGATAAACATAATTAGTATTTTACAAGAAACAAGTCGAATAAAAATACATTATCCGATCCGAATGTTTTCGATTTTCCAACTATACTCGAATAATTTCATTTTCGGTCTTTGATAGGTTAATTATGTTATTCGAACTTCTCTTCTATTCAAATAAAAAGACATTCTTCGAGTAATGTATCCGAACGTTTTCGATTTTCCAACTGTACTCGAATAATTTCATTTTCGACCTTTAACTTATCCGAATGTTTTCGATAAACATACTCGAATAAGTTCGTTTTCGATCTTTAACAAGTTAATTTTGTTATGCTAACTTTTTTTTATTCTAATAAAAATACTTTATTCGAGTAGCTGATCCTAATGTATTCGATTTTCCAAACATACTCGAATAAGTTCAGTTTCAATCTTTAACACAATTTTATTCGAGTAACATTTTCGAGCTATTCGAACCTCCATACAAAATTCGGCAAACAGAGACTAAAAATCCAAATATGAATCCAAATATGAATCCTTACCAACGATACAATCTTACAATATACATAGCAACATTGTATCACTGATCATATTACAATATAATTAACGTCTATGACCAAATTCACCGATAGACGGAAACCTACTTTCTTTTCTTCTACCATGCCAGGCGGTAACACCAATTCCTCCATGGTATCCCATTCGATTTGGTCCGAAATCGGAGAAACTCGTCCATGATAAGTGAACTGCCACGTTAGCACAAATAATCCAAACACAACAGATATAAAGACTTGTTCGCTCGTAGACTCGCTGTGATTGCATGCGGACACGAAATCCTGTAGATATCGAATTGGCGGAACGCACATGTCTTCGATTGCAGATTAACAACAGCACGACTCCCTGAAAATCGGACATCATACTCTTGCGGAGCGATTTCACGAACTTCGTACCCTTGACTTAGCGAATACCTTTCACGGATATTGTTTCCACCATTGGGGTAAATTATGTGGTTGCTTGTATGGATTTCTGTCTGTATCTAGCAAACCGATCCGCCGTCATCCTCTGTATCGAATCCAGAAGCGCAATGATTGGGAGCTTTCTTTCTTCAAGGAGTCTTGCATTGATCGAGTCGACTCCATTCGTAGTCATGATGTTATAGCGAATTATCGGAGAATAAGCTCGACTCCGTCGTACTTAGTAGCATTTGCTTCCAAATACACATGTGTGGTAGGAAACCTTTCCTCAAAATCCTTATATTGTGAATCAAAGTCACATTGCTTGTATAGTTTAGCAATCCGCATGAACATCTCAGTCGCACCCTGCTTCTTACAACGGTCTTTCATATTTTCTGATAGATGCCATATACAATGACCATGGTGTGCACGATTATAGATGTTTGTAATGCCGACTTTGATTGAAGCAGCTCTATCGGAGACGATAACAAGATCTTCCTCATTGGATACGACTGCCAAGAGCTCATTCAAAAACAACGTCCAAGCTTATATCGACTCTACATCGTCAATTATGCCCAAAGCCAAAGGAAACTGATGGGTGTCGCCATCCTCTGCCAGTGCAACGAGTAACGTACCGTTATACTTTCCTTTCAACCAAGTGCCGTCGATGCAAACAACCTTCCTCATATGACGGTATCCCGCAGTACAAGCACCAAGGGATAGAAATACATGTTTAATCTCCGCTCATTGTCTAGATATAGACTTACTATGGTTTCCGGATTCAACCTTTTTAATGTCGACAAGTATGACGGCAACAGCTTGTAACTCTCGTCGGGGTCACCCTTCATTGCATTGTGTTCTAAAATACATCCTTTACATGCTTTGAAGTATGAAACTTCGATCCCACGATTTCTCATCATTGTTCGAATTAGTTTAGAGGCCAGTGTACTTGTTGAGCCCTAAAATGATTCAAGCAGCATATCGCTCACGAGTCACGGAGGGTGATGATGCTTGAGTAAGTCTTGCCTATTTGCAAGGCCGCACGTATGTGTGTTGCAATATGTACGAATCGAAAATACGGATGTATCCTTAATCCTTGACGTCCATATCCTCCAACTACATCCCTCCTCTTTGCATTTCACGGTATAGACCGATCGAGAACATTATATGCTCCAGAGCTCGAAGGATGCATCAACGGCAACTCTTTGGATCCTCTTCTTGGCAGCTCTCTTATCTTCAAATTTGTCACCGACTCTCATGGTGGAACCATCCGTAAAAGAATACCGATAACTAGGAATAATTTCATTTTCCTCCTCATCCCTATCTGCATTTTCTTCAGTTACGCCGTCAAAATTGATGTGCACGTTCTGCCATGTAACAACATTGTCATCAAAGTTGGCTTGCACGTTCGCTTCATCGTGACCCTCACCGCCATAACTCACATCCTCATCACTGCCGAAGTCGATGATACGATCAAAATAACCATCGTCGTAACCACCTCCACCGCTACGTACCTCAACTGGAAAAGGACTAACTTCATCATCCGCAAGAGTTTGACGGAGAAGGGTCATAGCGTGTCTGATTTCCACATAGAGAATCGGTCTATCCATTGGACCCCCTAAGTAGATATAAACCTTCAAGTCTCTATCATTCCTTATATACAATGGAGCACAACCTCTCATACGTAGTTGATAACTCAACTTTAACTCCGGCCTCCCGCTTACATTAATAGACGCATATATTTCGTTCGCAGATCCTCCAACAAACAGCAATCACCATCGAACCCAATGGGCTTTATTTGTTCTCATCCTTGGAATCCAACTATGTTGTTATCATCTCCAATAATCCATTCTCCATCATAGTCAATCATGATGCTGGTCTCGAATTTTAAATCAAATGTACTATTCGAATAAATTAAACACTCAAAAAAATTATTCGAGTAATGTATTCGAATTATGCGATTAAAGCTTGTTCGAATTAATAAGCTAGTACGTACATCGAGCATTCCAATATGTTGAGAAACACTTATTCGAACTATCTTTTGGAGCAAAAAACAATCGAATAATATACTCAAATAAAGTATTGTTACGAATAACAGGTTCGAATTTGATACGTAGAACTTATTTGAACAATATTTTCGAACAGGAAAAAAACCGAATAATATATTCGAATAATAAAAACACGGCATTTTCCTTCACACAGATCGACCGTGAAAATGCTAACCACCACTACCCATGATGCGAAGTTCAAGTTCCCGATACTCGAACGTAAAGTGTGGTTAACATGAACGAAATTTGCGATGCGCGAAAGTACAGTTTAACGAAATTGCAGAAAACAAAATGCCAGATTATTTACTATATATGCGTTGAAGAACAGAATCGAGAGTCTTGGATCTTGGTGTTCCGGATCTAGTGGAAATTCGTTGGATGATTCGGTATTTGCTCGTTTTTTGGCTCGATTTTCTGTTTTTCATTGATGGTTCGTTGGTTTTTATTTTATATTAAAAAAGATATATTTAATGATTAGTTTAGTTATATTAGTTAGTTAATTAAACTCACTCCTTTTTTTTTGAATTGATCAAGTCCCATAAAAAGTAATCATTTTGTTAAAATAGCGCCTTCATTTCACTTGTTCGAAAATAAATCTACTCTCTTTTATTAAGTCTCGTGCTTGGTATAAGTAATCCGTCAATTTAATTAAAAATAATAATATTAAAATTGAAATTATCAATTTTACCACTCTATTTTTAGTTATATGTTATAATGCATTTAGGTTATACAGCACACGCCTTTGAGTATGCCAAAATACTAGTAGTAATTACAAAAAAGAACATACTGTTTGCAGTTACGGTTCAACCAACCAATTTATTCTTCTATTCTTCTACGAAAGGGCTATGATTTGGTCTGTCGCTTTAATTTCAGTTTAGTCCTCTATTTATAATTTAATTAATTTAATAAGTTATTATTTCACTTCTAAATTTTTTAGTTATTATAGTTATATCCCAACACGTTAGCTTTCACTTTATATATTTAAAACTATATTTCATTTATTAAATATTAAATATTATAAATATCAAAATTGAAGTAACGTAAAAAAAATATAATTATATTTTAAGCACACGCATAAAGTGTGCGGAAATAGGAGTGTTGTGAATCTGACTAAACCGTGTCGAGTCCATGTTTAAATATTTTATTATCATTTTCGTTTCATAAATTTCGGACGTCATGCATCGTAGTGGAATTGGAATGCTTATCTTTTTATAAAAGGGAAGAAGAGAATGGCTTCACAAAACAATCGTGGCGAACAAGGATTTTTAATTGGAGGAGTCAGAAAGTTACTGATGCGTTCCAAAAAATCGCCCTTCACGTTCGCGCAAAGTAGACCGTTTATTCCCATGGATTGCCTGAATATCAAAGAGAAAACTAGAAAGGCGCCGTTTCGGCGACGCCCCTCCGACGCTCAAGTCAGATAATCATCTTCTTCATAAAAAACAGGTAATTACAGGTGCTAGGCTCAAAAGACAGTTTCAGTGTTCGTAAAGGCATACCTGCGAAAGGATTCGGTTATGGCCTTTTATACTAACCTTGTTTCACCTTGCCTTGACCTGGTCATCACCCTAGCCCGCTTCTTTCGCGGACTTCTCGCGACGACGTGGTCTTCCCCACGTTCTTTCGCACGTTCTCCTTCGCGATTAGCTCGACGCGCTCACTTCATGTCATAAGATTAACTCGCTCAGCTCGTTCTTCTCCGACTTAGTCGGCCTACTCTCGACCTTCTCGAGGTCTCTCGGGTCATCAGCCCGACGCTATTTTCTCCTTTTGAATCGCATTCTCTGCGGGTTACTTCCTCGCTCTCGGGTTCGTCCTCGGTTTTCTTCTCGGCGAATATATCTCAGATAATCTCCTCGACTCGCGGGTTATTTTACCGTTAGCCGAGATCCCGGGAGTGACATTCTTCATCGTCGTTGTCCTTCAGACGTCTATTGTAATCATCGGGTGTCAAAAAAGAGAGAGTTGTCGTAGAATTACTTTTTTGGAGAAAAAACTACTCTTCTTCTATCGTCTCCATGGTTTCTAAGAACCCCAAATTGGAGATAGTGCCCCATGTCTTGAGATAATGGGGTCATATAACCACCCACATTTTAACCCACGGTGACTTAGCCCCATGTTAACCTCTTCCCATGTTCCCACTCGCATCTTGCCACATGGTGCCTTCTAGAATATTTCATGTTGCTCCATCAATTCATTCAACTATTTCTAACTGGCATATGCGCTCTTCAGCTCCCTCGTTCAGGTGATGTCCTCGGTGTAGTGCTCGAGCAAGGCTTTATCCGCAGCCTGCCTTCAGCATATTATTCGAGCATGGGATCATTCTTCGCGAGCGCCTCCTCGGGCCCGGTTCGCCCCAGGACGGTTCTTGTGGGGTGTCGCTCGGGAAGTTTTGTGGCGGGGGGGTGATTTTTGCGGGGAATGTTTCTTTCCCACCTCTTACAATTAGACTCGAATATTTGAACGGTTAAATCCAGGGATAACAATAGTCCCCCCAAAAATAGTCCAAAAAGAGTGTAGTGAGTTATGGACGTAGTAGGTAAAATATTCGAGTTTGGAGAAGAAGAGAATCTTATCTTGCCAAGATTTTTGCCGAGCCCTGTTTGGGGATATTCAACCTATCGTCCACGGATCATGTTTCCTCGGGCATTACTTGTGCAATTCAATTCAACTCGTTCGCTCGGGGTTTTTCATCGAGGTTCGAGGACTTACGAATTTTTACTCAAATTTATTGAAGTTGCCTCCTTCACCGAGGATTCAGGAATTTTCGTGCCTCATCCATCGAGGACTTAGAGATTTTCGTGCCTCATTCATCGAGGACTTAGGGATCGGGGACTTAAGGGATTTTTCGTGCCTCATTCATTGAGGACTTAGAGATTTTTCGTGCCTCATTCATCGAGGACTTAGGGACTTTTCGTGCCTCAATCATCAAGGACTTAGGAAGTTTTCGTGACTCATTCATCGAGGACTTAGGGACTTTTCGTGCCTCATTCATCGAGGACTTAGGAATTTTTCGTGCCTCATTCATCGAGGACTTAGGGTTTTTTGTGCCTCATTCATCGAGGACTTTTATCATCAGGGTCTTCTCAATCATCCCTTTTCATCGGGGTCTTCTCAATCGCGCCTCATTCATCGAGGGCTTTTATCATCCCTTTTCATCAGGGTCTTCTCAATCGCGCGTCATTCGTCGAGGGCTTTCATCATCCCTTTTCATCAGGGTCTTCTCAATCGCGCCTCATTCATCGAGGGCTTTTATCATCCCTTTTCATCAGAGTCTTTTCAATCATCCCTTTTCATCAGGGTCTTTTCAATCACGCCTCTTTCATCGAGGGCTTTTATCATCCCTTTTCATCAGGGTCTTCTCAATCGCGCGTCATTCGTCGAGGGCTTTCATCATCCCTTTTCATCAGGGTCTTCTCAATCGTGCCTCATTCGTCGAGGGCTTTCATCATCCCTTTTCATCAGGGTCTTCTCAATCGCGCCTCATTCATCGAGGGCTTTTATCATCCCTTTTCATCACGGTCTTCTCAATCATCCCTTTTCATCAGGGTCTTCTCAATCGCCTCTCATTCATCGAGGGATTTTATCATCCCTTTTCATCAGGGTCTTCTCAATCGCGCCTCATTCGTCGAGGGCTTTCATCATCCCTTTTCATCAGGGTCTTCTCAATCGCACCTCATTCATCGAGGACTTAGTTCAAATCGTCCAAGGTTTTGTCCGAGCCCCTTCCTCGAGGGCATTTTGGCAAAATTCGGCGAAATCATACCTTGTCTCTCAAGGCCTTTGGGTTTCCCCGCAAAGGATCTGTGAAGAAAGTTATAAAATTCGATATGTCATGATAAAGTATAGAGGTACCTCCCTTTCTCTACAAAGCGAAGGTGGTTGTCTTCGGCAAGGCCGCCTATTAGAATCATTCGGCATCGTTTTAATCTTGATCTTTAATGGTGGTCGGGGTCGCGTGAACCTGTCGCCCAATCGAGGCCTTAAGATGTGATGTTCGATCGGGTCTCCACGGGCCCGACGTTGGGTGAGGTGCTCGATGTACTTCTAAGGGCAGAGAGCTTTTCGAGGGGCTCGAAGGTGGTAATGGATTCATCCACCGACATCAATGGGCTAGCATCAAGGCTCGGACACACAGTCGGGTTGAGTATATTTGCCCTTCTTACTGGATGATTTGACAATGTTTCCCGAGCGATGATGGTTTTGCTATCAAGGACGCTGCATTCAAAGCACGAGAGGGTATCCTCGATCGGGTGCAATGTAATTATGCGACATATCATCGATGGTTTCTCGATTCCCTGTAGTGCCTTTAACGGGTACTCCTGCACGTAAATAGCTCAAAGGAAACAGAGTGTCGTTAAATTATTTTGCGATCAATATAATCCTCAAGGTCGTAGAATCTTCTTCCACTTTCAAGCTCTCCAATTCTAAAAATATATCGATAACCCCGAAATTCCGAGGGCGTCATTCTCTTGCCCCCTCTGAGACTTGGATCCCCCTCCCTCATGTGGACTTACCCATGGCCGCGAGCAGGTCGGACCTTTAGGCGCACAACATCTGCTACATCTTGCAAATTCATTCTTAGAAAATTCGTTAATTTACACAGAAAGATAATAATCATCTCTAGTATATTTTATTGGTTTGAAAATTCACACTAGCATAGTTAAAGAACTTCCATGTTTTGAAGCTCATGTTTCATAGCTCATGCAACCAAAATCATAAGAACCTTCACGTCTTCCCATATCACTTGCAGTCGTCACGTTCTTCAAATCGAACTCCATAAATAATTACAAGAGAACCATCCACATATCTTCAGAAGCCTCACTTTATTCCCCCGACCCACTGTCATTAGTCTTCATGTTTTCTAAAAATTCCAAGTCTGCCATGTTTTCTAAAATTCCAAGTCTGCCCGTGAATCTCAAATTTCATGCAGTTAGATCCTAAGATATCTAGGCATTCAGTCATTCACATGTTTTTAGTATATAATAATTCTGGTCTCTAGATCTCGGATTTCTACTAATCATTCCGTAAGCAAATCAAAACTCGTAAATATGCTAAATCATCCCAAAAACTTGGAAAAACTCACAATCCGTTTTCGAACGACGTTGTCAGAGGATCCGTTACCGATGAATATCAGATTGTTCGTTGAAGTTGTAAAATTGAATCGACACAAATGTGCCACAATCATTGAGGCTCGGGTCGATTTCCATAATGACATCTAGTTCTGACCCGCCACTCGAGGTGTCTCCACCTGGCAACTTGGTGTGATTTCAGCGAAAAGAAGAAATCTCGAAGAGATGGGCTCAGACCGATCGTCTAAGGCGCAGGAGCTGATTCGGTTCGCATCAGAATTTCCTGTACTCAGATAACTCAAAAGAAACCATAAAAGTGCGGTTAAATCCCCTCACGTTAAACCAAAAGAAACCATCAGAATTCAAATCTGCCATACCCAAAATATGTGATAGCAATACGCGCCATAACCTCCAAAGCCTTCAAGCTCTTCTCTCATCATCTTTTTTTTTATATATATAAACCAGCCAACTCCCAGGATAGATATAACCATCACGAACTAATTTTTCAGCTCAACTTAACTAAAGTTCCAGCAGTCATAACAAAAGGAGATCCCAAGAAAAATCCAAGCAATCAAGCACAGCCCCATTTCGGGCTTCAAAAGCACCGTCAGAAGTTGGTTTAGTAATTTTTTTATAATTTCAGATTTACCCCTGATTTTCATATTTCACAATATGTGCTCCCCAGTAAAATAACAGAATCGACTCATTATTGTAAGTTTTAACAGACCCTGATGCATAAGGAAAACTTACAATCGGGTCCAAGACGTGAGCGACGGCGGATCTGCCATCGGTAGTCAAAGGGGCGGCCATGGTGGTCGCATTCCTCGCCACGATCGTCGGTTTCACTGTAGTTTCCCTCCCACAAACTCATGCGATCATGACTTACATGATAACTTTGCATCGATCGTCTTCTCACTTCTTCGGACGAGTCACCAACGATTTGGCTCCGAAAAATCTGGGCAACGCAGGAAAGAAGGTTAGGCATCTAAAATACGTAGGGTTACTTTTAATTTCACGAGGCATCTAAAATACGTAGGGCTACGAACCTTGTTTCACCTTGCCTTGACCTGGTCATCACCCCAGTCTGCTTCCTTTGCGGACTTCTCGCGGCGACGTGGTCTTCCCCACGTTCTTTCGCACGTTCTCCTTCGCGATTAGCTCGCGCTCACTTCATGTCATAAGATTAACTCGCTCGGCTCGTTCTTCGCCGACTTAGTCAGCCTTCTCTCGATCTTCTCGAGGTCTCTCGGGTCATCGGCCCGAGGCTATTTTGTCCTTTGAATCGAATTCTCCGGGGGTTACTTCCTCGCTCTCGGGTTCATCCTCGGTTTTCTTCTTGGCGAAGATATCTCAGATAATCTCCTCGGCTCGCGGGTTATTTTACCGTTAACCGAGATCCCGAGAGTGAGTCTTCATCGTCGTTGTCCCTTCATACGTCTATTGTAATCATTGGGTGTCCAAAAAGAGAGAGAGTGGTCGTAGAAATACTTTTTTGGAGAAAAAAACTGTTAGAAAAGGTGTGAACGAAATAATATAAAAGGTACAATAAAATCCTAGAAGTACACCTCTTGTACTTGAAAAGGTGTATTGATTAAATTCTAAAAGGTGCACATGAAGAGATAAGTTCTCTCATACGTAGGAGACCTTTCAATATGAAATGACACATACAAAAAGACACATTTGTACTACATGACCCTTGCTAATGGTCCCCCACTTCTATAAATAGGTCACATGCATCATCATTTCAAGATATAAATTCACAAAAGAATTCTCTGCATTTTACAAAGTTTCAATTGTGAGTCCCAAAGCAATAGTATTGTTCGCCGAAGTTTGGCGTATTTGAGATACCGCTATATCCCAAACGTAAGTCGTTGTATCTCGGAGGCGTTTACCGTAAACCGTGGGTATTAGCGTGGTAATTTCGTCTTCAGAGCGTGTATCACGTGCCTCGACTTGTGAATCATTCACACCATTCGCTGAAATATTTGCCGCTTCGAAGATAAAGGCTCCGCAGGAACTAACATTTGAAGATGGAGATTATATTATTACTGTTGGAGACAAGTCGCTCATCGTTTCAAGTGAAGATGAGACCGTGTGCGACGGAAGCGAGTCAAATAAATATTTGAAGATATATTAAGATGGAAACCGACGATAATCAGACTGTGACGCCCACATCGTTCCCATGGTGACTGCCGCTCCCATGCATGGCGAACGACCGCCGAAATTCAGCGGCGCCGACTTCAAAAGGTGGCAACAAAAAATGTTATTTTATCTTACAACTCTATCCCTTTCTCGATTTCTTTCGGAGGACCCGATGACCGTTCCCGAAGATGAGACCGACGCTCAAAAGCGTGCGGCCTCAGATGCATGGCATCATAGTGATTTCTTCTGTAGAAATTATATTTTAAACGGATTAGACGATTCTCTTTACAATGTCTATTGTCCGATTGAAACGGCAAAGGAATTATGGAATTCTTTGGAGGTAAAGTACGAGTCGGAAGATGCCGGGATTAAGAAATTTCTCGTCGGCAAATTCCTAAAGTACGTAATGGTCGACACCAAATCGGTGGTGAGTCAAGTGCAAGAAATTCAGATTATTCTTCACGACTTGTCGGCGGAAAAATTAATCGTGAGCGAGGCTTTTCAAGTGACCGCAATAATTGAAAAATTGCCGCCTATGTGGAAAGACTTCAAGAACTATCTTATACATAAACGTAAGGAAACGCGACTTGAAGATTTGATAGTTCGACTGCGGATTGAGGAAGACAACCGAAAATCCGAAGCAAAGGCGAAGCGAAGTGAGTTCGAGCTAAGGCAAATTTGGCACCAAGCTTCAAAAAAAAGCGCAAGCAACCCACGGGTGGTAAGCAATCCACGGGTGTTAAGCAACCACATGTAAACTTCAAGAAGTTTAAGGGAAGCTGATACAATTGTGGCAAATCTGGGCATCTTCCAAAAGAGTGCCGTCTCCCAAAGAAAATTAGAGAAAGCGCTCATATGGTCGAGAACAAAAGATTCACAATGACTTATCAGAACACGATCTCACCGCTGTTGTCCAAGAAGTTAACTTGGTTGATAATCCACGAGAATGGTGGCTAGAAGCACGGATCCACTCGAATTAATTCACACCGATATTTGATATTTGAAATTTGTGCAAACTCGAGGTGGAATGAAATACTTTATAACATTTATTGATGATTGCACGAGGTATTGTTTACCTACTAAAAGGTGAGCTTTAGATGCTTTTAAGAAGTATAAAGCAGAGGTCGAGAATCAACAATTAAGGCGATTAGAAGTGATCGCGGAGGCGAGTATGTGGCTCCATTTGACGAAATATGCAAAGAGTCCGGTATTATTCATCAAAAACGGCGCCATACTCACCTCAATCTAACGGAATAGCTGAAAGAAAGAATCGAACTCTAAAGGAGATGATGAATGCGCTTTTAGTAAGCTCGGGTCTACCCCAAAATTTTGTGGGGGGGAAGCGATTCTTTCAGCAAATTATATTCTTAATAAAATACCCATAAAATAGGGACGAGACACTATATGAATTATGGAAGAGACACAAGCCTACCTACAAATACTTAAAAGTGTGGGGGTGTTTGGCAAAGGTCGAAATACCAAAGCCAAAACAGGTCAAGATAGGACCTAAAACTATTGACTGTATATTCATCGGTTATGCTGACAATAGTAGTGCTTATCGATTTTTAGTGTATAAATCGGAAAATTCATATTTTCATAATGGAATGACTATTGAGTCTAGAAATGCGGTGTTCTTTGAGAACGTATTTCCTCTTAAAAATAAGGAAGAAAGAATCTCACGAAAAAGGACAGCCGATGAGGCCGAGCTACCTCATAAAGGTGAGGAAGAACCTAGGCGAAGTAAAAGGACTAAGGTGCCCAAATCTTTCGGTCCTGATTTTATAATTTATATGGCAAAGGATGAACCACGAACTATTCGTGAAGCTTTGGCAAGTTCAGAAGCACCTCTTTGGAAAGAAGCTATCAATAGTGAAATAGAATCCATCATGTTTAATAATACGTGGGAGTTAGTTGATCTCCCTCCGGGTTGCAAACCTTTAGGATGCAAATGGATCCTTAAAAGGAAATATAAGACCGATGGAACTATTGATAAATATAAAGCCCGATTGGTTGTAAAAGGGTTTAAACAGAGGGATACGATTTCTTTGATACGTATTCTCCGGTGACTCGAATCACGTCTATACGTGTATTAATTGCGATTGCACCTTACATGACCTTGAAATTCATCAAATGGACGTGAAAACGGCCTTTCTAAATGGGGACCTCAAGGAAGAAATTTATATGGAACAACCCGATGGGTTCATTGCACCCTGAAAAGAGGCCAAGGTGTGTCGATTAGTTAAATCTCTTTATGGACTAAAACAAGCACCTAAGCAATGGCATGAGAAGTTTGACAAAACGATGCTATCAAATGGATTTAAAATCAATGAATGTGATAAGTGTGTCTACTTTAAAGGTACCGCTGAGTCATTTATAATCGTGTGTCTGTACGTAGACGACATGTTGATCCTTGGGAAAGATAATTATTTAATTGCAAGTACCAAGAAGATGTTGAAAAAGAATTCGACATAAAAGATATGGGAAAAGCCGATGTATCTTAGAATTAAAATCGCTAGGAACTCGGAAGGAATCGTTTTATCACAATCCCATTATGTTGAAAGTATGTTGAAGAGGTTTAATGCGTTTGACAGACCTCCGGCTAAGACGCCTGTTGATTTAACTCAACACTTGGCTAAAAATCGAGGTGAACCACTTTCTTAGCTAGAATATTCTTGAATAATTGGGAGTTTAATGTACTTGATGAACTGTACACGCCCCGATATCGCCTATTCAGTGAGCAAACTAAGTAGGTTCACAAGCAACCCAAGCGACGATCATTGGAGTGCGCTTACTCGTGTATTAGGGTACGTAAAGCACACTATGAGTTTGGGAATAACGTATACGAGATATCCCGCAGTACTTGAGGGGTACTGCGATGCAAATTGGATATCAGATGCAAACGACTCAAAGTCGACTAGTGGCTACGTGTTCACGATAGGGGGATGAGCCGTGTCTTGGAAATCATCTAAGCAAACGTGTATAGCTAGATCCACGATGGTGTCTGAGTTTATAGCTCTAGATAAAGCCGAGGAAGAAGCTGAATGGCTTAGAAACTTCTTAGAAGATATTCCTTGTTGGAGTAAACCGGTGCACGCCGTAATGATACATTGTGATAATCAATCGGCGATTGGAAGGGTACAAAGTAGTTTGTACAACGGTAAGTCTCGACATATACGTCAGAGACATAATACAGTAAGACAATATAATCTCGAATGGGGTTATTTCGGTTGACTATATAAAGTCAAAGAAAAACCTAGCGGATCCGCTTACTAAAGGCATAAATCGAGATCAAATGTACAAACTGGTTAGTGGAATGGGTTTAAAATCCACAACATAAGAACAGTCTTAGCGGTAACCCAACCTTGAGAATCGGAGATCCCGAAACCTTGGTTCAATGGGAAAACTAAGTTTTGATAGTTCAGTGAAACACTTGATAACTACACTCATTCCAAAGAACCGTCAAGTGTGAAATCTGCCTAAGTGGTGAGGTTAAGTCTAGGACTTTTAATGATTCCTATACCTAAGGGTCAAGTAAGGCAGGATACTCTTGTATAGGAAAATCACCTTTGTAAGTGAATAAGTAAAATGGCCGCTTATAAACGAACACTTACTAAGCTGAGATATGGTCCAATGCCGAAATGGACACAACGTGTGTAATACCCGAGTCCCGTAAGTAAGTCGGCCAATAAATATGCATACATATTATATGGCTTACATGACTGCATGAGTTATGTGTTGTGACTTTTATATGCCTAGATAATCTTATGCTATGTGCTAACATGACATATATGAATTAGAAATTAGAAGAATTAATTTAATTTAGGTTATTTATTTACTTAGGGTTCCTAGTACATGATATGCTAACTTAGGAAGTTGATTTAATGTATTAAGTATTAATACCACGTTTTGGAAAGCACGAATTGGTAGGAATAATTTCGAAACACATCTCGAAATATTTAAAATTTCGAAATATATGAATCTCAAGATCTATAGAGTTCGAATAGAACTTAAATTTGAAAGGGCTAAATACTGAAATTAGAAAATGTCGAATAACTTAATGTCGAAACATTGAGTATTAAATTCTAGGGTTTTCTATATGTTTCGAAATTTAGTATAGAAGGAGAAATTAAAATAAGATAATACCAAGATAATACCATAAGATAAGATCGACTAAATATCAATGATATTTATCTAACCTTACACGCAACCTCTTGGGAAAAAGGAATAGAAAGAAATAACACCATTCATTTGCAAAACTTCAGAAACCCTACGATAAAGAAGAACAAATAATTCCATTATGAACAAGTGATTAAAGCTGGAAACAGGTATAATTTTCACCCTAACTTTTATATGTTTAACTAGTAGTTTAACATACCCCAAGCATGTTGAGTAGAAATAGTTACCTACGATTAAAGTTTAGTATGGTTCTAATTTTTGTAAACTTCGAACATACGGTTCTTATAGGATTTATACTGCTCTTAAAAAAAAAAATATATATAATAATATATCTTTCGATCTTGGTTTATATGATTCCCATACCAAGAAGAGGTTTTCAAGTGATATAAATTCTAGTTTGATAAGTTTCGTTAGTTTGGTAGGAAGGAATTCGAAAGATTCATGAATGTTCAGTTTAAGAATATTGAGGCCAAGCTAAGATAGCATGTCGAAGTTTAGATTTACTTTATCGAGGTTATTTCATAAGCTAGCTCAAGAACCTATGTGTTATTATTAAAAATATCGAACCATGTTAGCTAATGAAATAATGTCGAGACCTCTATATCGACATTTCATATATTGCTTAGTTAAATGTCGAGACCTTGGTGCTAGTTAAAATATCGAAACATTTAATGTGTAACCTCGACATTTTATTGGTAAACCCAACGCACATCTCGACATCTTATATATATACACCTCGACATTTTAGTTCAATGTCGACATACCTCTCATACACAATACTTGACACATACATATTGAGATTCATTTAAATACTAGCCTCGAGATCATTGTTATTGATTAGATTAAATATCGAAATCCATGTATAAGTATATATCGACATTGTGTTATCATTCTAATATGTAAGCTCGACATCTTAAGTATAATATTAATGTATATCTCGACATTTTAGGTAGGAGCTCAATAGATATCTCGACATTTTACTTAAAATGTCGAAGTCCATCTCGAAGTGTGAAAACCTGATCGAGATTTATATGTCTCGACATTTATTTGATGATTTATACCGAGATTTAATTTATGCCGACTTTATAAATAGTGTAATGTCGAGACATATCTCATGAGATCTATTTCGGGAAATAATATTTCTTAGTCTAGGTTAAAGTTATAAATCTTAGGGTTTCGAAATTTATGAAAGTCCAAAATTAGGGTTTTCTAAATTAAGCCAATTTCTTGAAATTATAACTAGACTAACAAACCCTAATTTTATATGTCTATATATTTAGGGTTTGGAGATTTACGACTTACAGTACGATAAGATTAAATAAGCTAAGGATACCAGGTAAGTGGAAGTCCCATTTACAACACATAACTATATGGGCATGAAAATTATATGTTATGTGTTCTATGATTTTATGTGACTTTCTACGTGAATTATTTGCGTTATATGACACGCATGATTTAATTACATGATATTATGGCATGACATGCATATTCACGACATGAGCATGTGCACGCACGTTAGAACGAAAGGCATGATATGATAGCGTGCATAATATACGATCGCCTGAGAGCGATAAAGATTCGCCGATATGGGCGTCTGATGTCGACTCACAGTTGAGTCACGGCTCTTCTATGCTACCATGGTGACGTCGTATGGCGCTACCGTTATGACATGACATGTACAAGGCAAGACATGATTTTAGGGCTAATGCCCTCATGGCGGGTCGTGAAACCTGGAGGGTGCGAGCTGAGGGAGTAAGCGACACCGAGGGTACCTCTGGTGTTGACTACCTCAGATTTGGCTACCAGTGTGAAGCGTCCGCGTGGCGTATGAAACCACCTTGGGACAGAAAAGGCGCCCTAGGGTTAGCCTCCCTTGAGTGGGTATTGCCACTTATATTTATTTATCCCTAGTGGATTCGAGCTCCATGATGGTGCATAGCAAGATAGCCGAGGGCCCTATATGACAAGACAAGACAAGGAAAAATATGAGGTCTAGGAAGCATTGGCGCGGATGCCTTTGCGAAATTAGGACACGAGCACGGCATGCATGGCTTTCACTTACTGAGCTTTATAAGCTCATTCCACGTATTTATGTGTTGTAGGTTTACGGGATCACGGTACGTGATACCATGGCGAGGCCAAATTTTGAAGCTTCCGGAGGACTTTTGAGGTGGCAGTGTGTACATGGATGTGACCTAAGTGGCGGGCCGATAGGTTATTTTGCACACGCATGCGCACTCACCTATGTATATATGTCCTAGGAATATTTTGTACTGTATAGAAGAAATTCCTTTATATAAAAGGAAAAATTTTGTACACATTTTCGTATATAGATTTCATTTATATCACATGCAGTCACATAAAATAGTAGTAAGAATGGGCGGTAGGAGTTAGGGGCGCCGCAGGTGGTATCAGAGCTTTCGGTTACAAGTTCTGTAGACTATCCATGTACACACACTCAAAAGCACGGAAGCGGCCTTGCTAGTAAGTTTTATGTTTCCATGAATGTTGTATGTGCGTAATTTATTGGCCATAGGGACTATTAGGGTATCAGGACAAGAATGGGTAGAACAAGAAGTGAGGGTAGCGGAAGTGTTAGCAAAGGTAAAGAGCCCGAAACATCAACCGATAATCGCGATACAGCGATTCTTCAGCTCACCGAACTTGTTCGCCAGCAATCCGCACAAATTCAAGAAATGATGCAACAGCGAAATGCGGGCGGACAATCTAGTAGTAATCTCTCTCAGGCGGAAAGAGTTGAAATAGTTGGGGAAAGATTTCGCAAACTCAATCCCCCGACTTTTGAAGATGCCGTTGACCCTACAGCGGCTGAAGATTGGCTTCGAACTCTGGAAAGCATGTTCCAATATAGCCGCATTCCAGAGGATGAAAAGGTGTTATGTGCTGCCTTCCTGCTGAGAGGAAGTGCAGGCCACTGGTGGGATACAATTCTCGCCTTTGAAGACCCTATCACAATGACGTGGGACCGGTTCAAGGAACTTTTTAGGAGCAAATATTTTACCGCCCCAGTCAGAGCTCAAAGGATGAATGAATTCATCAATCTACGCCAGGGCCCGATGACTGTAGCAGAATATATCAGGAAGTTCGAACAACTATCCCGATTTGCAGCTCACATGGTGAGCACAGATGCATTGAAAGTGGAGCGTTTCTTGGAAGGCCAGAAGCCTGAACTATATAGAGATGTGAATATGGCCGGATCCCAAGGAGCTACCTATGCTCAGGTGGCTGAACGCGCGTTGATGGCGGAGCAAGCCGAACTCCGAATTATGCGCGCCCATGAAGCAAAGAGGAAGTTTATCCAAGGGCCAAAGTGGAGTGGAGGCAACCCAAAGAAGCCCTTTAACCATAGGAATGTCAGACCTAACTTCCAGAATCGACCTGGACCTCCCCAACCATTCAATCCTAATCAGGGGAGACCTCCAATGAGCATACCCCCATGTCCCAGGTGCACACGTCGACATCTGGGCGTGTGCTATTCTCAGAATGCTATCTGTTATAAGTGCGGCAAGACAGGCCACTTTTCCAAGGCATGCCCGGAAGTGGCATCTGGAAGTCAAGCCCCTGCTCAAACTAGGCCACCTACGGTACCTGCTAGGGTTTACACGCTGACATCTGAAGAGGCGGAGAACAATCCGTCTGTGGTAGCAGGTACTCTCTTTATCCATTCAACCCCGACATGCATATTAGTTGATTCAGGAGCCACGCATTCATTTGCATCTACTAACTACGTGGCGAGACTCGGGATTACGCCTAACCTAGTTAGCTATGAATACAAGGTTACCATACCTCACGGTACCTCTACGAGAACCAACCAAATCTTACGAGATAGTCCGGTAATAGTGAACGATAGAACCTTACCCGTTGACCTGATAGTCATTCCAATGAACGATTATGAAGTAATCTTAGGCATGGACTGGCTATCGAAATACGGAGCAGTTATAGACTGTAACCGTAAACAAGTAACCTTTAACCTAGAAGACACCGAACCGTTCACGTTCATGGGAACTAGCAAGAGTAATAAGATTCCCAAGATTTCAGCAATGAAGGCACAGCGTCTGATCAAGACAGGATGCGAGGCTTATTTAGTATTTGCGATATCATCCGAAGAACGGTTACTTCCGAAATTAGAAGAAGTCCCAGTCGTACAAGACTTTCCCGATGTATTCCCTGAAGACTTACCCGGACTTCCGCCGGATCGGGAGATTCAATTCACGATTGACCTAGTGCCAGGAGCGGCACCGATTTCTAAGGCACCGTACCGACTCGCTCCAGCAGAATTAAAGGAATTGAGGGAGCAACTGGATGAACTGTTGCAAAAAGGGTTCATTCAGCCGAGTTTTTCACCCTGGGGAGCACCAGTCTTATTCGTTAAGAAGAAGGATGGATCGATGCGACTCTGCATCGATTATAGGGAACTAAACAAGATGACAATCAAGAATAAGTACCCCCTCCCCCGAATTGACGACCTATTCGACCAATTACAAGGCGCAACCGTCTTTTCGAAGATCGACTTAAGGTCGGGATATCACCAATTGAAGATTCGAGAAGAGGATGTTCCAAAGACTGCTTTTAGTACCCGCTATGGACACTACGAGTTCTTAGTCATGCCTTTTGGGCTGACTAATGCGCCAGCAGCATTCATGGACCTGATGAACCGGGTATTCAAGCCATTCCTAGATAAGTGTGTTATCGTATTCATCGATGACATTCTTATCTACTCGAAGACCAAGGAGGAACACGAACAACACTTGAAGATCATGCTGGAAATATTACGAGAAAAGCAGTTATATGCAAAATTCAAGAAATGCGAATTCTGGCTCAATCAAGTCGCATTTCTTGGACACGTTATCTCGGGAGATGGAATTTCTGTTGATCCCAGCAAGATCGAGGCTATTAATAACTGGCCTCAACCGACGAATGTCACAGAAATACGAAGTTTTCTCGGACTAGCTGGGTATTATCGGAAGTTTATTAAAGATTTCTCCAAAATTGCATCAACCCTGACGAAGCTAACGAAGAAAAATACTCCATTTAAATGGGACGACGCTTGCGAGCAGAGTTTCCAGGAACTTAAGCGACGACTCACTACGGCTCCAGTGCTAACTATTCCCACAGGCACTGGAGGATTTTCTGTCTATAGCGATGCATCTTAAGAATGGCCTAGGGTGTGTTCTGATGCAGAATGGAAATGTCGTAGCATATGCCTCGCGACAACTCAAGGATTATGAGAAGAACTATCCGACTCACGACCTAGAGCTTGCCGCTGTAGTCTTTGCTCTCAAGATCTGGAGGCACTACTTATACGGCGAGCGATGCGAAATTTTCACAGACCACAAGAGTCTGAAATACTTCTTCACCCAGAAGGAGTTGAACATGCGACAACGGCGATGGCTTGAATTGGTTAAGGATTACGACTGTGTAATCAGTTATCACCCAGGAAAGGCGAACGTGGTAGCTGATGCACTAAGCCGCAAGACTGTGAATACGGAGTTACAGAAACTCGAAGTAGAAGTGATACCAATGGGCGAAATCGAAGCGAGATTAGCGGCGTTAACACTTCGACCTACACTGATGGAACAAATTACGAAAGCCCAGGAGAATGATGAATTATACTTGAAAATCAAAGAAACTTCCACGGAGCAAAGATCTTCAGACTTCACCCTACGAGACGACGGGAGCTTATATTACAGAAGACGTTTATATGTTCCTAGCGATCCCGAACTTCGCAAGACTGTCATGATGGAAGCTCATACCACTGTCTATTCTATTCACCCAGGAGCAACGAAGATGTACAGAGATCTACGAGCCAACTACTGGTGGCCAGGAATGAAAAGAGAAATCGCAACTTTTGTGAACCAATGCTTAACGTGTCAGCAAATCAAGGCAGAGCATCAACGACCGGCAGGAACCTTGCAGTCCCTGCCAGTACCTGAATGGAAGTGGGACCACATTACCATGGACTTCGTTGTTGGCTTGCCTAAGACTGTAAAAGGCCACGACGCTATATGGGTCATCGTTGATCGATTGACTAAGTCCGCTCACTTCCTGCCTATCAGTTCAACATTCTCAATGGAACGATACGCGGAACTATACATTCAAGAAATAGTACGACTGCACGGAGTTCCAATTTCGATCGTTTCCGATCGTGACTCGAGATTCTTATCCAAGTTCTGGATGAGTTTGCAAAAGGCCATGGGAACCAAGCTATCATTCAGTACTGCCTATCATCCTCAAACAGACGGGCAGTCTGAACGAACAATTCAGACGTTGGAAGATATGCTACGAGCCTGTGTGCTCGATTTTAAAGGAAATTGGAGTCGATACCTTCCGTTAATTGAATTCTCATACAACAACAGCTTTCATGCAACAATCGGAATGGCTCCATATGAAGCGTTATACGGACGCAAATGCAGATCTCCAATTCACTGGGATGAAGTTGGAGAACGGGCGATACTAGGCCCTGATCTAGTGCAAGAAATGACGGAAGCAATATCAAAGGTACGGGAACGGATGAAAACAGCTCAAAGCAGACAGAAAAGCTACGCAGACCAAAGGCGTAGACCACTGGAATTTGAACCAGGGGATTATGTGTTCCTAAAAGTGTCCCCGATGAAAGGCGTAAAACGGTTTGGAAAGAAAGGCAAGCTGAGCCCACGTTATATAGGACCGTTCCGAATCCTCAGAAAAGTTGGCGAAGTTGCCTATCAACTGGAACTACCGAATTCGCTAGCTCAAGTACATGATGTCTTTCACGTATCGACGTTACGAAAATACGTTGCCGACTCAAGCCATGTGTTAAACACGGACAATCTTCATCAACAGCTCAAGCCAGATTTGAGCTACGAGGAGAAGCCAGTAGAGATCCTTATGTATGATGTGAAACGATTACGGAATAAAGAAATTCCGTTAGTCAAGGTGTTATGGCAAAATCAGTCCACGGAAGAAGCTACGTGGGAACGAGAGGACGATATGAGAAACCACTACCCTGAGTTATTTCTCCCTACCTGATTTCGGGGGCGAAATCCCTTTTAAGGGGGGGAGGATGTAATACCCGAGTCCCGTAAGTAAGTCGGCCAATAAATATGCATACATATTATATGGCTGACTGCATGAGTTATGTGTTGTGACTTTTATATGCCTAGATAATCTTATGCTATGTGCTAACATGACATATATGAATTAGAAATTAGAAGAATTAATTTAATTTAGGTTATTTATTTACTTAGGGTTCCTAGTACATGATATGCTAACTTAGGAAGTTGATTTAATGTATTAAGTATTAATACCACGTTTTGGAAAGCACGAATTGGTAGGAATAATTTCGAAACACATCTCGAAATATTTAAAATTTCGAAATATATGAATCTCAAGATCTATAGAGTTCGAATAGAACTTAAATTTGAAAGGGCTAAATACTGAAATTAGAAAATGTCGAATAACTTAATGTCGAAACATTGAGTATTAAATTCTAGGGTTTTCTATATGTTTCGAAATTTAGTATAGAAGGAGAAATTAAAATAAGATAATACCAAGATAATACCATAAGATAAGATCGACTAAATATCAATGATATTTATCTAACCTTACACGCAACCTCTTGGGAAAAAGGAATAGAAAGAAATAACACCATTCATTTGCAAAACTTCAGAAACCCTACGATAAAGAAGAACAAATAATTCCATTATGAACAAGTGATTAAAGCTGGAAACAGGTATAATTTTCACCCTAACTTTTATATGTTTAACTAGTAGTTTAACATACCCCAAGCATGTTGAGTAGAAATAGTTACCTACGATTAAAGTTTAGTATGGTTCTAATTTTTGTAAACTTCGAACATACGGTTCTTATAGGATTTATACTGCTCTTAAAAAAAAATATATATATAATAATATATCTTTCGATCTTGGTTTATATGATTCCCATACCAAGAAGAGGTTTTCAAGTGATATAAATTCTAGTTTGATAAGTTTCGTTAGTTTGGTAGGAAGGAATTCGAAAGATTCATGAATGTTCAGTTTAAGAATATTGAGGCCAAGCTACGATAGCATGTCGAAGTTTAGATTTACTTTATCGAGGTTATTTCATAATCTAGCTCAAGAACCTATGTGTTATTATTAAAAATATCGAACCATGTTAGCTAATGAAATAATGTCGAGACCTCTATATCGACATTTCATATATTGCTTAGTTAAATGTCGAGACCTTGGTGCTAGTTAAAATATCGAACATTTAATGTGTAACCTCGACATTTTATTGGTAAACCCAACGCACATCTCGACATCTTATATATATACACCTCGACATTTTAGTTCAATGTCGACATACCTCTCATACACAATACTTGACACATACATATTGAGATTCATTTAAATACTAGCCTCGAGATCATTGTTATTGATTAGATTAAATATCGAAATCCATGTATAAGTATATATCGACATTGTGTTATCATTCTAATATGTAAGCTCGACATCTTAAGTATAATATTAATGTATATCTCGACATTTTAGGTAGGAGCTCAATAGATATCTCGACATTTTACTTAAAATGTCGAAGTCCATCTCGAAGTGTGAAAACCTGATCGAGATTTATATGTCTCGACATTTATTTGATGATTTATACCGAGATTTAATTTATGCCGACTTTATAAATAGTGTAATGTCGAGACATATCTCATGAGATCTATTTCGGGAAATAATATTTCTTAGTCTAGGTTAAAGTTATAAATCTTAGGGTTTCGAAATTTATGAAAGTCCAAAATTAGGGTTTTCTAAATTAAGCCAATTTCTTGAAATTATAATTAGACTAACAAACCCTAATTTTATATGTCTATATATTTAGGGTTTGGAGATTTACGACTTACAGTACGATAAGATTAAATAAGCTAAGGATACCAGGTAAGTGGAAGTCCCATTTACAACACATAACTATATGGGCATGAAAATTATATGTTATGTGTTCTATGATTTTATGTGACTTTCTACGTGAATTATTTGCGTTATATGACACGCATGATTTAATTACATGATATTATGGCATGACATGCATATTCACGACATGAGCATGTGCACGCACGTTAGAACGAAAGGCATGATATGATAGCGTGCATAATATACGATCGCCTGAGAGCGATAAAGATTCGCCGATATGGGCGTCTGATGTCGACTCACAGTTGAGTCACGGCTCTTCTATGCTACCATGGTGACGTCGTATGGCGCTACCGTTATGACATGACATGTACAAGGCAAGACATGATTTTAGGGCTAATGCCCTCATGGCGGGTCGTGAAACCTGGAGGGTGCGAGCTGAGGGAGTAAGCGACACCGAGGGTACCTCTGGTGTTGACTACCTCAGATTTGGCTACCAGTGTGAAGCGTCCGCGTGGCGTATGAAACCACCTTGGGACAGAAAAGGCGCCCTAGGGTTAGCCTCCCTTGAGTGGGTATTGCCACTTATATTTATTTATCCCTAGTGGATTCGAGCTCCATGATGGTGCATAGCAAGATAGCCGAGGGCCCTATATGACAAGACAAGACAAGGAAAAATATGAGGTCTAGGAAGCATTGGCGCGGATGCCTTTGCGAAATTAGGACACGAGCACGGCATGCATGGCTTTCACTTACTGAGCTTTATAAGCTCATTCCACGTATTTATGTGTTGTAGGTTTACGGGATCACGGTACGTGATACCATGGCGAGGCCAAATTTTGAAGCTTCCGGAGGACTTTTGAGGTGGCAGTGTGTACATGGATGTGACCTAAGTGGCGGGCCGATAGGTTATTTTGCACACGCATGCGCACTCACCTATGTATATATGTCCTAGGAATATTTTGTACTGTATAGAAGAAATTCCTTTATATAAAAGGAAAAATTTTGTACACATTTTCGTATATAGATTTCATTTATATCACATGCAGTCACATAAAATAGTAGTAAGAATGGGCGGTAGGAGTTAGGGGCGCCGCAACGTGAGAACAAGAAATTGTTAGAACTTTCATTGTGTGAGTATTGTTGTCTTGGTGCACAGAAATGGCCGGTAAGTTCAAAGCATCACGCTACTAACCGTACAGTGTATCCGATAATATTTCACTAAAGAAGATTCAAAGCCACAAGCTATCTTTCTTTATGCAATGATGGTTCGTGGGGACTCTCAATATTGCATACATGCATTAATTTCATTCATGTGGGGGATTGTTAGAAAAGGTGTGAATGAAATAATATAAAAGGTACAATAAAATCCTAGAAGAACACCTCTCGTACTAAAGGTGTATTGATTAAATTCTAAAAGGTGCACATGAAGAGATAAGTTCTCTCATACGTAGGAGACCTTTCAATATGAAAAGACACATACAAAAAGACACATTTGTACTACATGACCCTTGGTAATGGTCCCCCACTTCTATAAATAGGTCACATGCATCATCATTTCAAGATATAAATTCACAAAAGAATTCTCTGCATTTTACGAAGTTTCAATTGTGAGTCCCAAAGCAATAGTATTGTTCGCCGAAGTTTGGCGTATTTGAGATACCGCTATATTCCAAACGTAAGTCGTTGTATCTCGGAGGCATTTACCGTAAACTGTGGGTATTAGCGGGGTAATTTCGTCTTCAAGAGCGTGTATCACGTGCCTCGACTTGTGACCCATTCACACCATTCGCTAAAATATTTGCCGCTTCGAAGAGCTCCGCAGGAACCAGGGGCGGACCCACGTAGGGGCTCGGGGAGCCATTGAGCCCCCGGCCGCCGGAGAAAAAAACTAGTAGTATAGCTTGTGCATCAAATGAAGTTTTAACCTCATGAAGATGAAGACGACGATGCATAGTAATTAGGGTTTCTGATTTTAAAATTCTATTTGGGCCTTTTTTAGCTTTGGGCCATTGCCTCTGCATATTAAATATTTTATGAGTCCTTTCAAGTAAATCTAGCACAACTTATAAATAATAAAATTGCTGTCGTCCTAGTGGTATTAAGACGGAGCTGTAAGAACATTTAACGGTGAGGGTTCGATTCCCAAGTAACACCCATCTTTTTTATTTTTTAAGATTTTGTGTATATTAGTTGGGCTTGAGTTGGGCCTTCTAGGTTGAGCCCCCCCAGCTTTCGTGGGCTGGGTCCGCCCCTGGCAGGAACTAACAAAAACTACTCTTCTTCTATCGTCTCCATGGTTTTTAAGAACCCCAAATTGGAGATAGTGCCCATGTCTTGAGATAATGGGGTCATATAACCACCCACATTTTAGCCCACGATGACTTAGCCCCATGTTAACCTCTTCCCATGTTCCCACTCGCATCATGCCACATAGTGCCTTCTAGAATTTCACGTTGCACCTTCAATTTATTCTATTCCTAACTGGCATATGCGCTCTTCAGCTCCCTCGTTCAGGTGATGTCCTCAGTGTAGTGCTCGAGCAAGGCTTTATTCGCAACCTGCCTTCAGTACATTATTCGAGCATGGGATCATTCTTCGCGAGCGCCTCCTCGGGCCTGGTTCGCCTCGGCACGGTTCTTGCGGGGTGTCGCTCGGGAAGTTTTGTGGCGGGGGGATGATTTTTGAGAGGAATGTTTCTTTCCCGCCTCTTACAATTAGACTCGAATATTTGAACGATTAAATCCGGGGATAACAGTTACTCTTTAAAATAAATACACTAAACGTCAGTTACTTGTTTATGATCTCATTAGACACAAGAGGCTATAGTTATCACATTAAGTTAGAGTATTGAAAACGAGTTACTTGCTTATCATGTTTTTCAACTCAATAGAAAGAGTATAATTATTAAATTAGTTAGAGTTCTGAACATTAGTTCATGTTTATCATGCATTTCAACTCATTAGATAACCTAAAATCTAAGAATGGTTAGAGTACTGCACATCAGCTACTTGTTTGTCATGTTTTTCAACTCACTAGACACAAGAGTTATAGTTAATACATTAGTTAGGGTACTTAACGTCGAAATTACTGATAAAATAATAAAAGTAATAAGCAAGGAGTCCAAGTGAAATTGAATCCTTTTGACTTCGACAAAGAAGCTCGACTACTTTCTCCTTATGATTTCTTAATTATTACTAAAAATAATCAAACTTTAATGTGGTATCTCATCGTGGTTGATGTTTAGCGATGTCTGGAATTTAAGATAAATTTTAAACGTTACAATTCAAGTCACATGATCAAGCCTGATGGAGAACTGTGAAAAATGGGCAAAAGATATGTCTTATAAATCTCCAACAATAAAGCAATATTCAATCTTCAATCATATACACATTTCAAGGAACACACTCGAAGAGTTTCAAGAAATAGGACCGAGTAAAACACCTGTGTAACAGCAGAAGTTATATTAAGTTCAGGCACTTTTGAAGCACCGATTAGCTATATAATGCAGATGATAAATCTCCCAACAACACGACTAACCACGTAATATGTACATTCAGAGGACCACTTTACTTATCTTTCTTTCTTTTTTCCTCATCTGTTTCTCCCTTCTTTTGCTTGAGAATTCACAGCGTCGATTTAAGACAAGTTCTCATCTTGTTCTGTTTTCAGTTTTCAGAAAGCGGACAAATTCCCGCTGCAACATGGCTCCTCCATTTGTTGAGTCGAAGCCGCACTTGTAGAAGCTGATACGGGAAAACGAAAAAAAAAAAGATTATCAGTTGAATTTTCAAGAATTATTCAGGACAGAACACATTTTATTTGATTTAGACAAACCTAAGTTGTAGTGAAGAATCAGTTAAGTAAGTAGATGTGCTTTACCTCCCATCCATGCCCAAAATGATGACGGTGTTCTGGGAACCAAAAGCTGCAATGGACTGCGTACGCTCGGGCAAGTGGAATTGAGCAAATGACCATTCTGAGCTGAAATATTTAGGCAACACCCCTGGCGAATAGAAACGAAGCTGAAGATTATTACCAAGCAAAGCTGTAGATCATTACTTAATAGACTCGGGAAAGGTTGAAGAAACAATTAAACAAAGTTGGTCAACTATCCCAATGCTAAACAAATGCAGTATACAAGGCTTTAAGGAAGTTTTTCGGTATTCCGATCATCAACGTATTGGATGTCCAAATACTTCAACTCGGTTGGCAATAGGTTACCGAGGACCACGTTTGATGATTTATTCTTTAACAAAACGATATTCGTTGATGGATAGAGTTGTGATTGACCTTTCATGAATGAGAAGGATGAGCCTGGATTAGCTCCCGTACTTGGAGAAATAAGAGAATCGAGCGAGTTAGAAGAATTCTGATTAATCAGCGGTGGAGTTTTCACAGCATTGGAATCAGTTGACCTGTCTTCACCAGCCACTCGAACTCTGAGACTGAATATGTGAACAGTCCCTTTGTCGCTAGATACAGCCAACCACTGAGCATCAGGAGACAGTGTAATGCTATATATATCTGCTTTGTCTACACCTCTCCTCACCTGTAACAGCATAGTAGTGCTAAAATGAGAAAAACAAATTAAGAATATCAATTAATAGGTAGGTATGACTGAGACACATAATTACTGCAACACAAGTATAACACATTACATTTCCATTGCAGTAACTGATCACGGATTACCATGTAATATAACATATGTCTACGGCAGAAAATCAAGAGCAATCACTAAGCAAAGTTTGTGGACGTGGTTTAAAATTGTAACAATATCTATTCCGCAGCATGAAAATGATTCGATAAAGAGAGATACGTTCCGATATGAAGAAGACTTTTACCTCTTGTAACCGAGTTCCATCCATCGTGTTAAAGATTCTAATCAGAGTACCCCTCATACTGGCAGTTGCAAGTAGAAGACCATCCATTGTCAAAGTCATGCATGCAATCTTGGAATCATGAGCATTGATTATTTTAGTCATGTTCAGACCAAAATGCTCGATCCTAACCTGTCCACGTCGCAAACCTGGGCATGCCAAGACAGACGTGTTCAAGTTATGCGACAGATAACAAAGGCCCCTCGGATTGGCTGTAGTCTCTATTTGATGGAGAAGCCTCAGGTCCGCAAAATTGTAGACATATATCTTGTACTCAAGGACAACAACCAGTCGATCTCGTCTTAGCTTGACAGCACGGACTTCTGATCTAAATGAGAACTCACCAATGCACCTGCTCTGATGATCGTCCCAAATAACCACTTTGTTTGGAGGATACTGAGCATTGGATGTGCTACCAACAAGGGCTAATATATTGCACCTAAACAACATCTCCACTATCTTAAAGCCCCCGCTTTTAAGATCCCTCCTAAATGTTTCCTTAAAGGGGTCACAATTATATATGCGAAAGCCACGACTTGTCCCAACTGCAAAACAACCGTAGTCCTGATTCCAAGATAATGAATACAACTCTGTTCCATCATTGTCACCAAAGTCCATATCTGGTCGGAGAAGAGGCCTTATTGGTCCGTCGTACACATCAAATCCAGGAACCACTTGCGATGACGAAACACCAGAAGCCATGGTTCAAGAACACATCGTCACTATAACAAACAAAAATCAAGGATGCCAATGTTTGGTTACTTAAAAAGAAGCTTAGTGAAGAATACACGCAGTCACAAACATTTAACTGCAATAATTTTGACTCCTCAACCTCAGCTTCAAAAATATTATCGCAAGGTGAAAGTTTGATCAACTAATAGTTACATTTAATTGTGTATAGATCGCATAGCAAATTAAAAAAATAGTTATTACACATAGATGACAGTCTAAAACCATCCACTTCGTAACTTAAAATAAAATGTCGGAATGGAATAAACTAAAACCAGGTGTAGTTTGTGTAATTCCAAGCCACATGATACTTTACTCGATTTTCCACTCCGCACACCCGAACGTGGCCATTCGAGGTACTTAGAAGAACTTGGTACCAAGTATATGCAACATCAAAGACCAAATAATATCACAATCCGTATCACAAATTAAATCAACAATATCGAACAGTGAAGCACCATCACGTCACATATCCCCGTGCAATCCTGAACTCAATTCACAAAACCGCACGTACGACCAAGTACTCATCAACCTCGAAAAAACTGCACAATTTATAGCCGACAAGGCCCCCTTCACAAAGAACAGACAAAAAATAGTAACACGTCATCACGTTAGGTAATGACCCGTGTAACCATTAAGACAAAACCCGAAACTCTTCAACCACCACCAATTTCAACATCTTATAGCCGACAAGGCTCGCTATCATAACGAAGAAACTATCACATAACTCACAAAATGACGAAGCAAAAAGACCCAACGTGAGGTTCACACATCACGCAAAGGGAAGGCGTTCACGTATTATCAACTCACCGTGTAAATAACTAGCGTTCCCCAAAGTCCAAAGCTGCCCTCGTGCTCCCGATGGATGTTCCTTCGCCTCGACAATGAACTGCCGAAAAAAACTATTTCAAGATCGCTATAATGCCTCAGTGGGTACTGCCCAATGTATCTGAAACCGAGATAGGAATAGAATTTCCTCAAGTACTGTAGAAATTTTCCAGATTCGCCGCAGCCGCTGTAAATATTCACAGAAAATTGTAGGAGAATCCGATCAACATGTTTATAGTGGCTACGAAGAGCTTAAGGAATCAGCTTTCAAGAGAGACCAGTTTCGAGTAAATTGAAGCAGCATATATGGGTATCTGAGAAATACAGCAGCTGCGCCGGCAGATTTTTCCAAAAACAGCAAAAAGAAATTCCGTTGGAAATATCAACTTCAAAAAATCATAGTAAGTCGTAGGAACATCGGATCGAGTCGATTCAAGAGGCTATGAAAAACTGAAGAACTTAGCTTTCAATAGAAACAAATTTCGAAAGACACAGATCATAATAATAATAGGTCAAATTCGATGAAAACAGAAGCTGCGCGATAGGATCGTTCTGAAGAACCTGACCTTAAAAACGAATTAGAAGGAGTTGGAAATTGTCGATTACCTTAGGAAAGCTAACTGTGACTAGAATTCATACAGAATCAAGCTTCGAAAGTACCAAGTTGCTTGGTTTTCTCGTTTGCGCCTCGTTTCCCGTTCTTCCTCATCATTTTCATTCTCTCACGTTGCTTTACTCAATGATGGAAGGAAAATAACATCGTACGAGAAAAAAATTGCTTAAATGGGCTGGGCTGGGCTGCTATGTATTTCGAATTAGGCTGAAAATTAAGTTTTACAGGCTTGTTTTTAGGGAAGTTTTACGGGCTGAAAATTTAACTTTTATGGTCTGAAAAAGTGTTGATACAATAACGCCTATAATCTTATTATGATACAGTAGGAACTCTATAAATTAATACTCGATAATTTAATAAGCTCTTTAATATTATATTTTCGTCCGGCCCCGACTCGGGGATAACGTACTAAATTAATAATTCTCTAATATTATAAGATAATAGACTTTTGATAATTTCTTTAGGTCCCGTATAAATTATAAATTAATAATTCCATCTGTAAAACATTCTCGTCGGTCATTGTTGTTTTTTTCACACTTTTAAGATGAGATGCCATGTACGAGTTGTCTGTGGGTCTTTTTTCATAGTGTATTATATAGAAGATATATTTATTAATATTACATAAATATACATTAACACCATGCGGATTATGATAGACTTGGAAGATTGAAGGTTTGATCCTTAATTTGACGTTCATTAAGAACATAGGAGATTGAAGTTTATTTGATGTTTGTGGAGTTTGAAAGGTAATATACACTATAAATTAATAAAATATTAATATATCGATAAATTAAAAATTATTAATTATCGATTAATTAATAACTCTTTTAATTAATAAATTTGGGCGGTCCCAACTGCATTAATTTATAGAATTTCTACTATATAATCTTTAGGGCCAGTCATGGATACAAACCAATCATATTTTTTCTACAATTAAGAATAAAATAAAAAGTAAAATATAATTCTAATTTGGTCTGTAAATTTTAACAATCAACCACTCAAATTTTTTTCTACAATTAATAATAAAATAAAAAGTAAAATATATTAACAATCCACGTTCACTAAAAAAGGGAATTATCTTAAGGCCAATTAGATTTCAGGCCCCTTTAACAAGTTTGAGTAGGTTCCAGGCCCTTTTAATATTTTAAATAGGGAGAAGGACACATCTAATAGTTACGTTAGGAAAAAGGGCCCATTCAGGCTGAAAAGACATGTTTACCCTTATTTTTCCAGAAATTACATCAAAATTTTTAGACTAAATCTTCACGTGTTATAAAGTGGTATATAAATCTTATTTAGTGGTATTTATTAAGATTGAAGTGGTATTAAAAAAAATAATCTGTAATAAGACCCTGCGACTAAAAATCGATTTTCAGTACCACAAACCCTAAAATTAGCTTTCCAGCCTTAATGGAGAAAAACCGAAGAATTTTCTACCGATCTGAACCCTTAATCGACGAAACCCAATCGATTTTGACACTTCATCGACGAATCTTGCGATGGTTTCGAAGAAGAACCCCGTCGATCGCATAGAAAGTGGCCGGAAGAAGGAAAAGAAAGTTGCTGGGAAGAAGACGGCGTCGAATGATGGCTCTGCTTGTGCTTTGATTGTGTTTAACACTTCTGGTGTTTTGAATGATGGTTCTGCTTCTGTTTTTGCATTTTGAACTAGCTCTATTTTCATACCACATCACATGTAAATCATACCACTTAAGTATATTCTGGTACCAATTTATACTCCACTCGTAAATAAAAATAAGAACATTGCAGAAGTGTCATGGGCCTATTACCGTCTCCATCTTCATACAATACCACATCAGATGTAAATATACTACTTAAGTATAGTTTGGTACCAATTTATACTCCACTTGTAACAAAAAATACCCAGAAGCTTCATGTATACTCCATGCGTAACAAAAATAAGAACATTCCAGAAGCTCCATGGGCCTATTACCGTCTTCATCTTATAAATACCACATCACATGTAAATTATACCACTTAAGTATATTCTGGTACCAGTTTATACTCCACTCGTAACAGAAAATAGGAACATTCTAGAAGCTTCATGCGCCGTCAAACTGTCTCCATCTTTATACAGTGCCACATCACATGTAAATTATACCAGTTAAGTGTAGTTTAGTACCACTTTATACTCCATTCATATCAAAAAAAGAACATTCCAGAAGCTTCATGGACCGTCAGTGAATATGGTCTCTCTATCTTTATATGATATCACATCACATATAAATTATACCACTTGATAATATTTTGGTAACCATTTATACTATCTTGGTAACAATACATGACGAAACAATACCACATTAACTCGTTGTAATAGCAGATAATATATTATTTGTACCATATTTATGGTTCGAATAATTTGGTAAATAAAAGTTGGTTTTTTCGGTTGTAGAAGAATAATTTGTCACGTTTATGCAAACATGATGCATGTAGTCAAGTAATGAGGTTTTGATCATGTAAAATGTACACCAATACAAATCATAGACAACTATATTTACATCTCATTGATATTTATCATTATGAATTACAACAAATGTATCCTAACCAACATAATACGTTAATCATATAACAAATCTTACGATAGTAAACCCTTAATCGCCTGTCCGAAAACGTTTACCCAGAGCCCCGATACTCTAAAACATAAAACGAGAAACCCTAGCACGTAAGCCGTCATCTGCAACACATAAAGTGTTTCTGGTACCACATCATTACATGAATATATATCACATAAGATCCCGCCCAAAATAATACTGAGATCTTGCTTTCCCGCCCAAAATAAAGTGACTTACTTATTCAGTACCACTTAGCCAGTGCTTATTCTTATCATAACTATACCACTTTACGCCTCTTTTGTACCGAATCCTGTGGAAATTATACCACTTACGCCTTTCTGATAGTGATACCACACAATGAACACTCATTTAAACTATTTTTTCTGACGATTTTGCTTTCAGTTCGTTAATCTTGAGGGACGAACAATTGAGTCACCACTAAGGTGCGACGTAATTTCAAGCTATGGGTCTCTCGAATTTATGCATTTTAGCTTTAATTTCGACAAAAAACATGCTCGATTTATCTTATTTGCGTAAATGAGTTTCTAAAAATTATTCCTCACAGATCTTAAATCTGACGGCGTAAATATCATTGAGATTGTCGAGTACACATCACATTGATTTTTGTGCCCAGTATGCTAAAAAATTTACCGGAAATCGTTCGTTGAAATAGTTTTTTCCATTGATACCATATCTGAAAACCACTTCTTATGGTAGTTATACCACTTTAGGCTGTCCTAGTAGCCCATCATATAAAAGTAATGCCAAATTAGAATAAGTAATATCCCGTACCAGTTCGAGTAATGCTTCTTATCGTAACTATACCACTTTACGTCTCTATAGTACCGAATCTTATGGAAATTATACCAGTTACGCCTTTCTGATGCCACATAACGAACACTCACTATTTTCTGGCTCACTTTCAGTTCGTTAATCTTGAGGGACGAACGATTGAGTCACCACTAAGGCGTGACGTAATTTCCAAGCTATGGGTCTCTCCAATTTATCATATTAGCTTTAATTTCGATAAAAAATGCTTATTTGCGTAAATGAATTTCTAGAAATTATTCCTCAACTCTTAAATTTGACGACGTAAAAGACATTGAGATCGTGGAGTACACATCAAAATTGATTTTGTGCCCAATATGCTCGAAAATTTAGGGCAAATCGATCGTTGAAATAGTTTTTCCATTGATACCATTTGCATAACACCCGGAAACCACTTTTTATGGTAGTTATACCGCTTAACGTTGTCTTAGTACCTGATCATATAAAATTAATACCAAATTAGAACAATATCTCGTACCGGTTCGGTTATGCTTCTTAACGAAACTATACCACTTTATGCCACTATTGTACCGAACCTTATGAAAATTATACCTCTTACGCCTTTCTGATACCACATAACGAACACTCATTTAAACTATTTCTCTCTGGCGATTTCACTTTTAGTTCGTTAATCTTGGGGGACGAACGATTGAGTCACCACTAAGGCGCGACGTAATTTTCAAGCTATGGGGCTCTCGAATTTATGCATATTAACTTTAATTTCAACCAAAAACATGCTTGATTTATCTTATTTGCGTAAATGCGTTTCTAAAAATTATTCCTCACAGATCTTAAATCTGACGATGTAAATCATTGATATCGTCGAGCACACATCAAAATTAATTTTGTGCTCAGTATGCTCGAAAATTTAGGATCGATCGTTGAAATAGTTTTTTCGATTGATACCATTTGAATAACAGCTGGTAACATAATAATAACAATTCGTACCTCTTTATATAACACCTACAAGGGGCATATGTCCTTTATAGTCGAGCACACATCAAAATTAATTTTGTGCATTTTATGTCCTTTATTCTGAATTTTATATTGGGTTGGTCCTTAATATCTAATGCGAAGAGGGCCTGAACTCAAAAAAGAAGTTACCATGGGGCCTGATATAGAAATGCCCCTTATCTTAACTTATACCTCAACTTACCATAGCATACTTACAAATCCATATTTGTAATAAGATGGCGATTAGACATACAACTGACGTTATCATTCTCTTTGATTGAATGGTTATTTAAAGCTTTTTCAATATTGTTCATGTACTATTCTCATTTGTTGTATTTCTCAATAGTCAAATATCATTTGATTTTACAACACTGTTCATTTGATCATGTCGTCAGTCATGTACCATTTGCCTTATTTTTCATTTGGGGTTTAATTTAGTTATGGATTTGTCTTTCAATAGATTCTTATATTTTGTATTCTCTGGTGATATTATTTAAGCTCCAATTACACATATAATTTGCTGAAACAATCATTTTAGTATTTGTTGATTTGGTTCTTAGTTATTTTAGATTTGGTTGCACATGCAATTGAGTGTGCACGGGTTACTAGTACATACTCCCTCTGTTCCCATAAGAATGTCGTTCTACAGTTTTTATTTTTTTCCTTAAAGCATGTCGTTTTTTAGTTTTCCAAGACAAAATTATGTTTAGATTTTCAGATTTACCCCTATTATTAAATAACAACACAAAATCCTATAATTAATGCTGAGGAATATAAGAGACATATTAACAAATTTCTTAATATGTGTGCAAGTGTCTAGAACGACAACTAATATGGAACAGAGGGAGTATAAATTGGTATAATATTCAATTTTATTTGTGTAAAATTATAGTAACGAATTTTATTGATATAATTAGCGATAATAGTTAATATAATGTCCAATTTTGTGAATAAGAACAGTTTATTTTCGTCCTTCCACTATTTTGGATACAATATTCACGAAGGGGTACTGAATAAAGTACTTGAAAGAAATACTTCAAGGACTACTTAACATGAAATTTAAACTTCAAAGAATACTGAAAAGGAATTTCCCAAGATAAAGAATTGGATGAAATAAACTAAAATAAAACCAGGTGTTGTACAATTCAACTGCTGGAGGAGGTATTTATTATACGATCATCTCCTATTACTAAATATTTATAATTGGAGATAGAATAGAGAAATACTAATCATAAAGAACGAAAAAAACACGTAACCACAAGAACCAAACTAGACACGCCCACTTTTAAACGGCGGTTATAACCGTATAAAAAAAAGTAAAAAATGTAAAAAAATATACTGAAGGAGGTCCTGTACAATATGGATGTAAAAACACTGAATTGTAAACTAATTGGGTGAAGTGTCGGGTTAACACTCAATCTCACAGTTGAATCACACAACGGAAATAGAACGAACTTAGTGACGAAATGGAACGAAGAAAATGATTTTGGGCAGCAAGTCAAATAACGTGTTGTGTGCCTCAAGGCGCAAACTCCACTATAAAGATGGAATACAAACTATCAAAAAGGATAGTTAAAAACTAAGCCTAGCAAAACCTACGAACCAAACGATTCTGCAAACTACAAAGTCTTTCGACCTTTGAAAAACTAGGCTAAAAAGAAAACTCTCTTGAGAGATGGTACTCGCTCAAACTCGCTCTGATAATCTCGTTTTCGCTCGTTGTAAGTTCGTCACTTTGTCCGGAAAATGAAGTCTCCCTTATATACTCTTCGACTTGGGCGTTACTCCACAAAATGGACTTAGCAACTGCCACTAACGTCCCTAAGGTAGATTTGGTCCGTTAGTGACCGTTAGGACGTGACTCGGTCAGCTCCAATTGCTTGGTCTTCACTTGAGCTCCAAGCATCCTATTTTCAATATGCTCCTTTCCAATTTTATCTCCAGCTTATCCACACTCTTTCCACACGGTTTGATCCAGTCCAGCACTTATTCATATCCTGCACAATACTAGAAAAATGTCACGTCATCAATAAAATAAATTTTGGGCATGAAAGATAAAACTGAGATAGGGAACATTCTTGGCCAACAAATGTTGACTAAAATGTTACCCCAACATTGCTAATCTTGAAAGCTCAACATCAACAATCTCCCCCTTTTTATCTTTCTTCCCAAAAGCAATGCAGAAGTTTGTCGTAGCGAAACTCCCCCTTAAGGCCGGATCTACTTAACCACAAAACATGAAAAGATGGTTAGAGTAAACGCAAAAATCGAATAGTTAATAAACCATTCAAAATACTAATAAGTACATGCCGATAAGTGGTCCTGAAAAGAATTAAAACATCTGCAAAAGACAAAACAAACTTGGTCCATAAGCACACTAAAAACGCACACAAACAAGCAGGCAAGCAAACACAAAGGCAGGCAGGCATGCACATAAATATACGCATTCAACTCAAGCATGCCGAAAATCCTTAGACCGAAGTCTAAAGATCAAGACTCTGGATAGAGTCCTCTGCCTCTACATTTTCTCCCGCTTCATATTCGCCTTGTGCTTGCTCCGCAGCTTCAGCACCTTCAGCTCCTTGCTCACGAGGTTCCTCCGCATTCTGAGCTCCATCTCCTTGGTCATCTCCACCTTGCTGCCCTCCATGTCCACTCGTACCTGCTTCCTGCGTCCCTTGCGTCCCAACTTCTGCCTCGTCTCCCCCTTTTTAAGAAGAACGCAAACCCTTCATAGTTGATAGCTGAGACGTCAGGAAGGTAATGGTGTCCTCGAAGCACTGTATTTGCTGATCCAAGCCTGACTGGAGAGTGTATGTTGAGGCAACATGCTGCTCAACATCTTCAGTAGGGGCTTGCCACAGCAGATCTATCACTTTGTTTGGCCCCGCCAAGTGCATGTGGGAGACAGCGTACGGCACTTTAATGGTTACCACCTGGTCTCTGCGAGTTGGCCTGAATCCTCCACGAACTAGCATCCCATAAATTAGGCAAGGGAACGGAAGTATCCTCGACGACTTCTTCTCGGCCTCCTTGGCGAGCTGATCCAGCACTAGTCGCCCAGATTCAAAGGTAGATTTTTCCCGAGGGCGTATAGAATATGTGCCATATTCTTAGCCACTCGAGTTGTAGTTGGCCACCAATTAAAGATCCCAATTTTGAACATCACGGAATAGAGTGAGGTTAAAAAACTAATTGAAAAGTTCCCATCTCATTCCCTCACTACCCCCAGTCAGAAACGTCACCACTTCATCATTATCAAAAACCTCATCCATATCAACATTGGGCGTGCCCAAGAACTCATTAATGGCCCCAGCCGAGAACTCATACAACCTCCCCCTCAAGAAAAACTTCCCATATTTCCTAGAACTATTATCATTTAAGCCAGGGGAAAGGTTGGAAAATACCTCACGGACCACAGTATCACTGTAACTCCCAAACATCGTCACAGTCTTGTCGAAATGCCTCGACTCCAAGAACTGCATGACTCCGTATCGACGAAAGCTCACCACATCTGTTGTCCTCTCAATCCGCAACACCCTTTGGCTGAAGTGCAGCCACAGTTCTTCATTTATTGGAGTATAGAACCTCCCATTTGGCAACGGAGTCTCCCAGTCTGAGTCAGATGTTAGGTCAGCATCTTCCTCAACATCCTCACTGCTGCTTTGCAGTGGCGACAGAGCTCGGCTACTTGCTGCTGGCTGTGAGGACTACGTCGTTTTAGCTCGTTTCCTGGGCTGTTCCTCTGACTCCACTGGCCTTTTCCCAGCCTTCTTCTCCAGCCTTTTCCCTCATGGCCATCAAGGTTCTGACAGGCCTTCGTCTTCTCCTTCACTGAGTCGATCATAAGTAGTCATATCGATGATCTCCTCAGTGGATGCTTTGGAGGGGGATGAGGGCTGAACGAGCTCTGTGTCTTTGCTTGGGCTGGATGGTTTTTGAGGTGGCTCTTTTGGGACTAGCTGAGGCTCTTCCACCGGCTGAGGCTCCACCATCGGTACTTCGGCGGTTCTAGGTGCTGGTTCACTGTTCGAGGTCTCAGACTCACTGGAAGACGAGCTCGATAGCTGGATAGGCTTGTCTGCCGTCGATTTGGGGCCCTTTGAAACTCGCGACTGATGACTCTTATTGCTCCGACGTTCCTTAGGAGCAGAGACAGGGACAACTGGGGGTGGCTGTGCCTTCCGCTTTTTCTTTCGGCCCTTGGTCGCTTTTGGGGCCGGAGGCGGAATTGCAGCCTCAGTCACATCAGGGACAGGAGCTTCCTCTGGCACTGGGTTCGGCGGTTCTGCAGTCACCGGTACTTCCACTGGGTTAGACGCTGTCGCCGTCGCCGTCGCCTGTGTGGTCGGAGCTTCGATCTGTCGCCGACTTCGGCACAACGTGCTGAGGGGAACGTCGTCTACATCTTCGATCGGCGCTGGGAGCATCTGAATTAGGGGAACATCGTACACCGTTTCACTCGATGTTGGGCTAACATTCTGGGTATCTACACGATCAGGTGAGTTCGACTTAGACAGATAAAATCAAAGAAATTTGGGTGAGGATCAGGGTGTAGAAAATGCGAATAAGCACAGAGGGGGAGAGAAAAATTCTAGAGAGAGGATCGACTTTTGAAAATCAGGGTTGCGCGAATAGTGAAGCTTGATTAAAAACCGCTAAGCGAGCTTAATTCCAACGGTTACAAAGTTAACTGTCCACTCAGAGAAAATCGCATAATGACGAGTTAATGGGACTGAAAATAACCGTTGGCCATAAAAAGTTTTTCGACAAAAAATTACCTAAGTTCTAAAACTGCCTAGACATGGAGCTAAAATTAGTAAATGAAGAATCGGTCATGAGCGAATTTAGGAGCACATCAGACCATGATTCAAAAAAATACCAAGTCAAAAATCAAGTAGAATCAAGCGAGACTAATCGTTTGAGCGATATTGATGAGCACATAGAGACAAGCGTAACCAGGTGTTCTTTGAGAATTTCTAATGCAATTCTGAGAGATATCTAAACTAGACATACGAAATTGACAAATGCAAGACAAAAAAACTAATGCAAATAAAATATAGCAATATCAAACTGACAGTTACACATGTTGCCCCAACATTTGACTCAACATTCTTATTCCGTAATCCTGGACTTATCTGCTCAACCCTTCTCAAAACCAGTTCCCTTTACTACCCTTTCACCTTATTTTTCCAATCGAATTTTTGCACTGCCCTTATACCCTCAACCTCAAGGTTTGGCTTTTTGTCGCATAGTATACATCATCACAGCGAATGCCGTGTACCTAAGGAATTTATTACCAAGTACCTACATCTAGCAAAGAGTTTATGAGCAGGCTTATTACGCATCAAATGATTGGCTTTTTGTCGCAAAGAGTACATCATTACCGCGAATGCCGTGTACCTAGGGAACTTATTACCAAGAGCCTATTTTAAAGAGATCGGGTTCATTTAGGGACCAGTTAAGAAGAGTCAAGTCATTTCACAGGAAAGAAGAACAGAACATTTCATCAAACATTAAAGCAATAACCATCAAATTTGACATATGCTATGTTGATCCAAATGTTGGACCAACATTCAGACTGACATGTGCAAACCTATGGATTTCTTCAGGTCCGTAACCTTTCAGAATCCAATGCTTTCGTGAATAGATCTGCTAACTGATTTTTTGTGTCTAGCTCAATGCGCACTAACTCTTTTTCTACCATATCTCTCAGAAAATGATGCCTTATATCTATATGCTTCGTGTGTGAATGTTGGATGGGATTCTTAGATATGTTGATGGCACTAAGGTTATCACAATACATGAGAACAAATTCGCACTCTAAACCATAGTCATACAACATGCTATTTAACCACAATAATTGCATACAGCAACTACCCGCCGCAACATACTCAGACTCAGCAGTAGATAAAGACACAGAATTTTGCTTCTTACTATACCATGCAACTAAGTTATTACCTAGGAAGAAGCAGCCGCTACTTGTGCTCTTGCGATCATCCTCGTCACCTGCCCAATCAGCATCGCTGTAGCCTACAAGACTCATATTAGTATCGTTAGAGAACCATAATCCTAGGCTACACGATCCACTCACATAACGAAGAATATGCTTAACAGCATTAAGATGAGAAACTTTAGGTTCAGATTGATATCTAGCACATACACATACGCTATACATGATGTCGGGTCTACTAGCCGAAAGGTACAACAAACTGCGTATCATGGATCGATACAATGTTGGGTCAACATTCTGGCAACATCGTCTTTACTTACCTTTTGCGTAGATCCCATGGGCGTTTTCATTACCTTAGCCGTGTCCAACCCAAACTTCTCCACGGTGTTCTTAGCGTATTTCTCCTGGGACATAAAGATTCCGTCACTGCTTTGCTTAATCTGTAAACCTAAAAAATAAGTTAGTTTCCCGATCATGCTCATTTCGAACGTGGTATTCATCGCCTGCACAACTGATCTAACATAGACTGTGAGCTTGATCCAAAAACAATGTCATCAACATAAACTTGAGCTATCAAAAGATCAGAACCGACTCTTTTCACAAAAAGGGTACGGTCTGCCTCACCTCGAGTGAATCCAAACTCAAGTAAAAACGTAGCTAATCTTGTGTACCAAGCTCGGGGCGCTTGCTTCAACCCATATAACGCTTTCTGCAGCTTACAAACATGGTTAGGATAATGAGGGTCTTTGAATCCCTTACGCTATTCGACATAAATTTCTTTATCTATGTACCCATTCAAAAATACACCCGTAACATCCATATGATGTAATGTAATGTTAAGCCAACATGCAATCGCTAACAACAACCTAATCGATTCTAACCTAGCCACAGGTGCAACTGTCTCATCAAAATCTATGCCCTCAACTTGAGTATAACCCTGAGCTACTAGACGGGCTTTGTTTCTAGCGACACTACCAAGTTCATCCGATTTGTTCTTAAAAATCCACTTCGTGCCTATGACATTAATGTCTTTCGGTTGTGTGGTACTAATGTCCGAACTTTGTTCTTTTCAAACTTCATGCCTATGACATTAATGTCTTAGGAGATGAATACTCATGCAAAATGCCTTCTTTATCACAAATTCATCAAAGTACTGATTTTAAAATTCTCTACAATGATCAGACCTAATGCGAAAGATAGTAGCACTGAAATTGTTCCTAATCATAACACAAAAATTCTTAAAAAATCAAACGATTCAGATTTTTCCCTAAGAAAGAATATTCATGCATATCTTGAATAATCATCTACGAGCACATAAGCATATTTCCTACCAGCAATACTGTCTATTTCTATCGGACCCATCAAATCCATGTGAATTAACTGAAAACAGTGAGCAGTTTTAAAATGTTGGGCATCATGTTGATCAACATTATGGCTAGACTTGCTTACCCTTCAAGCACGACTCACAGACAACCTTACCAAACTCCTTAAGCTTTAGGATGCCTCAGATCGCATCATGTTTGATAAGTTGCTCCAAGGTCCGGTAGTTGACATGGCCCAGCTTGTAGTGCCATAGGTGTACATCATCTTCGGCTTTCGACAATTTGCACACATCCTTCGAGCTGGTTTTATCACCGACCAAGTAGCAATTATCGCTCGATCTTTTGCGTGCCATCACTCGCACAGAATTGATGTTAAAAACTTCACAACACTCCTTATTAAACCTTACCTCAAGGTCGTCATCAAAGAGTTGGCTTATGCTGATTAGATTTGCTACAAACCTGTCAACATGAAGCACGTTGCTTAACTTGGGAAAGTCGGGCATGTTCAATCTGCCTCGGCCGAGAATCCGCCCTTTAGCACCTCCTCCGGATGTCACAGATCCACTCCTTAAAGGCATATAATCACTGAGATACTCCTTGGTACCTTGTCATATGTCGGGAACACCTGCTATCGAAGTACCAAGAACCTGTCACGTTAGCTCGCAAGGAGGTATACACAACATGGCATTTATGGACAGATTTCTCAACCCAAACTCTCTTAGTGCGCAAAACAGCATTCTCTTTACTAGAACTTGAAGATGAGCCAGCTGAGCTTTCTCCAGATATTCCTTTCAACACTGATTTCTCAATGTTGAGCGGGATGTTGGATGACATTTCAGCCGACATCGATTTCTTTGCAGAAATCTCCATCTTCAATTTCCAACAAAATGGTTTTAAGTGACCCGTTTGCTTACAATGATGGCAAATATATGAGCTATCTTTACTCTTAGTGGCAGCATGCTGGGGACTATTCTTAAGAATCACAGTTTCACTCACACCACTCGCGGCTTGAGCTTTAACAAACACTATCTTAGGTTGAACATGATGGATTTTGGGACATCACAAGCAGGCTGAGAATTAAATCCTAGACCTTTCTTATCAAAAATACCTAGAGACAATACCTTATCGAGGGTAGATTTACCTTGTTCAACTTCGTAAAGGTCTTATCGGCTTCGTCGACTTGCTTTTGGAGCTTGTCGATCTCCTTGTCCTTTCGTGTCAGTACGGCTTCCATCTTGTTCATTCTTTTCACCACGCTTTCAATCAACTTTTCATTCTTCTCATTATCCTTAGTACTTTTCAATCTTTACTAGTAAATATGCAAATGATAGATCTCCCAACAACACCGAGGACGGCGAATAACCATGTAATATGTACACATTCGGAGGACCCATTTACTTATCTTTCTTTTTCTCCTTTTTAAACGGCAAAAATGGTGCTTGAAGTATCCCACGACTTTATTGTTGGTGCTCAAACTTTTAATATGCCGTTTGAACACCACCAGTGAAATTGTTCCATTAGTTGGGCTATGTCCTCACCGGTGTGCTCTAATATATGAATAAATTAGTGTTGATTTGATTTGCAAGTAAATAAGTATACCTAGTATTTTGGGCATGTGTGGAATCATATTAATTTTAATTGAATATTTACAAATAATAACATTTAAATTCAATTATGTATATTTAGAAGTATATAAAACGATATCATGAATTAAATGTAAGATATTAATTCATTTAAGAAAATGGTAAAAATGAGATATAAAGTTAAGGTGTATCTACCGAAAAGTACCTAGTTATATAAAAAATTTGCATGTAAGACTCACTGTCAGAAAAATTTTCATTAAATACTCGTTCGATTGTGTGTAACATTTTCCAGTCTTGACGTACATTTCTGTATGTGTATTAAGTACCAGTGAAATTGTTTCATTAGTTGGGCTATGTCCTCACCGGTGTGCTCTAATATATGCATAAATTAGTGTTGATTTGATTTGCAAGTAAATAATTATACCTAGAATTTTTGGCATGTGTGGAATCATATTAATTTTAATTGAATATTTACAAATAATAACATTTAAATTCAATTATGTATATTTAGAAGTATATAAAGGATATCATGAATTAAATGTAAAATATTAATTCATTTAAGAAAATGGCAAAAATGAGATATAAAGTTACGGTGTATCTATCGAAAAGTACCTAGTTATATAAAAAATTTGCATGTAAGACCCACTGTCAGAAAAATTTTCATATAAATACTCGTTCGATTGTGTGTACCATTTTCCAGTCTTGACGTACATTTCTGTCTGTGTATTAAGTACCATGTCACGCGTATATGTGGTACCCACATATGGCCTATATACTGTCTATATGGTACCTCTGTTATATGATGTACCATTTTCTCTTACGTACCACCATATGTTTCCATATAGTACCTAAATATGTTCCATGACGTACTTGCGGCAGAACAGGTAGTAATGTGTAAAAATTTTATTCTGACAGGTACCTGCATATAAAAAAAAAAAAAAGCTGACAGGGGTCTGATTTGCAAAATTTTTATATAAATTGGTATTTTTGTGTAAAGATCCCTAAAGTTACATCCTAAATTGGAAATTTTTGTGTGTGGTTTTATTTTATTAATACTTAAAAAAAAAAAACAACGTAAGTGCAATTTATAGTCATCTAGAATGGATAAATCAAAAATAGTAATGTTAAATAGCATTTACTCAAAGTAAATATATACTAGAAAGATAAAATAGCAATAAGCCTCCCAATACTCGGTAATATAGACGTATATATACAAGACTAGTTCAGCATAGGAGCAAAAAAAAAAAAAATGGGGTTATGGGGTGGGCACGGTTCGGATAGTCGGGTATCGGGTATTTCGGGTTCGGGTTGTTCGGGTTCGGGTTAAGATTTTCACTACCCGAACCCGATCCGATCTACGGCGGGTACCCGCTTGTTGGGTATATTTCGGGTTCGGATACCCGACGTCGGGTACCTGATTTTGAATTGAAAAATATGAGTAAAACTATATAACATATTAGTATATCCATGTTATATATAAATATCACTTGGATGGTTTATTTTCAATGGATATAATATATACATATTTTTATATGTTTATTTATAAAATTTTGAGTATTTTTAAATTTTTATAATAATTTATTCGTTGATAATAAAATATAATTTGTTAATTATGCAATTAAAATAACAAATTAAGCGAAATATTATTTAAAACTTTAACCGTTTAGGGATGGCAATGGGGTGGGGCGGGGCAGGGATCTAATCCCCGTCCCCGTCCCCCCGAACATTCGGGGACGAAATCGTCCACGTCCCCATCTCCGCGGGGATTCTCCGCCCCTCAGTTTTTTTAAAAAAATACATATTTGAATATATTTTTATTATAAATATTATAAATTATAATTTTACGTATTATTTGTATTAATTTAATGTTATTTAATCTATATTTTGATATTATTTTACGATTATTTAATTTATACTTTAATATTATATATAATATAATACATAAAAGGTTTAATTCTTTATCAGTCCCTTTCAACATTTCAACTTCCTTTTAAATACCCCTCGAATTATTTCTTTCTTATAAGTACCCATTTGAAAATTTATTCCTGTTCAGTACCTAAAACACCCTCTTCAGCATTAAATGGACGAAAATACCCATGTCTCACATATTCAAAAAAGCTGAATAATTATTTTCAAATGAATTATACCAAAAAAATTAGTTATTATACCAACAAAATTGGACATTGTACCAGAAAATGTTGAAATTATATCATATGTTTTCGTTATTATACCAGTACATAGCGTTATTATAAATCACAGAGAAATTGGACGTAATTATACCAACTGAGTTTGAAATTATACCAGAAACTGTAGAAATTTATACCATATGTTTTGGTTATTATACCAGTAAATAACGTTATTCGAATTTTATACAGTGAAATTGGACGTTATACCAACTGATTTTGAAATTATACCAGAAATTGTAGAAATTATACCAACTGTTGTCGTAATTATACCAACAAAATTGTACACTATATCATTTGGTATAATAATGATAACAGTTGGTATAATTAGAATAACATTTGGTATAATAATCAAAAAGGTTGGTATGATGTCCAATTTAAATAGCGATATTATAATTTACAGCGAATTGGATGTTATACCTCTGATTTTGATATTATACCAGAAATTGTAGAAATTATACCACATGTTTTGGTTATTATACCAGTAAATAACATTATTTGAATTTACAGTGAAATTGGATGATATGCGAACTAATATTGAAATTATACCAGAAACTGTAGAAATTATACCAACTGTTGACGTAATTATACCAACAAAATTGTATAATATATCATTTGGTATAATAATGATAACAGTTGGTATAATTAGAATAACAGTTGGTATAATAATCAAAACAGTTGGTATGATGCCCAATTTAATATCAGGAAAGGGTATTTCCATTCGTTCAGTGTTTAGGAGTATCAAACACACAACTTTTTGCAGATGGTTACTTAACAGGAAGACTTTTTCGTATGGATACTGAACAGAAAGTTTAGCCTCTAACAGGGCCTGATAAGGAATTTACCCTATATAAAAAGGGTTCGGGGACGGGGCGGGGATCCCCACGGGGAAAAATCATTCCCGTCCCCGCCACGCGGGGATTCGGATCCCCACGGGGACGGGGATTCCCCGCCCCACTGCCAACCCTACCCACGTTAGATATTGATATCTAGATACGTAAATATATTTTTTATTGTTTATGCATAAAAACTAATATATCTTTTTAAAATTAATTTGTCGTGTCCCCAAATAACCCAATCGGGTAGTAAATTACTGCCCGATACCCGACCCGATTAATAATTATCGGGTATCGAGTAACCCGATATCCGACAAGTAACCCGAATTACCCGATCCAAATTACTCGAATATCCGAACGCCCACCCTTGTCACGACAACCAAAACTAAATCAATTAACATTTTTCTTAACTATTCACATTTACAGAATAATACCGATAGGAAGTGAGACGTTGGTCCGTCCCATAACAAGATCCGTTCAGGGTATTAGAATCCCCAGAAAATTTTCAACATTTTTAATGATCATAATTCATAACTTACGTAAGAGATATACCTTTTATTACAAAGCTTAAAACAGCTGAAAGAAAAGAGTAGTCGATCCATCACCATACGATCGAAGATCGGCTGGTCTTACAAGCGCCCGACATAGGGGGCAAGTTCGTTCGCGGTCAAACCTGAGAAATAACGACAGCTTAATAATAATCAAACAGATTACGAGAAAAGAAAAATTCTTAAACGATCAATTTGAGATATGAAACTGCGAAGAAAATAACCATTCTGAGACGCAATCTTCGCAGAAGATGTGTTTGCAGCGCAATAGAATAGGAGTGTGCATCTTCTCCTGGCATATAGCACATAAGTCCCCCGCCGCATTTAACTGATACGAAATTTTTTTTTCAAGTTTTATTCAAGAAATATATATATTAATTTAAAAATCCAATAAGTTGGGTTCACACAGAAAATCTGACCTGTTCTAACGTTGCATAAGTGCCGTAATGAACTTCTTTTCTGGACAGAGCTTTTAGAGCAGTATAGAAAGACTTGACCTGAAGAACAGAGACAGAATGAGCTGTTTAGAAACAGATAACTTTGAAGACAAGAAGATAATGATTCGTACCTTCTCGACGATCGAAGTTAGCTTAAACGTCAAGTACAGCCCAGTTGTAAGCGATGAAAAGAGACTCCCATACTCTTTGTTCAAAAAGAATCTGTACCATACGGGCGCTGGCAGCAAAGCACGGTACAGAAGCATTGTGTATTCCACGAGCGTTAGCATTTGGCCCTGAAAAATACCAAGAAGACGTTATTACCCATCGCATTCTAAAGAAATTTGTGCATGCAATTAGAGCAAATGCTGCATTAAATGATGTTAATGCATTAGCTTTTCACCTGTCTCCGAAAATTATGGCCTCGACCATTCTTGTGATACATCAAGATGACCAGCTTTAAGACCATAGATGCCTGCCTCACCATCGTATCTAGACACAATAAGAAATAATTATGAAGATAATATCAGATAATATCACTATCAGGTAAACTTGATTTTGCTACATTATCAAGATTTTCAACTGATCGAAAGATCATACCATTAACAAGGATGATGAACAACGCGTGCCAGAAAGGTGGGACAGCCTTTGGAGGAATCATGACCATTGGATAGAAAAGATTTTCTTTGCGATCCCACCAGTAAATTCCAATGACTTGAAGCGCGAATAGAACTGAATACCCGAGAAGGACAGATACGCGTCTCTCACCCTGACAAAAAGAAAAAAGAAAACGTGTGTCTCGTCTTTTGTTAGTTGAGAAAGCGAAACCACAGTTGATTGCTAAAGCGACCAATGGAATAGTCGATATATGGATGGTCACAAGTCACACACCTTTAGAGCGGTTTGCTTCCGCAGAATGTCGTTTGACTTGAACAAAATGGCAGTGACATAAATGGCGACGACAAATCCTGTCAATAAAACAACGACGGGAAAAAGTCATGAGTCGAATCAAAAGAAAGCTCATTTATCCGCATTTTTCTTCTTTTATATTTCAAAAGGAGCATATAGAATCCATTCAGCCTCACAAAAGCAGATAACATACAAAGCACAAGAATGCAAAGCTGTTAACAGCCACCATAAAATGAGCCAATGCCATTGCATAGTTTAAAAGGTTAAATGCACCGGAAAAACAATCGCATCACGTGTATTCCATAGAACCTCACACAGCTATAGGGAGAAAAGAGGTAACAATTAACTGGAATACAATGGTTAAGGGTAAATGATATAGATACATTGATCAACAAGATCATACGGTGAATGAAAGTACGAAAAAACAAACTACAGAACATCAAGCTGAAACTAAACGGGGGAACGAAAGAAAGGAAGAAACCCAAACCTTGCAAGTGCTGCCTGATAAAGACCACCAACAGCAGCAACGCAAACGGAATCATCTGCTCGACCCATCTCGCGGCCTGTTGGATGTCATACCTAGCAGAAGTGGTCGCTTCACCATCACCTGTATTTTCGCTATTGCCACTCACATTATTGCTATCGCCACTCTCACCTTCAACCTCTCCCCCATCCTCCTCGCCCATACCCACCGCCGCACCCTCACTACCACCTCCAATTATCCTAATCGACACCTCACCGCCATTGATATTCCCAGGCCCATCTCCACCCCCATCCACAGCATCGCCGTCTGAGTTCAAATTCAAAGCCCTGGCACCAGCCTCGTTAGCTGACGGCTGAGCTTCGTGGTGAGAGGAATCGCCCCGAGAAAGATTTAGTATCCCAGATGCTTCGATTAGGGTTTGGATCGGAGTTCGCAGGAGCCGTAGGTTGGGGAACTGTAGGGTTCTTGAGCTTTGACCGACGGCGGTTCTAGTCAACGGCGATGAGGGTTGTAAAATCGCCGAATCGGAGCTCGGCGCCTCCATGGAAGCAAATTGAAGGGAAAGTTCGAGGTTCTGGTGGCAAACTTACAGATTTCTGCGGTTTTTTAGGGTAGGAAAAACGTGGGCTCTTCTTCTCTTCTTGTTCAGAATTTACTCATTAGGACTGACGATGAAGACGAGGATTTCGCAGAGAAAAGAAAGGGAAAAAAAAAAAAGAAAAAGAAGTCAGATGTCGACGAGCATATGCTGTACATGAAATTGGAATAAGAGAAGACTTGTTGAAGCAAAGAGAGAAGAAAGTGCTACTGTGCATAGATATATAGATAAATATTGGTTAAATCTCGAAAAGAAACAAATATATGATGCCGAGCGGGTATTTAGATGATTCATGAAATGAAATGATGAATTATTAATTCCTTATACTTTTCCGTTTTGGTTTTATTGGGGGAAAGAGGCGTGTGAAATATATATAGTTGGAGTATGTAATAAATGAAGGGAAATTGCACTTACATAAATAGAGAAAATAAATTCACATTGCCAGAAAAGAAATTGATTTATTTTTATTTACTAACTGTTAGCTCTGCCAAACGCGTATGAATCATCTATACACAATTACCATTTTCGAAACTTTGTACGTGGACTGCATTTAATTCAAAGCAGCCCTCTAGAATACTAGGGGTGAGCGCGGTGCGGTTTGGGCGGTTTTTATCGAAAATTTAACCCGGCCCAATAAATTGCGGTTTTTTAAAATATACACCAAACCCGATCATAAAAATCTTAACCCGATAGATTGCGGTTTACTTATATGCGGTTGGGTTGGGGCGGTTTTTGCGGTTTTAATATTTATTTTTATTATAACGAAAATTAAGGTAATATTCAGTATAGATAGAGCAAAAATGTATATCATTAACCTATTTACAAATATAAAAGCTTATATACAGAAACGTTATTATCATAGTAATAATCATAGTAACAGATAATAAAAGTCCGATAAGAAGCTTGATTAGAAGCTCATGTTTCTTGTTCACAGTCGGCTTTTGGTAAAGCAACTAAAGCAGGTGCCTCATTTTGATTTAAAAATTCCCTTACAAGAAATAAATTTTTTATTTTAAAATTTTAACTTGCCTTCTATGAACATCAAGGCTATAGTTCTCGATCTCAAGTCCGAATAACGGAGGATTGCATTGGATAGACACGTATATTTTACTACATAATATTTAATTTCTTTTAAAAAATCATCATTTAGAACTTAGCCTTTACGCAATGTATTATGATTAGGCTATGTATCAATTCCCTTTCGAAGAAGAAAAGTATTTATTTCAAAATTCGCATTCTATAAACTTCAAGTGTATAGTTGTTGATTTCAAGTCCGAATAAAGGAGGAGAATTGCATTGGATAAACATATAAAAAAAATTTCACTACATAATATCTATTTTTTTATGAAAAACTCATTTAGAGCTTAGCTTTACGCAACGTGTTATGATGAGTCGATGTTCTTGTATTAAAGTAATTAATATTCTCGGCCTCGCTACTATTATGAGTTATAGCTATTATTTTATGAAATAGAAGAAATATATAGTAAAATTTTAGTATATTTTAAAAGCGGTTGGGTGCGATTTTATGCGGTTTTAAAAATATAAAACCAAATCCGATTGCAAAATATGCGGTTTTACCTTTTAAAATCCAAACCAACCAATCAAACCGTTAACCCGACGCTTGCGGTCTGGGTTGGGTTGGGTCGATTGGGTGTAGGGGTGTTCATTCGGTTATAACCGAACCGAACCGAACCGAACTTTCGGTTAACCGAAAGTTCGGTTTGAGGATTTCATAAACCGAAAACCGAACCGAAATATTTCGGTTCGGTTTTGGTTTTTACCGAATTTTTTCGGTTCGGTTCGGTTCGGTTAACCGACCGAAAAACCGAATTTCAATAAAAGAAATAAAAAAATATATAAACATGATTTATATTATAAAAATATACTATCATATGTAGAATTGTATAAAAATATTTAATTTAGCTAATTTTTTAATATTTTATTTAATATGTTAATATGATTTAAATTATAAAAAAAATATATTATCATATATATATTTGTATAATATTTTGAATAATATTTTTCATATTTTATAACACATGGTGGATATATTATTACTATAGAACATATAATAATATATGATTATATATTTTATATAATTATATATATGTATAGAAAATAAAAAGTAATAATAAATTCGGTTTTTCGGTTCGGTTCGGTTTACCGAGGTAGTAAACCGAACCGAACCGAATTTTATTCGGTTATCAAAATGAAAACTGAATACCGAACCGAAAAATTTCGGTTCGGTATTCGGTTCGAACCGAAACTTCGGTTTCGGTTCGGTTCGGTCGGTTAACCGACATTTGAACACCCCTAATTGGGTGGGGCGGTCCGACGGGTTAAATGCTCACCCCTATAGAATACTAGTAAAATGTTGACGAAGGCTCCAAAAATCAATATTCAGTGTAATATAATTCAAAATTTTGTCACAATGGAAACAAGAGTTGTTAAAATTTTATAAATCATGTGCTCAAACTCCATGACTGTCAAAGGTAGGGGTGAGCATTTAACCCGTCGGACCGCCCCACCCAATCGACCCAACCCAACCCAAACCGCAAGTGTCGGGTTAACGGTTTGATGGGTTGGTTTAGGTTTTAAAAAGTAAAACCGCATATTTTGCAATCAGGTTTGGTTTGTATTTTTAAACCGCATAAAACCGCACCCAACCGCAACTAAAAATATACTAAAATTTTATTATATTTTATTCAATATTTCAAAAAATAATAGATATAACTCATAATAGTTGCGAGGCCAACAATATTAATTACTATAATACAAGAACATCGACTCATCATAACTCGTTGCGTAAAGCTAAGCTCTAAATGTCTTTTACATGAAAAAATAGATATTATGTAGTGAAAATGTATTTTTATATGTTTATCCAATGCAACTATCCTCATTTGTTCGGAATTGGAATCAACAACTATATACTTGAAGTTTATAGAAGGCTAATTAAAATTTTGAAATAAAATAATTTCGAAAGGGGAATTGGATACAAGGACATGGCCTAACAATAATAAATTGCGTAAAGCTAAGTTCTAAATGATGATTTTTTAAAAAAGAAATTAAATATTATGTAGTAAAAAATTACGTGTCTATCCAATACAACCCTCTTCATTATTCCGTGAGATCAAGAACTACAACACTTGATGTTTATAGAAGGCAAGTTAAAATTTTAAAATAAAAAATTTATTTTTTGTACGAGAAAAATTTTAAATCAAAATTAGGCACCTGCTTTAGTTGCTTTACCAAAAGCCGACCGTGAACAATGAATATGAGCTTCTAATCAAGCTTCTTATCGGACTTCTATTATCTGTTACTATTACTTATAACTATGATAATAACATTTCTGTATATAAACTTTTATATTTGTAAATAGGTTAATGATATACCATTGTGCTCTACTTTAGAATATTACCTTAATTTTCGCTATGATAAAAATAAATAGTAAAACCGCGAAAACCGCCCCAATCCAACCGCACATAAGTAAAACCGCAATCTATCGGGTTAAGATTTTTATGATCGGGTACATTTTAGAAAATCGCAATATATTGGGTCGGGTTAAATTTTTTATAAAGACCGCCCAAACCACACCGCGCTCACCCCTAGTCAAAGGTATTCCCAATTCCCAACACAATGCCAGCGAAATCCTTACAATCTGATTAAGTTCACCGTTGAGCGAATATGAACCTCGTTGTCCGCTAAGGGACGGTAATATCACATTTTCTTGTCACAAAAGAATCGAGAATCTCTCAGCAAAAGCAGATCCAAATATTTATTACGCCAAAAGGTTATGAACACAAGCAGAATTCCAAGAGAAAATGAACTGCATACATTACATGCCAGAGATTGCCTTGTAGCCTTCCTTTTCCAGAATTTTGGCTATGGAGATATCTCCTGTCTTAACGATCCTACCGTTCTCCTGGACAACAAATGAAATAACGAATCAAAAAACGTTGGCAAGCATGTAATGAAGGCGAAAAATCTACAAACTGAGATTACTTTCTTAGAATAAAATCTGAATAAATTCCTTTTTCAACAGAGGAAGAGGAGCAGATGCGTTACCATTATGTGGATATAAGTTGGTTGTATGAATTCGAGGAGACGCAAGTAGTGGGTTATCATCAACACTGAATTAGTTGGAGTGAGGAGTCCGTTGACTGCCTTTGCTACGTCTCTAAGAGCATCGACATCTAACCCGGAGTCGATTTCGTCTAATATAGCAAGCTCTGCTCCAAGAACCTGTAGTCGAGGGAAATTTAAGATGAGCTCAACCAAAAAAATTCCAACTTCAAGATGAATTTGAAAAATAGTGTTCTCTTTATTTCCTTAGACGATACTGTTTCTAAATGAATGGCGTGGAAGTAATATGATAAGTTTGGAGAACATACAGCGAGCTGAAAAATCTCATTGCGCTTCCTTTCTCCGCCACTAAATCCTTCGTTGACGTTTCTATTCAAGAACTCAATCTTCATATTCACTAGCTCCAGTTTAGGTGCAACATAGCCATAGAACTGAAACCAAAGATGTCAACAAATTACTTTAAGCAAAAGTTATTTTGGGAGATTTCCCGCTCAAGTAAACCAAGGTTGGTCATTTCTTTAGGGGAAGTGAGCCCGGTGAAAGGCTACAGTGATTGAACATGGATTAAAAGACTCCACACCACATTAACCTTGAAATTGAGGTATAAAATAGTTACCTCGATTGGTCCAAGCTCAGGTAATCCAAGTTTTCTTCTTCGTGCATTATATGCCATATTCAAGAAGTCGATATTGCTGACGCCAGGAATCTCAACTGGCGACTGAAAGCTCATAAACAATCCAGCCGTCGCTCTTTCCTCAGGTTCCATCTCTAGCAAATCTTGGCCCTTATATGTTATGCTGCCTCCAGTGATTTCATAATCTGGATGACCAACAAGGACCTAAGACAATTGTAAATCAAATGGAAGCTCCAGCCGAAACACCTCTTAAGTCGAAACGGAAAACTGACGTGAAATAAATGATTTAAAATAATGATCGACAAAGAAAACCCTCACATATGCAATGCAACCATCATCTTGGCCACTGTATATGATAACGATTGGGAAAACTAATCGATTTCATCTAACCCCACTTTATAAATATGGTCCACAGGGACGACCATGAACAAGTTACATCCTTAACGCTAAGGCTAGCGCACTCCGTCAAAGTTTTAACGTCTCAGCCAATCATCAGCATGTACAAGATCATGCCTTATGAAAGAATAGTAGCATTGAAGCTAATCCTTTTTAGCCTTTAGGTAGAAGCATTGTTCTCATCATGTATGCCATTAATTAGCATAATCAAGGAAATTTGTTAGGAAACAAAAACGAACAGGTCAAATGTTAAGTGCTAGAAAATGGACTCGATAGTGTTCCGTGTTTTCGTGTATTTTCTTGTCTCCCGAAACTTAATTTGGCTTCAACCAACACAACATAACATACTAAGTACAAGACCTCACCTCTTGCACACATTGAACAGCATTTAATAATGTTGAAGTTACAAGATCATCGAAAGCACTTACCTTAGCAAATGTACTCTTCCCTGAACCATTCTTCCCCATTACAGCATGTACCTTCCCAAACGAGCATCAACATTAGATTCCAAACACAACAATACACCATATACGATCACAATTCTAAGATTTTTTTTTGGCCCAGGGATTTTAGTTAATTTTCAGTTGCATCTTCTACTGCAAGCAGGTGCCACTAAATTATAGAAACCACACTAAGTTCATCACATCAGCTGCTGAGGGTTCTGCTTAACTACAGACCACATTTTACATACAAACACATTTCAGATTAGATTAATTTCAGCTTAACTCAACTGAATTATCACTGGTTACGTAGAAAGGGTTGGAATTTTTAGCTGCAGAAAAATCCGATTTCATGTACAAGATCAACTAGTAAACTTCAACTCGGTCAACCTTCCTCGAGTTCTCCCTATCTCGAAGTACCTTCTTTTTGCTCTCTCTAGCTCATAAAGTGATATGAGTAACTATTAAATGAAGCTCTCTCTAGCTCATAAAGTTACATGAGTAACTATTAAATGAAGCTCTAAAACAAAACTCAAAGTTCTCCTAAACTCATTTCAACTGAATTGTCTTCAGTCCAAACGCCATAAAAGCTATAACCACACAATTGACAACTTAACTTTTTGCCTATGCCACGAAGGCTCAGCTAACATAATTAAAAACTAAATTAACAACCAAATAACAGATGGTCGGTCAGCTACGCGGTACCTCGCCTTCATTGACGGTTAGATTAACACCTTTCAGAATTAGCTGCTTCGACTCTGCGATTACGGCTGAGAGCTCTTTAACTTCGAGCAGCAATTTCGGGGACCCTCCGCGGTCAGCAGCGGATGACGACGGCGTTTCGTAGGCGACGGATGCTCTCACGCTACCAAAACGACGGCCTTTAGGATTGGTGACGGCGGGGATTTTGCAAGCAAAGCTTGGAAAGCAGAGAGCCATTGAAAGAATCGTAGAGGTGCGTTTAGGTAGGAAAAAAGAAAGAAAGAAATTTGATGATTTTAGTTATGTTGGCCTCTCCGGTCCTCGTTCGTCAGGTTCCGTGCACTTCGCTCTTAATCCCTGATTATTAGAGCTGTCAAAACACCCGCAGGCCGGCCCGCCCCGTCCTGCCTATAGGGCGGTAAACGGGCTAGCCCGCAGGGGCCACGGGTTAGACGGGATGGGCCGGCCCCATAATTTTTATTAATTAATTTTATAAATTAAATATATATTTATTTAAATAGAGGAATTACTTAATGATTTTACTTATAATTAATGATGCATTTATTAATTAATACATAATTAATGTTTAAATATTATAATTAAATAATTAATGATGTATTTAATATTTATTGATTAATACGTAATTAATGTATATTTAAATATCACAATTATATAAATTATTCATAATTAATTAGAAAGTCTAAATAAAAAATTTAAAAAATTCATGGCGGGCGGGCTGGGCTTCAGTTTTGAAGGCCAGCCGAATGGCGGGCCAGCCCTCCCCACCCCGCCCCGCCAAACAGCGGGCTTTGGCGGGAGGTGGGCCAGCCCTCCCTGACCTGGCCCAATAAACAGCTCTACTGATTATATATAGGAAAATTTGGTATAAACAAAATTATCATCTATTATATTGATTTTTTTCTACAAATAAACCCTACAGTAAATTATATCATATCATAATAGACCCAGCTGTAATGGTTGTTTTTTCAAATTAAGCTCGTGTTACTTTTAACTTATTCAATAGGCTAATTTCTTTTTCCTTTTTTTCTTCTCATTTTTCTATTTTAATAAATCTCAAAAAATTGAAAAATAAATACCTCGACGAACATTCCAAGAAATTATTTATAAAATAACAAAAATAAAAATAAATGAAGTTTACGAAATAAAAATAATGTATTCAAAAAATCATGTAACTTTAATTATATTAATTAAACCTTAAAATAACTCCAACATGAAACAAAAGACTTCCAATGTAAATCCCACGAAAGTTCTAGTAAATTAATTAAAATTTATAAATTAAAAAAAAAAAAACAGAATATATACTTAGACCGAAAATTTCCTGAAATTATAAATAAGTTAACTAAAAAATAAAATTTAAATATTTCGAACAGATACATATTTTCGTCGAGGTATTTTTTTAGTTTCATTTTTGTTTTTCCAATATTATGATTTATTATAACTAAGTTTGAGTAGTTTTTGTTTTGCAATTTTTGAGAGATTTTCCGTGGAAATTTTTTTTTTATTTTTATTGCTTTTTTCATATTGGGGATATATTTAACGTTTAATATATTTTTTAAACATATTATAGGGTAAAAGTCCATTATACCCCATGTAATTACGTTGAAATGAAAGATACTATCATATGCTTTTTTATTCCGTAAAACTCTGCTCACTGAACGTAGCACCGTACCCTCAAAAAGCACCATTATCTTTCGGTATTGTTCAAAACTTAGCATTATATGCCCCCATTAGGGGTTAAAAATACAAGGAACGCTGATTAGATAAATCATGAGGGTATATTGTGTTATTAATAAACATGGGTTTTGATGCTTATTTTAAACCACATATCGATTATCTGCAATTTAGCTTATTTTTCTTAAATTTTGATTCATTTTTATTTATAACTATTTTGTTAAGAATTTATCAACATATTTATTTATTCTCGTAAGTTTAGAGTTAATTACAGGCTTAATATAATTTGCTGAAATAGAAAAATAGAAGAAGTAAAACACAAAAACAAAGTAAAAGAAAGAAATTTAACCTATTGAGTATGTTAAAAATTACATGGGTCTAATTTGGAAAGATACCTATTATAGTTGGGTTTATTAAAAAATAATTTAGTGTTGTATTTTGAAGAAAACCAATAGGATGAATTATTTATATCAAATTGTTTTTCTATATATTGCATCTTAAAGTTTTCCCTTCGAACTTATTTACGGTCAAACGTGGGTATTATTGTATTGCCTCTATACAAACTATCGCTTTGAATAAAAATCTCTGGACAAATTTTATCCAGTTCATTAAGAGAGCTTTTTGTTTTAATTAAATAATTACATTTGGATTGCTTTACTTTCTAGTGGACTTTCTTATAATAAATGATGCGATGAAGGGCAGCTCTTGATGTTCAAAATCAGTAATTCGAGCTATATTACCATTCTTAATCACTGCTAAAACAAATAAATGACTAAAAACAACCACCGATTGACTGATGGTAGAGACAAAGTATATATTTGTTCCAAGTGTAGTTAAGAAACACAAAAATTGATAATGTTTTCGCATGATAAAAAAATAAATAACAATGCGCTTGGTGGAATTTAAAGATAAAACACTTAAACTTCAGGTGTTTATGACAGTAATGTAATGACAATTTGACACTGATTTTATTACTTGATGCTCCCTTTGGGAATGGACGAAGTGCACGGTCCCGAAGATGTCATAAAAGGGACGCCTTTGAACGTTGCGACGCCTTTTTCATCGGTGAATAGATTCTGCAGCAAAAAGGGGAGAGAAAAAAAGATCGAATATAAGCCCATCTTACGTTATTGAAAGAATCGAAGTTGAACACAAAGGCAGGCTTGCTTGATTCATGGATGGACGCAAGAAAATTGACCATCATTTCGAAACTACTGACATATATATAGAGAGAGAAGAAACGAGGAAGTACGTACCGGGGTAATCTTATCCAGCTGTTTCTTTTTGGGGTTCAGAACATCTTCAGGCTTGCCTTCATGTCTGAAAGAAAATGATTAAAGGCAAATTAAATATGAATTAATCGACAAAGGAAATTTAAATGGTAGGATTGAAATAGAGGAGATAAATGAGCATATACCCTGAAAACGTGACAACTTCGCCAGGTTTTGCACCTTCAGGAGCTATCAAAGGCTCCACGACCGTATGGTCTTGATTTGAAGCACAAAGGACCTTTGCATTTTAACGCAGCACCGTCAATAAGATAAAAAAGAATTTTCCCATATTAAGGTTGTGCGTGACACGGAAGAACAAATAAACTTAAGGTGCCATAGAATATTTGAGATATTTACCAGTCCTTCAGACATGACATCCCTCAACTTCCCAGGTTTTACGTTTGTTATGAGTACGACGCAACGGTTCTGTAACATGGTTAAAGTGGGAAATCAAAATTTTGAGCACATGCCACATATTTCGAGAAAATGCTCGTATATTGGTGTGACTGTACCGTTAATTCTTCAGGACTGTAATATTTCGCTAGCCCACTCACAACTTGCCTGCATTTTGCTTCTCCAATATCTATTTCTTCAACCAACAAGCTGAATCAAACAAAAATATGGTCAGATATACATGGTATTACACAAGATGCATGCATATGTAGTTGACCTCTTTCCTTGAATATAATTACCATGTGAAAATACCACAGCACATACTCCACTAATATGGAGCAAACAAATCACACAAATCAAGATCTTAACTTCGATCATCAAGATGAACGCAATGCTTAAGTCACCTTACCTATCAGCTGAAGGATGTTTCCATGCTTTGCGAATTAGGCCAATCTGTATCTTAAGGAGAGTGACACTGAGCTCTTCATCTTTCTTCTCTGCTTCCTTCTCAGGTACTTTCTTCTTCTCCACAGTTGCTTGAGATGCTCCTTCAGCTTTTTTATTTTTCTGTTGAGAAAATCCATCATAGAGTAACATCATATCTATTACCTAATGTATAAGTATAACGCCAATAATATAGGAAAAACTTACACCATCAGCAGGTTTTGCTGTTTTTGAGCCGGCCTCTGAACCATGAGACTGCTTTTTTACCTCTTCAACAGTTTTTTTAGCATTCGATTCTTCAATCTTTTTAGCAGGTTTCAACGTCTAGAGCAGAACAAAACATCAAAGAAAAATAATGAATTACGTCAGTGTATTCAATTTCTCAATCACATGTTCAGTGTATTACTCACCGGAGGCACGAATGAAGACTTCTCCAGCGAAATCTCTGTGAAAGAATCCCCAAAATTCTCCTTGTTCTGCACCAATCATGAAACGCAAAGTTTTAGAGGAAATAATGGTTCATATGAGAAATAATTTTCTTCCATGTCAACATTCTCACAAAAAAGACATAACAAAAAACACATCATTTGAAATAAACTTGACAACCAATATAAACTCTAACAAAATCATTTATATTTTCCCCCTTTCTTTTTTTTTTTTTTGTTTTTGTCACAAAGAGGAAAACACAACACAAGCGAGCACATCAATTGGAACATTTCTTGTACCTGAATGTAGTCGATCCATCTAAACAAGTGTGGTAGTTTTCCTCTATCTGAGCTAGAAAGACCGATCTTGATGTTGCAAACAACCAAGTCAGAACATTTCATTAACAAAATCCCAGAATGAAAATGGAATCAAACAATTCAGACAATCATGGATCATATAACCCAAAACACGCAACACCAAAATTTACTCGAAAAATCTACATACAACGGATGAATGCACAGTGGAGTACACAATAATATCAGCAACCGAAGGCTTCAATCCACCTCCCACAACCACCGACTTGGAACTCAACTCTTCATTTAGCTCGGAAAGAAACTTTAAGGGCACATTTGAATTCCCCAAGAACTCTTCGGCAAACTCTATCCTTTTCATCACCTGTCATCAACGCTCGTACTGTTAACTCAAAGGTATCTACTTACTAACCATTATCGTCAAAAAAATCAAACTTCACAACCATAAACTAGTCACCTCATTGTTGCTAAGAATTGAGTCGCCATCTTTGGATGACTTGAGGACACTTGTGCACAGGGTCTGGACATCACCGCCCACGTCACCTTTAAACGGTTTCTGCCATGCAATCACTCACACCATAAGCAAACACAGCTAGAGAAAGAAACTTCATGAAATTAACTACCTCAGTTTCGAAAAAAAAAAGTTAATTTAGGTGACAAAAAAAAGAAAAAAAGCTTACCGAATCAAGAGAAAGGTGATTGCAGAGAGCTAATAGTAAGCTTTCCTTCACATTGGAAGCTGCCATTGCTGGAAATTCTACGGCGTTCGAATCCAAAATGAACTAAAATTACTAGGGCTTTGAGCTAATTTCTGAATCGACGAGAAAAAAATAATATATATTTTCTTTATCTTTTCCCTGTTTTTCTCGGTTCTTGCGCATAGCCCAATTAGATTTGGGCTTATGGGCCCAAAAAATATGTTAATTTATTAAGAAATCGTTAGTCGCTCCAATCATAACTTAGGCATGATGGCTGCTTCTAGGTCTCTATCGAAAATCTACTCGAAATTCTTTCGTAGATTAAATTACCAAAGAACCCTTCCCTATATACTCCGAGCTCAGTACTCAAATAGCAAGTGCTATCACCACCTCCTTCACCACCATTTGCCACTGATAAGGCCCTTTTCCGTCATTTCAAGTTCGAAGTCCGTCCAATTCAGAAGATTATCATCATCGGCGATGAGCGGAGGCGACACTGCGGCGGCGGCGGAGTTCCACTTGTCTCCGACGAGCACCGTTAAGATTCAGAAAGGTGACATCACGCGGTGGTCGATCGACGGCTCGTCTGACGCAATCGTATGTCGTTTACTGTCTTTCGTTTCGCTTCTGATATTAGCAATTGTCTACTGCTTGTGTTCAGATTTTAGAAAGGGATTCGATGATGTGCGTATTGCTCCGCTCGAATCATTCATCGCACGTCTCTCTTTGCTTTTTTGATAGGTCAATCCAGCCAATAAACGAATGCTTGGTGGTGGTGGCGCCGATGGAGGTACGTACATCACTTTCTCCTCCATTTGTTTTCAAACTCATTTTGCCCTAATGATGCTGTTCATCATCGTCGCTTCACTTGCTTGTCCCTGCCTTACGATCGATGGTTATTATCTTCGATGACTTACTCTCCCTTTCCAAACTCATTTTGCCCTAATGATGCTGTTCATCATTGTCGCTTCACTTGCGTGTCCTGCCTTACGATCGATGATTATTATCTTCGATGACTTGCTCTCCCTTTCCACATTTTCTCGAAAGCCATACATCGAGCCGCTGGGCCAGAGCTGCTCGAGGCGTGCTATAAGATCCCAGAAGTCAGGCCTGGGGTTCGTTGCCCCGCTGGAGAAGCAAGAATTACTCCGTAAGTCCAAAAATCGACTACAATTTTATCTTCTTTTAGCACATGGAACTTGCATCTTATTAGCCCCTCTTTTTTCGTATGGTCTATGTAACTTATCGGTTGTTATGCTAATGCTTTGATATGAACAGAGGTTTTCGGTTGCCAGTATCTCATGTTGTTCATACAGTTGGACCCATCTACGATTCTGATCGAGACCCAGAAACCACGTTGAGGAACGCATATAAGTAAGTTGCACATTGCTATAGTGTGTCGTATTAAGTTATTGACTCGAATAAATGTTACGCTGAGTACAACATTCATCATGATGTATTTTGCAGGAACTGCTTACGGGTTGCTAAAGAGAACAACATTCAGTATCTCGCGTTCACTGCTCTATCTTGTGGGGTTTATGGGTACATACGTTTTCCTCCGTTTGACAGTAACATCTTCAATTCAAACACGAAAACTTGATTTTCGAATTGTTAAACTTGCTCCCATCGTATGGTAGGGGATTCAAAGAATCTTGTTTAAAATGGGAGGAGATGAATAGGTCAATCATTAGTGTGATGCAATGCATTGTGACTGCAGATACCCTTTCGATGAAGCTGCGACTGTGGCCATTTCTACGGTTAAGGAATTTGCAAAGGATCTAAGGGAGGTAATACTTCTTGTTTGTTGTCGAGTTACTGCAATTATGAAACTAACCGCGGTTTATTATCTCATGAAGGTGCACTTTGTTCTGTTCAGCGACGAGATTTACAACGTATGGGTGAACAAAGCAAACGAGTTGCTCTAACAAAAGATTTACAGTGTCTTATTTTCAGCCATGAAAAACGCCTACAGTGCAAACATTCATCATCAAATCTTGTAATTTGTGAACTTCTGATCTGATTACCTTCTGATCTCAATATTCGTCATTCGTAGGAAAAAACATCTCCAGTTTTCCGCCTGCCAATTTTTTTTCTTTTCTTTGCCTTCTCTCTCTTTTACAAATCTATGCACATAAGTTGAAATAATTCCCTTCTCGAAATCGTAGTTGGTCATACATTATACAACACGTTCTTATGGCTTGCTCAAATCACTGTTCATTGTCAATATACTACTGCCCACGTTGTAATGAGATCAGAATTTTCTAGATGATTCAATGAATTGTGAAATTATTAATTGTAACCATGGTTTAGTAATTAATTAGGGATCGGATTATTAAGAAAATTTACAGTTTATATTATTATTACTATAATCCACTAATCCAATAACAAGCGGGGTAAAAAGTAAACACATCGAAAACATTTAGTTACTTGCCTACGCTGAAATAATACCAAAGTTTTAAGTTGCTTTTTCAATTCAGGCCACATTCAAGTTTTAAAATCGAGTTCAGGCCATGTCAGAAAAAGCAATTAGTTTCACCACTTCATCGGTCTGCGGTACCACTTCTTTGTTATGCCGTACCACTTCTTTGTTATGAAGTACCACTTAATTGTTCTGTAGTACCACTTTATTTTTACTACTAAAAAATGAAGTGGTACTGCAGAACAAACGAAGTGGTACTGCAGAACAGTTATGTGGTAGTGTATATAGCAAAGAAGTGGTACTCAAGAACAAAGAAGTTGTACCGCAAATCGATGAAGTGGTGTGAAGAAATCGGGTCCTTAAACCTAATTGCTTTTTCTGACAGGGCATGAACTCGATTTTAAAACTTGATTGAGGCCTGAATCATAATTAACTCAAGTTTTAAACAATATTATTTATACTGGATTACTATTCACCGCCCCCTTTTCCTAGTCACCGCCCCCTAAAGGACGATAAAAAGACAATTTTGCCCTTTTAAATAAAAATTTCTATTTAAAGCCTTTTTCCAGACAACACTTTCCATATCGCAATCACGCATCCAAATCAAACTCAAACCAGACAAAAAAACTCAAATCGCAATGGATCGACGACAGGGACAGGGGAAAGGAAATGGACTATTCGCACGACTGGTAAGCAAATTCTCGTAAAACCGTTCGTACGTAGATGGATTATCGAACACGGGTCGAAATCGATTGAAAAAAGCCCTGATCGAACACCGGCGCATGGACGGCCGAAACAAATTTTCGGCCGCCACAAGGCAGGGCCGAAAAATATTTTCGACCATGCCTTGTGCATGCCGAAAAAAATTTTCGACTGTTTCAGTACGGACCGAAATATTATTCGGCCGGTGCTGCGCCGGCCGATGTTACAGATCGGCCGAGCCTGCACCGGCAGAAAATATTGTTCGACCCTAATTTTTTTCAATTAATATTTAATTTGTTACGACCCCAAGTAACTTAGAAATTTTTTTTCGACTTACGGGCCTAACAGGGCTCGACCACGACTTGGGGCGTGTCGATCAGCCTAACCCCTTGATCTTTTTACTCTTTTTCCTCAACTCACAAGACGGAATAACGGAATATTGAGATGGTACGATTCGTATTTGCTTCGGGATCAGACCAAAAACACTCCGAACAAAGGAACGAACACGCGAGCTTTACGGGGTAACTTCCCCAACCCTATTTCATTAATTGAACATGCGGGATTACAACTCGACGTCTTGACTCGAACCTCACAACGACATAACCATTCGCTACTAACGACTTTCCTTACTAACTACTCGAACACACACATGGACTATGCTACTTCGAACCCTCAACTACACACCCTATTCTTTCCACTCTTGAATGCCTTCAAAGTCTTCAACTTCTTAGGTATTTATAGGGCTGAATCTTCTTCACTAAGTAAGCAAGGTGTCGCCATGCATGAAGCCCTTAAGCCACCTCTCATTTTGGTTAATGAAGTGGTGCCTTGCATGGGCTTCAAATGCCATCTTCCCTTAGCTTGTAATGATTACTCCTTGAGGTCCAACGATAATCCATGCTTAGTGTAGTGGAATACATGTGTCAACCTTTGAAGATGTTTTCATCACTTAACAATCCCACAAAGAATATTTTAATATAGGAAAATCAATGCTAGTAGCACATATGGGCTTGATTTAGGTGTTTCGGGCCTGGGCCCTGTCGGACGGCCCGCGAGAAGACCTCAGCGCCCCATCGGGCGCGCTGTATGGCTGGGGCATGCGCGTGGCCTGGGCGTGCTGTCAGGTGCTGGCACGCGCTGATGTGCGCGTGTGTCGCCGCGCGCTGTCGGACGCTGGCGCGCGCTGGGTCGTGCTGGGGGCTGTCTGGCATTGGCGCGCGCGCGTTGCCTGCCTACCTCGGCGCGCGCTAGCTTCCCCGCGCGCGTGGCTGCGTGCGGCCCTTGCGGCTTACAGCCTGGCCGGCACCTCGCCTTGTTGCGCGTCTTCTTCTCGGCGGTTATGTGCGGTATCAAGACTTTGTCGAGTTGTCTACAACATAGTCTATTCTCAAAATAGCCTAGCTCGGGCGGCGATCCAATTTCGTCGCTCAATGTATAGTGACTCCGAGCCTTTGTCACCTCCCGTCCCTCCTTGACGGGCTGTTGACCTAGTCAAAGGTCAGTCTCGGTCAACCTCGTGACAATTCTCCCCGGCTTGAATCGGCGACGCCCTCGTCGACGACCCTGGGGTTTGTGTCTTCAAATACACCTGGATCTTGTCCTTGTGCCATAGGTCCTCTTCCTTCTCCCAAGAGTTTCTTATGATTGGCTCGCCCTTCCATCTGATAAGATAATCAAATGGGGCATTCGGAATATCCGATTTCTTCCGATGTGCGATGATCCTTTCTATCTCGCGGTCGAATGTCTTTCTAGGAGCCGTGGGTATGCTCAGTTCATGCCTTCTCTCGGGGTCTACATCCTCGTAGTACTTCTTGAGAAAGCTCACGTGAAAGACCAGGTGAACGCGATATTTTGGAGGCAACTTGATACGATAGGCCACCTTGCCTACTCGTCTAAGTACCTCAAAAGGTCCATCGTACTTGGGCATCAAGCTTTTTGCGGGGTAGTTGGCCTTCCAGCTTGCACGAAGTTGGGGCGTCATCTTGACCCAAACTTTCTCGCCTACCGCGAACTCCAAAGGCTTATGACCTTGGTCATAATACTTCTTCATTCGGCGACTAGCTTTCTCCAAGCTGTCTTTGGCCTCGTCCCACATGATCTGTCTTCCTCTAGCGAATCGGTATGCGGCTGGGCTATCCCCTCCAATCTCAGGGATCGTTACGGCTTGTGGCGTCAACGGTTGAAAGCCGTACACCAACTCGAACGGGGATTTGTCCGTTGCCGAGGATTTGTGAAGATTGTAGAAGAACTGGGCGGCGTCCAGTAAAATGGGCCAACTCCTCTGACTCGCCGTTACGTAGTGGCGGAGATACTCTTCAAGTAGCTGATTGGCCCGTTCGGACTGTCCGTCAGTCTGGGGATGATACGCCGAAGAATTCGCAGCTTGGTGCCAAGCATGCGAAATAAGACCGTCCAGATCGCCACGTAAAACGGGTATCACGGTCGCTGATAATTTCTCCGGGCATACCGTAATGCTTTACGACATTTCGAAAGAAAAGCTCGGCGGCGATGTCCGCCGTGCATTCCATGGGAGCGGCCATAAAGATAGACATCTTTGAAAAGCGATCTACCACTACAAAAATAGAAGCATTACCTTCTACTCGTGGTAATCCGACAATGAAGTCCATCGTGATTGACCTCCATGGTATCGAGGGTACAAGTAAGGGCTGGAGTAGTCCGGATGGCTTGGTACGCTCGGTCTTGTCTCGTTGGCAGACAAGGCAAGTTCGAACGAAGGCTTCGACATCATGCTCCATCTTTGGCCAGTAGAACTTCCGAGATAGCAAGGCCATCATGCGTCCTACGCCTAGGTGTCCAGCCCACTGCGGCTCGTGGTGCTCGGCGAGCAAGTCGCGCCGAAGTTTTCCTGTCGGGACATAATATCGGCCACCATGGGTTACGAGGAGTCCGTCCTCGAGCCAATAGCGTTTGATTAGTCCTGCCTCGACATCTTCCTTGAGCTTCTTGTAGACATGGTCATTCTCACCTACGCGCCTTATTCGGGCTGCAAGCTACTGGTAGGTGTGCTTGATGCTGCTAAGACGTTTAGAGAAGGTATTCGACTTAGTGCATCCGCTACGTCATTCTGTCGTCCTGGGCGATGTATCCACTCGAAATCAAACTCGCCTAGAAACTCTTGCCACCCGGCTTGTTTGGGCGTGAGCTTCCGTTGCGTCTTGAAGTACGTGTTGGCTACACGATTAGAAATTTGGAACCAAGAAGATAATGACGCCATACCTCGAGACAGTGAATGACGGCAGTCATCTCACGCTCGTGCGTCGTATAGCGCGTTTCGACGTCCTTCAGCTTCCGACTCTCGTAGGCAATCGGATGTTTATTCTGAACGAGAACGCCACCTATAGCCTTCCCAGAAGCGTCGGTGTGGATGATAAGTTAGGAAATTATATTATTTTTATACCCCGTAAAAGCGTGTTTTCGATCGTTATTTACCTAAAATTTCCTCGATATCCTATATTTATGTTCAGATTTATTTTTCGACAGATATCAGAGCAAGCGAGGTCGAAAATAGGAAAATAAGACCACCTTTGGAACGATTTGAATCTTCAGGGATTTTCTTGCAATTTTTTACTTTATTTGGGACAGCCCTGCAATATACCAGATTTTCCTATTTGTACAACCATGTGACGTGAACAGGAGGAGATATTCTTTTTGCTAAGGATCACGCACCTCAAGGAAAATATTCAAAGTAGAGAATGAGTCAAATATTCAAAAAGATCTCTTCCAATCTTGAGTCGGCTAGCCTCACACACCTATATAGTAACCTTCGACTGAATAAAAAGAGGGGACGGCAGAAAAGAAGACGAAGCTTTGACGGCTGAAAATAAAAGACGAACCACGGCTAAGAGCGAGACAAGTCGAGCACCGAAAAAGGGCAAATTTCTTACCTTTTACTATTTCGTTTTCGACAATGTTTTCTTTCGATTCATTGTCGTTTCCGTATAATATGCTAGCGTAATTTCTTTTGTGATTGAGGCCTTGTGAGGCCGAATTATGACTACGTATTAATGTTATTATCATTTTATTTAATCGTATGATTTAAGTTATGTGTTCGCTATTTGAGTTTAATGACGTGTGTGTGATCGGCCACAGCATACACGATTATTGACCTATTACATGAGACCGAAAAGGTGATTAGAAAGGTTAGATCAAAATAGCGAGCACCACTACGTAAAACCGACCAGAGATGGAATTCGGTTTCGTATGTGTGGTTTCCGAGACCTTAGGCGCCGAAAGCGTCTAAACTCGGGGAATTTCACGAAGATCGAATGCACGTATAGGAACTACAGTCATATAGACAAATAGTTGATTGGTTCTCTATTTACGTAGGGTTGCTAGTTACGTGAATAACGGGTAGCACATATATTAGAAAATTCCACCTTGACTTGATTCATGTTGATTAGATAGATGATATTGCATGAAGACGTATGAATATTTCGTGCCGAGCATGTGTCTTAATCACGTTCGTCGTTAGCTGCTTTATCCTCACCTATTTTATTCGCGTTTATTTTATTATTTGTGTTTTATCTCTTTTATCAAATCATCAAAACTATAAAAATTCCGTTAGTTTAAATTAGAATTAGGAATATTTTCTTAGAATTAATCGAGCTGTCTTCGTGGATCGATACTCGGACTTTGTCCGTTTTACTACTTGCACGACCTAGTACACTTGCTAGTATTTGAGCGTGTCAGTGGACCTCAAAGGGCTGGCCGAACTCTGGAAGTTTTAGTACGGGTTCGCTTGCCAAAGCCGTTTTGAGTCCTTGAAACGATTCTTCGATCTTCGGGGTCCAAATCCACGGTGTGTCCTTTTTCAAAAGGTCCGTGGTCGTGCAGCTATCTTCGAATAACTCCTTATGAAACGTCTATAATAGTTTGCCAATCAAAGGAAAGAATGTAGTTCGGTTATGTTGTTCGGCTGTGGCCATTCTGCCACGGCTCGAACTTTTGAGGGGTCCATGCGTATTTCGCTATCTCCTATGATATGGCAGAGGAAAGTGATCTCCGTCATCCCGAATTCGCACTTTTTGCGTTTAACGTAAAGCTTGTTTTCTTGTAATAGCTTGAGTATCATGCGCAAGTGCCGTACGTGCTCCTCGAGGATTGTCGAGTAGATAACAATATCGTGGAGGTACACAACAACAAACTTGTCTAGCATATCATAGAGTACATCATCCATCAGATTACAGAAAGTAGCAGGTGCATTCGTTAAACCAAAAGGCATCACTAAGAACTCATAAGAACCATAACGTGTTACAATGGTGGTCTTCGATTCGTCGCCTTTCGCGATGCGTACTTGCCAATATCCCGAACGAAGGTCGAGTTTGGTGAAGTATCGCGCCTTCACTACTTGTCGAACAAGTCCAAAGAAGTTGGGATCGGGTACTTGTTCTTCACGGTAACCTTGTTCAAAGCACGATCGCAAAATCGAATAGACCCATCCTTCTTCTTTGGGAAGAAGGCCGGCGAGCCAAAGGGAGCTTTCGAGGGTCGCACTAAGCCGGCGCTCATCAACTCGTCGAGTTGCTTCCTAAGCTCCGTAAGCTCGGCGGGATTCATCCGATAAGGTGCCTTCGCGGGTGGTCGGGCCCCTGGCTCGAGCTCGATTTGATGGTTAATCGGACGCCTTGGAGGAAGTTCTCGTGGCAGCTCCGGCGGCATGATGTCTTCAAACTCCGCTATCACGCGAGCAACTTCCCGAGGTGGCTCCGAGGTCGCGACTTCTTCAACTTCCCTAACGGCTCGCCGCGGCGTACTCCCTTCTTGACTTGGAGGGTCGAGATCCATATAGGGTCTTCGGGAGCCTCTCCCGGCTTTTCATGGTAATAGCCTTGGATGAAGCCGGGCTGCGGTTCGTCCATCACCATGATTCCTCCCAAGTAGGGAATTTGCATCGCTTTTGCCTTGACTAAGAAGTCGTCACCTAAAATCAAATCGAAATCGTTAAGAGTTACCACTTTGCATGTGAGAGTGCCCCGCCAATGTCCCACGACGATGTCGATGGCCGTCCATCCGAACACCGGGACGGGTCGCATCGTAGAGTTGTCCGGCGTAACCCAAAGTTCATCGCCTTCGACAGGAAGTTGTGCGAGATTTTGGGCATGGGCCGACTTGCTTCCTCGTTTTCGGTCTTCGCCTTCTCGCGGATATGGGCGGCGATAGTGGCGACGATGGCTCGATTGGGGCATTGGGCTTGCTTGTGGGGACCTTCGCATAGATGGCATTTGATCGGACTCGTCTTTTTCTTATTCTTTTCGTTCTTCGCGGTGGAGGGCTCCGCCACGGCCTGATTTACGGTGGCGCCCGTCTTCTTTTGATCTTTGCCTTTCTTAGGCCCCTCGTTCTTCTTTTCCGCGTTAGCTTCTTGTTTTGGTATCTGTTTCTCCGTAGGTACCCAGGGAATATCTCTATGACGTTCGGCCTCGGCAATGGTCGTTTGGAGATCGGTTATGTCTTTACGCATAAGCTCATGTTGCGCATTAGTTCCCAACCCGTCAATGAAATAGTAGATCTTGTCCGCTTCGGACATATCCTTAACATAAATCAAAAGACGTTGAAACTGTTGAACGTACTCATGGATGGGACCGGTTTGTCGTAGCTTTCTCAACGCGTCCCTAGCATGCCACGCGTTGTGGTGAAGTAGGAAGTGGGCTCGTAGCTCCGACTTCATCGCCTCCCAAGTCTCGATCCGTCCTTGCTCCGGAGTGGCCTCACGTTGCCGTGTGCGCCACCAAAGCTTAGCGTCATCCGTCAAGAGACGGCCGGCTACAACGACTTTCTCCGCTTCGCTGGTGTGTTTGGCCGTGAAATTTTCTTCTAGGTCGTCGAGGAAGTTTTTGAGAACCTTAACGTGCGAACGCCGTTAAAAGTCTCGGGGCCGAGCATGGTCTCGGGGACGGCCGGGACCGATGTAGCCACGGGTGAGGGGCTCGCTCCGCCAAGTTGCGCCACGTCGCGCCGAAGGACCCTCAGTTCCGCGTCAAGGTCGGCACGATGTGTGATGTTGGCCTCGACCTCCTCGTCGAGCCGGCGAGTAAGCTCCTCGAGCTTCTTGGCGATTAGGGTGGTGGTGCCCGTTGTTGCGGTCTTCAAGTCGACGAACATGTCGGGCAGCCTTTCCGCGAACTCGAACCCCCTCCGAGAGTTCTCGCGCATGTCGGAGAGTTGTCGTCCTAGGTCGGATGGTAATAACTCTCGGACGGCATGCATCTCTTGCTCCAAGGTGAGCATCTTCCTTTCGATCTCGTCAATCCTAGATCGTAGCGTCGAGTGCGTCTGACTGGCCTCATCTTGGCTTGTCGACGCAATGTCCATCTCGAATGCCTGTGAGAAGATTGGTGTGGGAAAATAGACTCAAGGCTCTGATACCACTTAATGTTACGACCCCAAGTAACTTAGAAATTTTTTTTCGACTTACGGGCCTAACACGGCTCGACCACGACTACGGGGCGTGTCGATCAGCCTAACCCCTTGATCTTTTTACTCTTTTCCCTCAACTCACAAGACGGAATAACGGAATATTGAGATGGTACGGTTCGTATTTGCTTCGGGATCACACCAAAAACACTCCGAACAAAGGAACGAACACGCGAGCTTTACGAGCAACTTCCCCAACCCTATTTCATTAATTGAACATGCGGGATTACAACTCGACGTCTTGACTCGAACCATACAACGCATAACCATTCGCTACTAATGACTTTCCTTAAACTCGAACACACACATGGACTATGCCACTTTGAACCCTCAATTACACACCCTATTCTTTCCACTCTTGAATGCCTTCAAAGTCTTCAACTTCTTAGGTATTTATAGGGCTGAATCTTCTTCACTGAGTAAGCAGTCGCCATGCATGAAGCCCTTAAGCCACCTCTCATTTTGGTTAATGAAGTGGCGCCTTGCATGGGCTTCAAATGCCACCTTCCCTTAGCTTGTAATGATTACTCCTTGAGGTCCAATGATAATCCATGCTTAGTGTAGTGGAATACATGTGTCAACCTTTGAAGATGTTGTCATCACTTAAAAATCCCACTAAGAATAGTTTAATATAGGAAAATCAATGTTAGTAGCACATATGGGCTTGATTTAGGTGTTTCGGGCCTGGGCCCGGTCGGACGGCCCGCGAGAAGACCTCAGCGCCCCATCGGGCGCGCTGCATGGCTGGGGCATGCGCGTGGCCTGGGCGTGCTGTCAGGTGCTGGCGCACGCTGATGTGCGCGTGTGTCGCCGCGCGCTGTCGGGCGCTGCCGGACGCTGGCGCGCGCTGGGCACTGCCGGACGCTGCACCGCGCGCTGCTAGCCCGCATGCTGCTGGGGGCTGTCTAGCGTTGGCGCGCGCTGAGGTACGCGCGCGTTGCCTGCCTGCCTCGGCGTGCGTGGTTGCGTGCAGCCCTTGTGGCTTACAGCCTGGACGGCACCTCGCCTTGTTGCGCGTCTTCTTCTCGGCGGTTATGTGCGGTATCAAGACTTTGTCGAGTTGTCTACAACATAGTCTATTATCAAAATAGCCAAGCTCGGGCGGCAATCCAATTTCGTCGCTCAATGTATGGTGACTCCGAGCCTTTGTCACCTCCCGTCCCTCCTTGATGGGCCGTTGATCTAGTCAACGGTCAGTCTCGGTCAACCTCGTGACATAATTGCAGACCAGGGGAGGAAAGTCCCTACCCGGAGATAGCAGTGGAGTCGGAGGGATCTGGAGAGCGCCACACGAGGGCGCGCGGCGTTGATGCATCCGTTCGTAGAGAACAGGAGGAGGAGAGGCGGCAGCGAGTCGCTGCTTCTCAGTCCATATGTGCGGATTACGATCCGCATGCCGGATGCGGTGGAGCATGCAATGATGACGTACCGGATGATGCAGCATCGTTTCAGTCATCTGATGACGATGTGCCACCGGCCTCCTCAGGTAAGTATTTTTCTCCTCTAATAAATTGATATCGTGTCTTAATATACGTAAAAGAAATTAAATTTTATTTTTGCATTATTCGTAAAAATGAAATAGGGAGCAAGCGCTCTAGGGTCGTAGATGACGATTCTTAGAGGGTGCAGGGGCCACAGCCCGGTGGTCCAGATGATGACGAGGTAATCCCTAGTTATCACGGGCACATCACGCTCCGCATCTGGATGGGTGAGCAGGAGAGGCCCCTGCTGAAGTGCGAGCAGCGGGCTTTAGTGTTTGGGAAGCTTAAGAATTGGTACTCCCAATTCCCGCCGGAGACGCAGCGCCAGATCGATGGCACGAGGCTTGGGCACCTCACAGATGTCATGGTGGGTCACTTGGACCAGCCTCTACCGTGCATTTTTGTGGAGCGTTGGCAGTCCGACACGAGCACCTTCCACATGCCATTCGGGGAAATGACAATCATGCTCCACGACGTCGAGCAGATCCTGGGTTTCCCGATCGATGGGGCGACGGTATCGGGCACCCCAGACGTTGCCGATAGGCAAATCGCGGCGAGGGAGATAATGGGCATCTCCGCGGACGCGCTGAGGAGTTTTTGGAGAAGCGGTGGGGTTGCGACGAAAGACGTGATGCAGAGGATGCGGGGGGGTCGGCCAGCGGGGTTCCAGACCATCGCCTGGTTGTGGATTCTCTTGGGGTCGATGCTGTTCGTCGATAAGAGCGGGACCCGTGTGAAGCCCGACATCATGCACGAGTTCTACCGTTCGTTGGCCTCTGCCAGTCAGTACTCGTGGGGATCGGCCGCACTCGCCTACCTTTATCGCCAGCTTGGCCTCGCAAGTAGGGCGGATGCGAGGGGTGTAGCTGTATGCCTTTCGTTACTACAGGCGTGGATCTACGAGTACTTTCCATGCTTCCGCCCACACCGTCTCCCCACCATGTGGAGGCTGGCCAGACACGATCACGCATGTGGTCTGTATCTCAGCACGAGAAGATGGTGAACCGTTTGGTTGAGATCCGCTGTCAGATAGATGTCATGACCTCCAGCGAGGTATCTTAACAATTTATATTCTATATTTATGACAATTATTTTAAAATTGTGAACTGTTATCAAGTTGCTTGACTGCCGTACGTTCCCGATCCAGGTCGCAGCACCCGAGGACGCTTTCCGTGGGGTGGGTTAGATATCGCGATATCGTTGAGCCCTACGCACTCTCGAGAGTGTTGCGCCAGCTGGGCTACGTGCAGGTTATTCCGCCACGGATGTGTCCGCCACAGAAAGCGGTCATGCCGACAGACCCGATGAGGTATAAGGTGGACTATTCTGCCAATTCAGCAGAACATGCTTGGCGTCAGTTCCCCTACGCCTACATCCTCAACCTCTCGAACATCAACCGGACCGCCGCAGAGTACCTTGGTGAATCCGTTCAAGGGTACATGGACTGGTATCAGCGGCGTTCTCATCCTCGCCTGCTTTCGTCGGAGTCGGGATCCTCATCGGGCGGCATACCACCACGCAGCCACGGCGACTACGTATGTAATTTAATCTTCTGTCGATTTTTTATATTTATGTGTTTAATCACTTTTTATATGTATTATTTCTATGTACAGTGGTACAGCTCGATGTACATCTTGACTAGCGATATGCTAGCTAGGATGCATCTGGACAGCTATCCGCCCACGGACGAGTTCAGAGAGAGGCTCGACGAGCTCAACGACCGGTGGCGCCAGGCCCCATGATCTGTTATTATTTGTTTATGTTTCGTTTATGTATCGACGCGTACTGTTTATGTTTGGAATATTTTTTGCATCTTTATTCGTTTCGAATTACTAAATCAATAGATAGTCACAAATTATAACACAAAAAAATTACTAATACAAATAATTATTTCCGAAAAACTTAGAAAAAATATGGTCGATCGTGATTTTCGGCCCTGCAGTGCACGGGCCTAACGAAATTTTCGGCCCTGTAGTGCAATGGCCGATCGATATTTTCGGCCAGACCTGCCAGGGCCGAAAATTTCTTTAGGCCCGTGCACTGCAGGGCCGAACGAATTTATCGGCGGGGCAGTGTCCAGGACGAAAAAATCGATCGGCCCGCACACAGCCCTGCCGAAAATTTCGTTAGGCCCGCGTACTGCAGGGCCGACAATGTCGATCGGTCGGTCATAAAATGTTAAATTGAAAATTTTTTTTCGTTACCTCGTTTCGATCTATTGCTGAAGATCGTTCCAATTTAATTGTGTATGTAGTTTTCAGTATTTCGTCCGAAATTGTTGGTAGACGTTAGTTTTTTCTTTTTGAATTAATTTAAATATCATAAGGGTAAAAAGTCTTTTTACAGTCCTTTAGGGACGGTAAGAAGTAAAGAGGGGCGGTGAATAGTAATATCTGTATTACAAGAGGAAGTGTAAGAGTTTGATTCGGCATGGTGATGGTGATAATACTTGTCAACATTTAAAATTGTAAATTTGTCATCGTTCAGCAGAACTCATCTGGTCAGGTGGCAACTCACACAGACTATTCCTTCTTCCTTCCCTTTTCCACAGAGTGATATTAACAATGGCTCTTAGAATCCTAATCGCTCGGAAATCCCTTACAACAACGACGCCCAAATTGGGGCTTATTCGCTCGCTTCAGACCGTTTCACTTCCCGATCTTCCGTACGATTATGGCGCGCTCGAGCCAGCTATCAGCGGCGACATCATGAGGCTTCACCACCAGAAGCATCACCAGACCTACGTCACTAACTACAACGCCGCCCTCGAGAAGCTCGACGGTGCGATAGCCAAGGGAGATGCGTCGACGGTCGTCAAGCTGCAGGCCGCAATCAAATTCAACGGCGGAGGTACGCTGATTTCGCCGCTATTCATCGAATAGGTTCTTCTTTTCCTTTTCTCCATGCGTGCTTTGGTGGACTTAGCGACTGGATTGATTGTTACCTTGGCAATTTTCGGAATTGGTACCTCGATTTTGCTTGGTGCTTGTGGGTTTGCGTATGAAGGAAATGCAACTGAAATTTAATGGTGCCTACTAGGAGTTTTTCTGTATGAAGGTCGAAGATTCAGCTCAATCTTTTTATTTTTTTTTTTTTATTTTTTTACTTTTCAAATGCAGGCCATGTCAATCACTCAATCTTCTGGAAGAATCTCACGCCTGTTAATGTAAAGCTCAATTGGCTGATTGGATCTGGTTTTCATTCGCTGTCATTTTAATTTTCGAAACATATCTCTCAAGTGATTTATAAACCCTATTCTCAGGAAGGTGGTGGCGAACCTCCCAAGGGGTCTTTGGGTTGGGCTATTGACAACGACTTTGGGTCGTTTGATGCTTTAATACAGAAGATGAATGCTGAAGGTGCTGCTTTGCAGGGTTCAGGATGGGTGGTAAGCTTTTATCCCGTTGTATATAAGTAATATATTTCTTTTGGGAACATTCTGAGATATCTCGCTTATCATCGTTAATGAAGCTCTGTAAGAACTGATCGTCTAATTTGGCCTTTCGATAATCTCCAGTGGCTAGGTGTGGACAAAGACTTTCAGCGCCTGGTAGTTGAGACAACGGCTAATCAGGTGCGTGCCTAGTTTGACACCACTTATTTCTTGGATTTATGATTTTTTTTGTTCGCCAAGTGTTGGCAGCTTTCAGTAAATTAAGCTCTCGTTTTGTTTGTATTGTCGTTGGTCTGCTAATCCTTCAAAAGCAGGATATTATCTGCTGGTCTGGTTTTCATGTGATTTAGAGGCAATAAAAAAAAATGCTTCTGTCTGATTGTAGCAGATTATGTTACAAAACTTCATTTTGTTCAAACTGTCTCAATTTGTATCTCAGGATCCTCTAGTGACGAAAGGAGCAAGCTTGGTACCTCTGCTGGGCATTGATGTCTGGGAGCATGCTTACTATTTGCAGGTAACTTCTTCAAGCATAAAAACAATACTCTGATAGAGAGGGGGTTTTCAAGAACTAAGCTGACCTTTCTTATAAGGCAATAATACACTCGACAATTAAGTCATATGTGGGATGTCTAATGCGTCTTCATGTTCTCCATAATTGGTTCGTTTTTAGCTGTGCGTTTTCCCCTTAACTGATAACGCTATTATCCTCGGCCTTCTTCTCATTGCTGCAGTACAAAAATGTAAGGCCGGACTACTTAAAGAACATATGGAAGGTCATAAACTGGAAATATGCTGGTGAAGTTTATAAAGAGAGCCCTTGAATGCTTTATTACGTTCTCTACTTGTTTATTACAGTCTTTTGTACTTCTGTGTGAGAGAAATAAATGAACGAATAAGTGAATAATGGGTTGTTGCTGTAAGTAATTTGCTATATAACAAGGCTAGAATCTTCAGCAACTGCAATATGCAGTAGTGAAGATCAAAACGAAAATGCAAGGAGAAAACAAGGCAATCGACTTAAGTAATATCCACGCTTTTACTTATCGTAATTGTCTTTGTAACATTGTTGTCCAAAGGCCGGCAGAAGGTGTATGATATTATTCCCTGAAGTTAGTAAAAGACAAGTTTGTTGTACTCTCCGTTTTCATGCATGCAATTCCCTTTTTGTCGCGTCCCCAGCTAATCGAAACGAAAGAACAATCTTCGTAATAATACTGATTGTCATGTTATACTCAAAAGTAGGTCGAACAAATCATCGAAGTTTCCACCGAGCTCGTCTCATCTTTCGAAATTCTGTAATCGAAATTCTGTAGCAGAACATGTCTAATATAAAAGGTTCAAAATTCTGTAGTCGAAATGCGAAGCAAATCACTAGCTTTTCAACCATGTTCAAGCCTGAAGTGAGGCACTTTGTTCCTTCAGTGAGCGTAGTGGGAGACGATTACTGCTTCCCTTACTTAGTGAGTTTGACCGTTAACAAAAGGATTGGAATCTCAGACAAACACGTCGAGGTTTTGGACGCTGATGGCATCCCGCTTGTCCAAGTCGAGGGCAGTTTCTGGCAATTCAAGAAGAAGAAGAGAACGATGTACGATCAGTTTGGCGCGCCTCTAATCACCATGGAAAGAAAGGTACGTACGTAATTTCTCTTACTTATCTTTAAAGCCCCTATTCACGGTTTTTTTGAGACTCTTTAAGATTCGAAAACAGATCTAACAGTATAGTTTTGGTCATTAATGATCATCAGGGAATCTCATTGCATCCTCAGTGGATAGTTTACGCCGGCGATTGTAATCATGGAAGCAATGTTCTGTACGCCGTGCGAAAATCTCACAGTTTTCAGCTGAAAGGAGAGCTCGAGGTCTTCCTGGCGAGCAACTCGAAGGAAGAAATCAGCGATTTTCGTGTTGTGGGGAGCTACTTTTCTCAGTCGTTTAAGGTGTACGAAGGCGAAAACGTAATCGCTGAGGTACGCATTCGTTAATCTTGTAAGAGTTCTTGATTATTGTTAAAGATTAAGTAGGAGGATTTCATGCGTATTAGTAGGTGAAAGAGAGGTCCAAACTGGGAGTTTTGGGCATAAGGGAAAGCTTTGAAGCAAGAATCTATCCTGGGATTGACTATGCGTTTATTGCATCTATCCTAGTGATATTCATCGAAAATAGCATGTCGTAATAACACTAATAATATGGTCTTAGCTTCATTCAAGTGAAGTCATTCAAGATCAAGTTTTTTCTTTTTCATGGAAATCGAGTTCGTGGAGCAATGATTCTAATTATCCGATACAAAGAAAAAAAAAAACAAAACAGAAGATTAAAGGTGAGATTTTGACTCAAGTTTCTGTCCTAAATCCAAATAAAAAGCATCCCATGTGAGAAAATCCCATGTTAATATGCAATCCCCATATGGATGATGTCCATTGTCTCGAAAGAAACTATGACATGTGATTCATACATACATATTATTACATGACATAAAGTCACAATTCCAACCAAACCTCGTACTAAAACGACCTTATTTACCAAATCAACAGCAATATAATCACACAATTAAAACTCAATAATTAAAAAAAAAAGAAAGAAAGAAAAAGGAGCTTCGCATATAACAATCAAGAAATGGAATGCCTCCTATCCTTGCTCGGCTTACTCCTCCTATTCCCCTGAGCCATCATCGCCTCGACCTTGATGAACTTCCCCAACTTCTTCACCGAACTCATGAACGACTTCTTCGGCAACGGTGGCTTTTGAGCCGCCGACGCCGAAGAAGAAATCACAGAAACATTGCTCACACTGATTGCCAGGGGACTACTACTAACGCTACGCCCGCCGCCGCCCGCCGACGACCTCTCAATCTCCTTCATCATGACCTTCATCTTCATGAGCTCGAGCTTCAAATCTTGATTCTCCCTCCTCAGAGTCGCCAGCTCGTCCACGGGCTTGTCCACGATGGGCTGCAGTGGAAGAGGAGAAGAAGGCGGCGGTTCGCTGCTGTGGTCCACGGCCTCCCTCAAGCGCTGCTGCTCGTAGTAGAGGACTTGGACCACGGTCTGGACGGGGAGACGGTCGTTCTGAGCCGCGTGGGCGCACGCCTCTCGGGATAGCTTCTGGCAGTCCATCACGGCGCACACCTTCTTTCTCTCCGCGTCGCTCAGGGCGGGATGCGCCTGCAATTCGTTTGTTTGTTAAAATTCGCTAGGCGATGGTTGGGCGCACAGATGGCCTAGGCGGGTTCTAGGCTTATCGTCGTTATACTACGCTTTTAATTATTTTTTGTTTATATGCTAATATGCCCAAAGTAAAGGTGTATATCAAATTTTATCCACCTAAATATATAAAATCAATCCCAATAGTGTTTTTTTGTTGTATTAGAAAACTTTTTCCCCCCCCCCCCCCCCCCCCCCCAAAAAAAAGGTTTTTAGAAATTTTTTCCAAAGTAAAAATCCGCCTAGTCGAATATCGCGGAAGGGGCCGCCTAGGCCGTTTTGAAAACCAGTGGCATTGGCCTAATGGATTGGGAGATGGTATTTCATTCCTTAGCTCACGGGTTCAAACCCCATGACTATCGGATTATGCGAATTTTATTCGCATGATTCCTGAAAATTGGTCTCATCCTCGGATGATGTGGCGTAAGCACATAAGCCGATTGAGCGGAGATACTCCAGGTAGAAGAAACAAATTAAAACTTCGTACGAAATCAGAAGGAAGAAGACACGAGACATAACGTAGTAAAGATTGTTCAGTGTTCGTCTACCTTCAGGTATATGTCGACGGCCCTATAGATGCCGTCCTCGGTTGCCCTTGACTGCTCGGGAACGAGCTCGGCGAGCCCTACGAACTTGGAGACCGACAAGTTCCTATCCGAGGCGACCTCGGAGAGGTAATTCTCCATCAATTTGGTGACCCTCTCCGCATCGTTTGTGCCGTCGTATACTTTTTCAGCCTCAAAGTAGTTTGCGATGATCCTCTCGACGGTCTCGACGTCGAAGAGCGTGTCGCCCGTGAAGGAGTAGGAAGGGATTAGGAGGTCATCGAGGACGGCCTGGCCGAGCTGTGAGGCCATCCTTTTCTCCAGGTCGAGCCGACATGCGACTGTGGTGTCGAGGTATATGGCCGATCTTAGGAGCATCGAGAGGAAGCTCACGGATATGGCATTCTTCTCCCCCGGGAGGAGGCTCACGATCGTTTCGAGCACGACCCTCTTCTCGTGCTCCTGCCTCGGTTCGATCTTCCTCCTAACCTTCCCGAGTACATCCTAGAGAGAGAGAGAGAGACAAATGATCATATCTTGTTGGAAATAATCTCAAACTTAATATGATATACTTCCTTCGAGTTTAAGCTTTTAAGTGAAGCATTCGTTCAGCATAGAATCAGACCTCAGGCCTAAAGGTCATAAGTACGAATACTTACGGTCGCAAATCTAAACTACCTATCGAACTCTAGATAAGAAAGAAATCAGCCTAAACATGAGCTTTTATTATAAAATACGATACACTCCATTCAATCTTAAACTTATAGATGAAGTTGTTGTGGCAATAAATTCCGACCGCCACGTCATCCACAAACACCGAATATTCGAGCCCATTGCAGTAAAACCGCAAAACGAGAAGACAAAGGCCATTCCTTACCAAACCTCGGAGCGACTTCTGGGCGTAGAGCATGAGGATCGGAGTCAGGGCGTACTGCTTAAATCCCCGAGCCACCATCGCAATCAAAACCCTCTGAAAGAGGTCAACCCTCAACACCGTAAGGTCCTCGGCCCACCAATGGACGATAGGCCCGCCCCGATAGTCCGGCCCGTTTGCGGACCCCGCGAACATGCTATCCTTGCACGCCACGTAGGCTATCATGTCGACGCACCGCCCCACGAGCCTAACCTTCTCGGCCATCTGCGTAAATTCCTCGCAAGAGCGCAAAACGGTGACGGCGCCCGCGAGCGACTTTAGGGCGACCTCGGTTAGGTACGCCTCGGTCCTCTCGACTAGATTTCCTACGCCGTGCTCCTCGGTCATCTCCAAGTGCTCGGCGGCGCATCGGAGCATCGCCACGTTTTCGGCGTTTATCTCGATGTTTATTCCGTAGCAGAAGTTGGAGGCGAGCTCGAAGGCGTGGGGCCCGCCCGGGATTTTCGGGATTTCGATCTCGGGATTTTCCTTGTCGGCGGAGTCGGACACAAGCCTCTTTATGTATCCCGATTTCGATACGAGTGGAAACTGCAAAATGGTGCGTTAAAAATTCATTACGGTACTCAACTTTGTTGAGTGTGGATATTCCAGGATCGAAAAAAAAAAATTCATTACGATAAGTAAAAGATTGTTGAATGGGGATACTTGATAGTCGAATTAAAAAAAAAAAAAAATCATTACAATACCCTATGCAATGAAAATGAAGTCCCTCCAACATTGATAGTTATGTCGCTTGGGATTTCCTGAGAAAATATCCTGGGAAAAAAACCAAAGTACGCTGAGTTTTAAAGTTATATTATTAGCTGATGCAAATCTATTACGCAGATTAATGACAAACCATTCGCTGGTTCTCTTCATGGCAGTAGAAAGGAGTTCCTTTTTCTTGGCGGACATTTCGCTGCTTTCTTGGCCGTGAAGCTCAAGGTCTACCATATCTCTCTCTTACTAGCTATTACTTCGCCTTTATAGGGCATGAACTGCTGCAACTTCCATTGAAATTATTATGCTGTAAGAGAAAGCAATTGATGATTCAAGAGTTGTCTATTTTGGCCGACAGCTGAATCTGTACGGAAAATTATGAAGTGCGTTTATTACAGATAGAAGTAGAGCAGATATCTCAGAGGTGACGATGGGGTCTTTATACCCTCCCCTTCTACCTGCAATTAATATTTCTTGGACATATACATTATGGGTATGTTATTACACGTTGGGAAAACCCCCCATCGACGAATACTGTGCTACGAAGAGCTAATAGATGTAGAAGAATAGTAGTAAGTGGTTAGCATTAGAAGGGATATGAGATGAGTGTGAGTGTGTGGTGTGCCCAAGCGAGGAATTTTATCCACATAAGTTACCATCTTGATTTCTTTCGCTACAATACAACTTGAACTTTTGTTTGTTTATGATACATTCCACTCAAATCGAAACTCCAATGATGATGTAATTATTCATTTGGGCAAGGTAGTAAATTCATGAAACACGACAGTCATGAATATGAACTGAGGGAAATTTTATTAACGGCTTAAATTGAAATTATTGTAGTGTCAATGCTAGGGGTGGTTCGGTATGGTACACCGTACCAAAACTGTGATACCGTACCAAAATTTCGGTATCGAAAAAAATCATACCTGTTGACCTTTTTGGTCCATGAGTGTTAGAGAGTTTTGATGAGCAATGTAATTTTAATGACGTTAGGTGTATACATTAAGCAATTCGATTTATAATCAATATAATGTCTAAGTATATGAAAATATTCACACATGCATTGATTATGAGCTATAGATTGATTATAGTGTTGAATATTTGATTCGCATATGATTTAGTGATTAGTTGATGAGACTAGGTGATCGCATGTTATAGACAGCCCATGTGATATGATATATCGTTTTGTGCTATATATGGAAATAACGCATGAGATATTCTACTGACTTATAAAAGAAAAATATGCTGTTTATATATGGAAAGTGATATATCCGTTGATACAAGGTCATTCCTGGACGAAAGTCACATATACGATTCTTTGCATGCTTTCCACTGAATTTATGCGCAATATTGAATTGATATCTTTCCTTGTGCTGATTGAATTATTATATCTAGGAAAGAATTAATGTGATTGACTTTGTGGATAAGATGTTATTATATGGTAATATGCTAAACGCGGATGTGATCTCTGAAATATGGAAAGTTGTGGCATGATAAGTAAATTCGTGACAGCTGTGATATGATATGATATTATGTGCTAAACATGGTAAATATGGTTGATCTGTGCTAAATATTGAATTGAGATGCTGCTATCTCGTGTGTTATACTTGTAAAGTAAATCTGGATTGACTTGTTCTAGAAACTGATAGCAGGGAATCACTTATGGAAAGTTCTGATATGGTAAATATATGTGAAATGGATGAATATGCTTGAGAACAAAATTGAGCTTTTATATGGAATATAATCATGTTTTAGTGTATTATATGACCGTTGTGGTGATTTATTAAGAGCAAGATTTATATGGTATGACTGACTCGAAAATTGCATGAAAACTATGCTTGATTTGGTGATTATTATATGATATGATTTTCCATGTGAAGTGCTGATTGAAAAGGATTATATATGAGCTACACTTCAGAATTTCGAGGTACTCAGAACTTGAGAAAATACGCCTACGAGAGATTTTTGAGCAGAAATATATTGAGAGATTCCTGAGCCTCTATATGCAATAGCTTTCTGCCATACTGAGCTTTAACTTGCGATTCCATCACTGCACGAGTGATTCATCCCGTTATTCCTACCTCTACCATATATTCTGTCTTCGGACGTGAGCAATACCAAGGAGGCAAGGTCGACGTTTACGCACACGTGAAGGGAAGGACGAGTTCCGTGGGCCCCTTCAGTAGCGAGCTGTGTCTGTTGGGATCAGGAGATTCCGAGGAACGAAAATCGGCGTGTGGTAACCTAGTGTGTCTAGTGTTCGACTTGTTTCGGTTGTGTATTGGGCTAATCAATCAGTTTTGTATCCAGCTACGGTGCATTATAGTGATTGGTTAAACTCTTGGGGAGCAAACCCCAAGGAGAGGTGTAAACCCTAGTTGGGGATATAACCTCTATAAAAAATCCTGTTACGCATTTACTTTTCAGTTATTTCCTTATCACTGTGAACAGACTCGACACACATTCGACGTAACTAGGATATATCAGGCATACTCGTCACAAGCATCAGTAGGCATATTTAAGTCACTATATTTACGATTCGTGAAAAGAAGAAGCATAAAATTTTTATAAGCCTAATTCACCCCCTAGGCATATTTATATCTTCATTTGGTATCAGAGCCAGGTTACTCAAACGATGGGCCTAACAAGCCTGAGTTAAAGATCAAATGGCTTATTCGAGTTTTGATGTTTTCGCAGAGGGACAATCCCATTCCAGGCCACCACTCTTCGATGTAACCAACTACGCCACATGGAAAAACCGGATGAAGGAATTCCTGCTTGCTACTGACTATTATCTATGGGATATCATCACGACTGGACTTTATACTCCTAAGAAGGTTGATGAAACTCCAAAGAAAGGTTCTGACTACGATGCAACAGACAAGCGAGGAATCTCCTTGAATGCCAAAGCAAAGAACATGATCGCTTGCGCGCTTACAAGAGAAGAATACAATCGTGTGAGTTCATTCGAATCTGCCAAAGATATGTGGGACATGCTTCAAGCCACACATGAGGGAACCACTCGAGTTGTACAAGAAAGAATAGCCCTTCTAACGCACCAATATGAGCTGTTCAAAATGGAGGACAACGAGACTATTAGCCACGTGTACGCGAGATTCATGAACATCATCAACCAAACGTTCTCGTTGGGAAAGAAAATACAGGACGGTGAGAAAGTGCGAAAAATACTGAGATCTCTTCCAAGAGAACGGAATCCCAAAGTAACAGCCATCTACGAAGCTAAGGATCTAGACGAGTTATCTCGGAGCTGATCGGATCTCTAACCACGTACGAGATGACTCAGATCTCCATGGAAGAAAAACCACAAGTCATGAATACCATTGCTTTCAACGCTGAACAGAAGGAATCTAATTCTGACGATGAAGAGACTGAGGAAGACATACTGGAGCAAATCGCCATGCTGACCAGAAAATTTGAAAAGTCCCGGCTGAGAGGAAAAGTTCAAAGGAAACTCCAAGTTCCAACTTAGGAACAAGAGAATATCGTCATCCGGGAACAATGTGCAGAAATGCTTCAAGTGCAACAAGCCAGACCACTTCGCCTCAAACTGCCCGATGAAAAATGGTGACAAAAAGATAAAGAAGCAGAAAGCCATGGTCACCAACTGGGAAGAGGCCGAAAGTGAAGAGGAGGAAGATCTCGCCTGCATGGCCGATGATGATCAGGTATCTTCTTCATCCAGTATTAAGAAAATACTCTTTCTAAATGAATTATATGCAATGCAAGATGAATCCCATGGTAACGCTTCCTCAGTTCCTGAAGTAGATCAAAAGGAAGAAATGTTTAAAATAATCCAAAATGCAGAAAGAAGGATTAAGTCGCTCAACTCACAAGTAAAGAGTCTGATTAAGCAACGAGATGACGTAGCTAGAGAAAAGCACAAAATGAATCTAGAAAATGAACGCTTGAGAGCTAGAAACCCTTAAGGAAGAAAAAGCCTTATGTAACTGTGAAGAGTTTAAGAAGCAAAATAATGATATATGTCGAGACATGTCTGTTCTTAAGGAATCCTTAGAAGAAAAAACACGAACTATTGATAGACTTCTTGAAGGAAAACAAAATCTTGATATGATACTTAGTATTCCTAGACATGTTGGAAATCAGGGATATGATATTCCACGACACCTAAACATGTTGCACCTCCACAAGATGTTAGGAAGCCTAAATGTTTTTCATGCGGCCGTCACGGTCATTATGCTAACCACAATTTTTTGAAGAGAGCTGATAAGTCTAGATATATCTGGAGGCCAAAGCAGGTTCCTAAGAATCAAAGTTCTAACACTGGCCCGCCTGTGTTTGTGAGATCACAGTCTGTGACAGATGATATATCACGTGTTAACAGGAATTATTTTACCACTAACCTTTAGGATCCAATCAGAGTTGGGCACCTCAAAAAAGAACTGATTCATGCAGGTACAAAGAAGAAAATGTAGCAAGAAAAACAAGTGGTACCTCGACAGTGGGTGTTCCCTCCATATGACAGGTGATATCAGTAAGTTTGTGTCGGTGAAAGCGTATGACGAAGGATATGTCTCCTACGCCGACAACACAAAAGCTAAGATTATTGGAGTTGGAACTGTTGGTAACACTTATCATACTACTATAGATGACGTATGGTTGGTTAAGAATCTAGAACATAATCTCATTAGTATTAGTCAATTATGTGATAAAGGTCATACAATTACTTTTGAAAATGATAAGTGTGTTGTTAAAAATGATAATAAGGTGTATTTAGTGCGTCTAGGGATAGAAATATCTATTGTATTACTCTTGATGATATCACTGACCAGAATGTCAAGTGCTTAGCAGTTACACAGGATAACACCTGGTTATGGCACATACGCTTAGGACATGCTAACATGGAATTACTGTCTCATATTACAAGCAATGCACCGGTGCGCTTAGCATACCAAAACATCGTTCAAAGAAACGAATGTGATATCCACATCCAAGCCGCTGGAACTGCTTCATCTCGGCCTTTATGGTCCGGTTCAGACAATGTCTCTGATAGGTAAAAGATATGCCTTTGTTATTGTTGATGATTATTCCAGGTATACATGGGTGATATTTCTTGCACATAAGAATGAGGCATTAGATAACTTTGCATCGCTAGTAAAGAGACTTGAAAATGAAAAAGAAATGAATCTATGTAGGATACGCAATGATAACGGACTAGAATTTGATAGTAAGTCATTTGCATCATTCTGTGATCAATATGGATATAGTCATAACTTCTCTGCCCCTATAACTCCCCAACAGAATGGCGTAGTTGAACGGAAAAATAGGGTGTTACAAGAAATGGCTAGATCTATGTTACATGAGTATGATATTCCTAAACAGTTCTGTGCGGAAGCTGTTAGTACATCCTGCTATGTGTCAAATCGCGTGTTCCTTAGATCGATATTAAAGAAAACATCATATGAAATCTGGCATGGTAGAACTCCAAATGTAAGTTACTTTAGTGTATTTGGATGTAAATGTTTTATCTTAAATGATAGAGATAAGAGAGAAAAATTTGACTCTAAGGTAGATGAAGGGATATTCCTTGGTTACAGTCTTCACTCTAAGGCCTATCGTGTTTATAATAAAAGAAAGCTAACTGTTCATGAATCCATAAATATTAATTTTGATGAGGTACCTAACGCAACTGCTACTGATGAGGAAGATATAGATTTGCCTTGTGCAGAATTGCAGGATACTAAAGATAGTGAGGAAGATATTCCAAAAGAAGAAAATGTTGAGACACTGGAACCTGAAGCTAATGAACAACAATGGAGAAAATGAAAACATACTTCCAGTCATCCAACAAATCAAGTGATAGGGAATATCACATCTAGAATCAAAACTTGAGCAAATGCACGAAATCAGGATACAGTGAAATCCCATGATGTACTGCTCTCAATAATGGAACCAAAGACAGTCCATGAAGCTCTAGACGATATATCTTGGGTCTCTGCCATACAGGATGAGTTATCTCAGTTCGAAAAGAGCCAAGTATGCACACTCGTAGAGAGACCAGACAAAAAGTCCATCATAGGAACCAAATGGGTCTTCCGCAACAAACTCGACGAACACGGTAATGTCACTAGAAACAAAGCGAGGTTAGTTGTAAAAGGTTATTCCCATGAGGACGGTATGGATTTCGATGAAACTTTTGCTCCGGTAGCTAGATTAGAGTCCATACGTGTCCTACTTGCATATGCATGCTTTAAACGCTTTAAACTTTTTCAAATGAACGTAAAAAGTGCATTTTTAATGGTTTTATAAATGAGAAAGTCTATGTAGAACAACCACCGGGTTTCGCTAGGGAAGATTTTCCAAATCATGTTTTTAAATTGAATAAAGCTTTATATGGTTTAAAGCAGGCTCCTAGGGCATGGTATGAAAGGCTGAGTAAGTTTTTGATTGACATAGGATTTTCGACTGGAACTATCGATAATACACGGTTTATTAAGTACAAAGGTGATCACATGATACTGGTCCAAATTTTCGTTGATGATATCATATTTGGAAGTACTAATATCCTTCTTTGTGATGAATTCTCTAAGTCTATCAGAAGGAATTTGAGATGGGCTTGATGGTGAGCTGAACTACTTTCTTGGGTTGCAAATAAAGCAACTGTACAATGAAACCTTTGTATCCCAGACAAACTACAACAAGGAATTGCTGTCAAAATTCGGGATGAGCGATTCCAAAGCAATTTCCACCCCTATGCATCAGACCACCAAAATAGAATGTGACGAATCAGGTACACAAGTTGATCAAACAGAATATCGAGATATGATTGGAAGCATTCTCTACTTAACTGCTAGTCGCCCTGATATTATGTTTGCTGTTGGTATGTGTTCAAGATATCAGTCTGACCCTAGGGAATCTCACTTGATAGCAGTCAAGCGTATACTTAGATATATCAAGGTACTGTGAATTTTGGTCTGTGGTATTCATATACGGATGAATTCCCATTAGGATATTCCGATGCTGACTATGCCGCATGTAGGGAAGATAGGAAAAGTACTAGTGAAACTTGCCAATTACTTGGAAATTCCCTAGTAACTTGGTCTAGTAGAAAGCAAAATGCTGTCGCCCTCTCCAAAACCGAAGATGAATATATGACATTAGGAAATTGTTGTTAACAAGTTCTTTGGATGAAACAAACCCTTAGTGATTTTGGGTTAGGTTATGACAAAATTTCTATTCTGTGTGATAGCACTAGTGCCATTAGTATTACTAAGAATCCCGTACATCGCTCTCGTACTAAGCATATAGAAGTTAAACATCATTTTATACGAGACCATGTTCAAAAGGGGAATATCAGTGTGGAATTCGTAGGAACAAATGATTAGCTTGCTGATATCTTCACAAAACCCCTAATTGAGGCAAGATTCCGCGACATCCGTGATCGATTGGGAATCATCGAGCTAAATAAGGTTAGTAAATCTGCCTAATTCTCCCATTTACTCTAGGATATGCTATCTTAGGAAGAAATTCGTAGTTATCTTAATCTAAGGTATTCATTCAGCCCTTAGAATAAATTCCTCGGATCTTATAGATCTTTCCTTAAGTATGATTCTAGTATTTTTAGGAAGAAATTCATAGTTATCCCATTCCAAGGCATTTCTTCAGCTATCTAGATTATTTTGCCCGATCTTCTGGACCTACTCATTGAATGTGATTAAGTTATAAAAGGAAAATGTGCTATTTATATATAGAAAGTGATATATCCGTTGATACTAGGTCATTCTTGGACGAAAGTCACATATACGATTCTCTGCATGCTTTCCACTGAATTTAATGCGCAATATTGAATTGATATCTTTCCTTATGCTGATTGTAATATTATATTTAGGAACAAAATTAATGTGATTGACTTTGTGGATAAGATGCTATTATATGTAATATGCTAAACGCGGATGTGATCTCTGAATTATGGAAAGTTGTGGCATGACAAGTAAATTCGTGACAGCTGCGATATGATATGATATTATGTGCTAAACATGGTAAATATGATTGATCTGTGCTAAATATGGAATTGAGATGCTGCTATCTCGTGTGTTATACTTGGAAAGTAAAGCTGGATTGACTTGTTCTAGAAACTGATAGCAAGGAATGACTTATGGAAAGTTCTGATATGGTAAATATATGCGAAATGGTTGAATATGCTTGAGAATGAAATTGAGCTTTTATATGGAATATAATCATATTTTAATGTGCTATATGACCGTTGTGATGATTTATTAAGAGCATGATTTATATGGTATGATTGACTCGAAAAATTTCATGGAAACTATGCTTGATTTGGTGATTATTATATGATATGATTTTTCATGTGAAATGCTGATTGAAAAGGATTATATATGAGCTACACTTCAGAAATTCGAGGTACTTAGAACTTGAGAAAATACGCCTACGAGAGATTTTTTAGCAGAAACATATTGAGAGATTCCTGAGCCTCCATTTGCGATAGGTTGCTGCTATACTGAGGTTTAACTTGCGATTCCATCATTGCACGAGTGATTCATCCCGTTATTCCTACCTCCCACCATATATTCTGTTTTCGGACGTGTTGTCTTCGAACGTGAGCAATACCAAGGAGCAAGGTCGACGTTTACGCACACGTGAAGGGAAGGATAAGTTCCAGGGGCCCTTCAATAGCGAGTTGTGTCTGTCGGAATCAAGAGATTCCGAGGAACGAAACACGGTGTGTGGTAACCTAGTGTGTCTAGTGTTCGACTTGTTTCGGTTATGTATTGGGCTAACAGTCAGTTTTGTATCCAGCTACGGTGCATTATAGTGATTGGTTAAACTCGTAACCCCAAGGAGAGGAGTAAACCCCAGTTGGGGATATAACCTCTATAAAAATCCTGTCTCGCATTTACTTTTCAGTTATTTCCTTATCGCTGTGAGACAGACCCGACACACATCCGACGTAACTAGGATATTTCAGGCATACTCGTCACAAGCATCGGTAGGCATATCTAAGTCACTACATTTAGGATTTGTGAAAAGAATAAGCATAAAATTTTTATAAGCCTAATTCACCCCCTCCTAGGCACATTTATATCTTCAATACCAATATCCTATCAAAATTTCGGTATACTTAGATTTCGATACGGTATCATACCAAATTTCGGTATGGTATCGGTATCATACCTTCTATACCATTCGCGCTGAGGAGTTTTTACCATGCGTATCTCGTAACTCGTTAATTTGTTGTTTTTGAATTTTTAGTCAATTTAAACTCCTTAGGCCCCAATAAGATGGATTATTAATAACAAAAATTTCCAAAAAAAAAAGATTTTTTAATTCATAAAATAACCTTAAATAATTTACATATTTTACTAAGTCTCCTTAGTAAGACAAAAAACTTTACATAACCACAAAATACGACTTTATATCAGATTAATTAAAATGAAATGGCTATTTAAAAAATTACTGAAGATTAACAGAAAGTAATTGCATTGCATCTTCATGCTTTCAAAATCCTGAAGAAAAAATATTAAAAAGGCAAAAATTAAAAGTAACTTGAGATGGGTATAGTAAGTAAAATATGGCGGGCCTCAATAATCTTAGAAAGTTGGGTATAGTTAATAATTGATGGCTAAATAAATTTATGAAGATCCTTATAATATTTTTATCCATTTTATATTTTTTGAAATAATATAATATATGTTGGTGTGTGTATGTATATATATATATATATAAATATATATCGAAAATATTAAAAATTTTAGTATTTCGGTATAATCGATATACCTAATTTTAAAATTTTCATACCATTACCGTACCGAAAATTTTCGGTACGATATCATACCTTACCAAAAACTTCGGTTTACCAAAATTTTTGATATTTTCGGTACGGTTCGATACGATAAGGATGGTATATCGGTGTTTGATATATTTCCCTAGCCCTAGTCAATGTCAATCCCACTTTGATTATAAACTATGGTGACCTATATATAATGGGTTACTATGTTTATTGCAAATTGATTATTGAATGGAACTTCAATTGGCTAATTAATACGTTGGCTTACATGGATATAGAGTAAGGAGATTTTATTTCTTGACAACTGTATCAAAGTGAGTTTTTATTCTAGTACGACTTCCCATGACGTGTCCTCAATCTTCCTACGAATAGGCATGGCAATGGGGCGGGTATGGGGCGGGTTTTGCCGGACCCGAGACCCGCCCCGGTTACTTTTCCCGGGACCCGCCCCGCCCCGCCCCAGGTCAGACCCGAGCGGGGCAGGTCCAACCCGCCATACCCGGTTATATTAAATTTTTTAAATTTTTTTCTTTTCTTTTTATTTTTTAAAAGATAAAATGGATAAACGTAGCGCTTGAGACTCGAACCCGCGGCCTTACGTTTATAATACCAAACCTTTACCATAAGACCAACAGATTTTCTATTCAAAATATTAGCAATAATTCTATATAATACGTAATTACGAATTTAAGTATAATATATATTTTCGAGGCGGGTTTCGGGCCGGGTCTCGGGGCGGGGTTTGCCAGACCCGGGACCCGCCCCGGACCCGGCCGGGTTTATTCTTTTGAGACCCGGGACCCGCCCCGAGACCCGGATTATCGGGTAAAACCCGGTTATTTCGGGCGGGTCCAGGTCCGGACCTGCCCCATTGCCATCTCTACCTACGAACCTTACTCATACAGTGAGTAGGATTAATGAATCAAACTCAAATCATGTCTATTAAAACATTTTGTGACATGCATTTACGACAAGTGTTTTTAAAAGTGTGGTGTAGCGTGCTGCGTATTCTTTTGCAAAAATGCGCTAAAGCGCAATACATTTCGCGTTTTTTCCCAAAAAACGTACGCTATATTAAGCTACCTTACGCTCAATCTTTTTAGGCTTTTTGCGCTATGTTTTGAAAATACTCGCGCTATTTGGGCATTGATCAAAATCAAGTGTGTAATTCGTAAATTTATTGATAATAATGTGGTCCATGTTTAGATTAATTATTGGAATAGTAATGCATCGATGAATTGTGTAATATTGTTAAAGTACAACTGAACATAGTAACCAATTTATATCACAATCCACTATCACGGTTAATTTATTCCTCATTTGTCGAAAACAGACTAAATCAATTTAAATATTAAAAAATTTACCTCAACGTTTTAAAGACATATCAGAAAGCTCAATATAAAGAGGTAAAGAGTGGTTTTGCCAATTATATAATTAGTTAACTGTTATATTTAAAATTCCTGTGGATCGTTTTTTAAAAGAATTGTGAAATTTAATACTGCCCTTACAACATTGGTTATTTTATCTTTTAATTTCGAATAAATTTATTTCCTGTATAAAAAAAGATTTGATAATTTGGAAAATAAATTTATTAGTTATATAGGCGAAAAAGAAATTTGTATTTTGCCAACGACGCTAAATATTGAAGTTGAATATACAAATAGATCCGATGTCACTGTTATTTTAATTTTTTACAAATGTTTGTGCTTCTAAAGGCTTAATTATTTTTTTAGTCCCATAAGTTAGGGCGGTTGGCATTATAGGGACCTGTATTTTGCGGGTGGCAATATAGGGACTTTAACTTTCGAAAAGTAAGAATTTTTAGGACAATATACGCCCCGACCCGGTATTTTGACCCAAACCCGCTGACGTGGAACCAACCCGCTGACATGACTGCTTACGCACTACAAAGATTAGTGAAGGACTTTTGTGACAATATAGGGAGCTGTGTTGATTTCTTGTTTTTTTATTTATTTTTACCCCTTTAGCGACGGAAATTCCGCCGCAAATTTCCGTCGCTAACCTGTGCAGTGAGTAAGCAGACATGTCAGCGGGTCGAGTTCCACGTCAGCGGTTTGGGTCAAACTACCGGGTCGGGCGTATATTGTCTAAAAGTGCTTACTTTTCGAGAGTTAAAGTCTCTATATTAACAACCCATAAAATACAAGTAATGCCAACCAATCTAACTTATGGGACTAAAAAAATAACTAAGCCCCTTCTAAATGGTTTGTTTTAGTTGTACTGTTATATATTATATGATTAGTGTATTATAATGCGTTGCTCGAAACTCACGCAATGCACTACGCGCCATTGGAATCAAAACGCAATGCGTAGCGCGCTATACACGTTTTGAAACACTGATTTACGACTGATTTCAACTAATGAGAATTTATTTGTTAACACAGCAACAACATATTTAACCGCAAGCAATTAATTGAAGAGAGAAGAATGCCCCTACGTCGAATTGAGATGATAACAAAACACGTCAATTATTACATGTATGTATGTTTTTTGGTGCTTTCGTTGTCATCTTAGGGTCCACATCGAGCAATATGAGATGTTGTGGGTACTTCTTAATTTTCTCCACTTGAATGAATCCATGCTCTCAAAGTTATCGTTGCCCACCTTTGATTGATCAATGCATCTTAAATTCACTCAGAAATGTTTGTGTGTTGGCAAATTATTGGGGGTTCCCTACTTATCTTTATCAGTCTCTCCGTTTTATCGTTTACAAATTTTGGTAGAACGCATATGGGCTACTATATTTAACCATTGAAATTGGACCGATTGTATGTTTTATGCCAGCTAAAGCCCATAATCTCCATACTATGTTTCTCAAGGTTTTCTCTTTCCTACCTAAGTAAATATAACACAACTCCACTAAGCAAACACACTATACCATACTCAACCATGTTAAAATACACAATGTGTAAATAAACATACATGCCATATTTTTAATGGGAGTTGGATTATACCCAATTGGTAGGTAAGCCAAGGTCGTTCCCAATCCCATCATGCTTACCAAAATAAATGTATTTCCAACATAATTAATGTAATAATATTGTTATCAGGGACGGGGCTATTAAGGGGCTCGGGGGGGCTGTTGACCCCCCGACCGGCCGGAGAACCCCTTAGGGGTATTCCGGCAACAACCCCGCTGCCCCTTTTCTGCTCCAACTCAGCCCCTGGAATTTTAAAATTAGGGTTAGGTGATGAGGAAGATTAGTTATGGGGTTGGTGGGCTGCCTAAAAAATGTTTTGGGCCAGTTTTTTTTATTTCTGTAAATTAATTTATTTCTCTACATGGGCCATTTTATATCTGTAAATTAATTTATCTCTATGGCCCGACTTATTTCTCTTACACGGCCTATAAAATTAGTAAATTGGCCTTTAAAGTTTAATTGGTATGTATAATACGAACAGAGGTTTGATAATAAGTTGAATTTGCTGGAAATATTATGACATTCAATAAATAAGAGTAATAAGTCATTTTACTATAATCCTTAATTATTTGTGAAATTTTTACAAGTATTAATTGTTATTGACAAATGAAGTATATTAGAAAAAATGACTACAACAATAAAATTGAAATTGGTACTTTGACAAACCTTAAATAAATAAAATCAGAAAAAATAAATAAATTTTGAAGTTAGCATTCTAATTAATTTAAAACTAGCATATTCCCGTGCAATGCACGGTATTAACTATTTCTAATTTTTATATGCTAATAAAATTAGTAAATTTTATGCGTGCTAGTGGGTAGTTATTAGCTAAATTAACATATGATAGTGGGTAATTTCTAGTTTCTTAAAATTTAAAATAATTATTGGACACATGGCATTATTATAATGTAGTATTTCCACTTTGTTAGTGGGTGGTTTTTTTTTTTTTTTTGTTTTTTTTATTTGTTTAATATAAAAAAATGGACATGTGGCGCATGGAGAACAAAACTACATTTGATTGTATATGTAAGATAAGATATATATGATTAAACCAAAATGATTAATGTATTCATGAATAATCTATTTTGAAGTAAAAAATTATTACTTTATTATTTGGTAGCATCTTCTTTGTCATGCCACTGTTCATTTTTTTCCGCAGTCAATTTATCTCATTCCACTATTCATTTATTTTCCACTATTTTCTAGCTTTTTATTTCTGATGCATCCTCTTCCTCTTTGCGTTCCTAAAAAAATGTAAAAGAGAACATAAAAAAAACATAACGCGGGTGAACAGTGCCCCGCACAAGGTAGCGGAGCACTGTAGCACCCGTGACCCGCTGTAAATAGAGTGGCGTTGGGCGGTGTGTTGGAGTTGCTCCACCGCCAAATCCCCAGTGGAACGCCATCTTTGGAGCCCCCCGATCATGGAATCCTAGATCCGTCCCTGATTGTTATCCCTCGAAATTTTTACAATTAAATATCCGATACAAGTTAATTTATTGAAGAAACCCCACCAAGAAAAACAAATCATTTTGGGTCGTAATATCTTTCAGATATTGAGAATATCTCTCAACTAAGGTAATGAATTTGGGGTGATTTCTTCGAACGCATTACATATTTCTCTCTATCTTGGTAAAGAGCATGTGATGGTTTTAGGATCACATGGATCAATCCACGTCTTTAGTGATAAATCATAAAATCAAGACAGACTCATCTTTTATTGAATCTAGTTTTTATATCAAAATAATCTTTTAAATAAATGTCATTGATGCTGCAATGCAAATTGTGTATCATACAGAACAGACGTTAATTGTGTGATATTAGGGAGCCTCGCAAGATTTGATATCTTGTAGATAACATGGTTATAAGGTATTTTCAGATGTAAATACATTATTGGATATTTTAAAATTCTTTCTAATAGTATCTATGTACTTGATATACATCTTTAGACTATGTTTATCAACAACCTAGACAACCGGTTGGTAGAATATCACAACCGGTTGGTAGACCAAAAAAATCTCAATGTCTAACATGTTGGTAGACCAAAAAAATAAAATATCACAACCGGTTGGTAGACCAACCTTGCACTTGACATGACTATGCACAAATCTCAATGTCTAACATGTCGACATATTGCTTCTTTGAAAAGTCAAAGAAGATATTGTTTCACGTGGCAATTCTTTTCAAAGGTGGGCTTTCTATTGTTCACACATCGAATGATCTAAGGGGTGACGTGATGTGTTTTGTCTTCCTACTTGAGATTTCTTCTATAAATAGGTAACGAGGGAGCAGCATAAAAAAAGCCCATAGATAGAGCGATAGAGAGAAAATAAAATAATAGAGAGTTTGTCGGTATTTTCTCCGAATATAAAGAGAGAGGTTGAGGGTTTTCTCCTTTATAGATTGAGAGGTTGTAACTCCTATATTGTTTCTCTATAGTGGATTCTTCTTCCTTGCCCGTGGTTTTTACCCCGATTTGTTTGGGGGTTTTCCACGTTAAATCTCGGTGTCCACTTTTATCTTTAATTATTCAAATATTAGCCGCGGTATTACTCGACAGGGTCCGCTGCCACGCCAACAATTGGTATCAGAGCCTAGCTTGGGTTTATATATCTATTTATCGTATGCTCTGTGGTTGCCACTAACGTGGATCCTCCACATCAGAAAATAATAGATATTATACTGCCCTTGTTACGGTGACGAAAAAGCCGGTACGAGTTCAATAATTATCTGCTGCAACTCCGTCGGAGTTATCGTTCACGACTGAGCAGAAATTATGGCGGCGAAGTTTGATATCGAAAAGTTCAACGGGAGAAATTTCTCACTGTGGAAATTAAAGATAAAGGTGATTTTGTGGAAGGACGGTTGTCTGGAGGCTATCGATGGAAAACCAGCTACAGTGACAGACGACAAGAAATGGAACGAGATGGACGGGAGCGCTGTCGCAAATCTCCATCTGGCACTAGCAGATGAGACATTGTCCAGCGTCGAAAAAAAGAAAACGACAAAGGAGATTTGGGACCACCTAACCAATCTGTACGAGCCGACGTCGTTACACAACAAAATTTTCGTAAAGAGAAAATTGTTCACCTTGAGAATGTCTGAGTCTACTTCGGTGACGGAGCATCTCAACGTCTTGAATACTCTATTTTCTCAGCTAACATCGTTAGGGTATAAAACAGAGGATAAAGAACGTGCCGAAATTCTGCTTCAAAGTCTGTCTGATTCGTACGATCAACTCATCATCAACTTGACAAACAACGCGAAAGTTCTGGTCTTCAAAACATCGCAGCTGCTGTTCTTGAAAAAGAAAATCGGCGAAAGAACAAGGAAGACCAGCAAGCAGGCTCGCAACAGGTCGAAGCTTTGACGGTGATGAGAGGGAGATCAACGGAACATGGTTCAAGTGGGAGTCACATTCAAGGCAGGGGAAAATCAAGAAGTAAGAAGAAGGATATGAAATGCTACCACTGTGGAAAGAAGGGTCACTTGAAGAAGGATTGTTGGAGCCTGAAGAATTCCAATCCTCAAGGAAATCTGGCAAACACGTCAGGTGGAGACGTATTGTGTAGCGAAGCAGCTATCTCAACGGAGAGCAGGAAGGCGTACGACGAGATATGGCTTCTTGACTCGGGCGCAACTTATCATATGACCTCTTGAAGAGACTGGTTCAACCACTACGAACCTATCTTAGGAGGATCTGTGTACAGTTGCGAAGATAATGCCTTAAAGATCATATGCGTTGGAACCATGAGGTTGAAGTTGCACGACGGTACAGTTCGCATTATTCAAGGAGTGCGGCACGTGGAAGGTCTGAAGAAGAATTTATTGTCTGTGGGACAACTCGATGATCTTGGCTGTGAAATCAATGTTCGGGGAGGAATAATAAAAATATTCCGGGGAGCACTTGTCGTCATGAAAGGTGAAAAGGTTGCTGCAAATTTGTATATGCTGTTGGGAGAGACGGTGCAAGAAGGGGAAGCGTCTATAGCTTCAGGAAATTCAACCGAAAGATCTACTATGTTGTGGCATCAGAAGCTGGGGCATATGTCAGAACAAGGAATGAAAATTCTTGCGGGCCAAAATCTACTTCCGGGTCTCACGAAGGTGTCACTACCGTTCTGTGAGCATTGCGTAGCAAACAAGCAGCATCGACTACAATTCAACATCAAATTCTAGAAGCAACAATATTCTAGAATTGGTTCGCTCTGATGTATGGCAGTCACCGGTTTCATCCCGAGGAGGAGGGAAGTACTTCGTGTCTTTCATCGACGATTACTCCAGGAGATGTTGGGTGTATATCATCAAGAGTAAGGGAGGTGTGTTTGCTACCTTCAAGAATTTCAAGGCTCGGGTCGAACTTGATACAGGAAAGAAGATCAAGTGTTTGAGGACGGATAATGGAGGAGAATATACTGGCGGGGAATTTGATAGCTTTTGCAAAAGAGAAGGCATCAAAAGGCACTTTACTACGGCGTATACTCCACAACAAAATGGAGTGGCGGAGCGGATGAACAGGACTCTGTTGGAAAGAACAAGAGCCATGTTGGGAGCTGCATGTCTGGATAAATCATACTGGGCAGAAGCAGTCAACACCGCCTGCTACGTGATCAATCGATCGCCTTCAACGGCAATTGATCAGAAGACGCCGATGGAGATGTGGACCGGAAAGCCAGCGGATTATTCCAAAATCCATGTATTTGAAAGTCCTGTGTACGTGATGTACACCGCCCAAGAAACTACGAAGCTGGATCCGAAGTCCAGGAAGTGTTTGTTCTTGGGATATGCTGATGGTGTGAAGGGGTATCGCCTGTGGGATTCAACTGCCCACAAGGTTGTCATAAGCAGGGAGGTTATCTTTTTAGAAGATAAACCAATCGGAGGAAATGATAGTACTACAAAGGAAAGCCCGAAAACTACGACGATTCAGGTGAAAGGGAAGTCTATCGAACAAGATTATTCTGAAGCAGCACCGGAGCACGAGGAAGGGCCAAGCGAATCATCAGAGCCAGAACTTAGAAGGGGCACACGCAAAAGAGCCACACCATGGCATGAAGATTACGATATGGACAGCAACGTTGCATACTGTCTTCTAACTGATGACGGAGAGCCATCAACTATTCAAGAAGCACTGAACAGTTCAGATGCAGATCAGTGGTTAGCGACAATGCAAGAAGAAATGAAAGCTCTACGGAAAAATAAGACTTGGGAGCTGGTGCCACTAACGAACGGCAGAAAGGCAATCGGCAATAAATGCATCTTTAAGATCAAACGGAATAGCGATGATCAAGTAGAGCGTTTTCGTGCACAACTGGTGGTGAAAGGCTACGCTCAGAAAGAAGGTATTGACTTCAATGAGATATTCTCACCTGAGGTTCGACTGATGTTGTTCGGGTACTCCTGGCGATGTGTGCTACATTTGACATACATCTAGAGCAACTAGATGTGAAGACAGCTTTTCTTCATGGAGATCTTGAAGAAGAGATTTATATGCTCCAACCGGAAGGTTTTGAAGACAAAGAAAAACGGAACTTGGTTTGCAGGTTGAACAAATCTCTATACGGTCTCAAATAGGCGCCGAGGTGTTGGTATGTGGCGCCCCGCCATCTACTACTATTATCTTACACTAACTGACGTGACTATAGAAATATAAATATATTACATACGAAATACCGATAGAATTTTTTCGATTTTACAAAGCTCACCACACACTACTAATTTCACAATACAAACATTATTCGAATGTTTTACATACAATACAAACATATTTTACAAAGCACAGCGTAATTTACATAACACCCGCCACACAGGTCGCATCCATGTACACACCACCCTCAAAAGTCACCGGAAGTTCCAGAAGGACAGCCTCGCCTTTAACAGGTTCACGTACCGTGTTCACTGCGTCTACAACCCATAATAACATGGGATGAGCTATAAAGCTCAGTAAGTGGAAATATGCATGTATGCACGTGTCAACTAGCAAAGGCATCCGCGCCATTGCTTTCTAATACTCTCATACACATATCATTCTTACTTCTTTCTCGTTTCTTTTTCATTTATACCTAGCCCATAGCTAACTTACTACTCGCACCACCATAACATGAGCTCAAATCCTATACGGATAAAAAATACGATAGTTGGCCCACACTGGCTAGGACAAAACTAGGATTTATCTCCAGTTTTTCCATTCACCAGGTCGCCCCTCTATCTGGCCATCGTCCTTTTTCATTGCGGTTGCCTTTCCTGGCACTCTGGCTTACGCCATGTGTTTCGTCCAGGTGACCCCGTCCGCTACCTAAATAATTTAGGTACATACATTCGACGGTTTTACCCCCGTCATGGTGCCTTTGTAGAAGTAGCTATATTATGACTCTTCATAAGTCTACATCAAATACTAATGTCTTCAAACATATTTTGTTTTCAAGACGATCATATACTGTGCATACTCATACTTCTAATCCTCACATCATTCGTGTATGCACATGCTCATGTCACATAATAATGCAATAAATGTTTACTATGCATAAGCATATCGAAACATTTCATTTCATCAATCCTCACCACATATTCGCATCAAAGCACATAGTCACGTATAACAAATACATATAACACAAATTATGTGTTGTAGGTGAGATTCCCACTTACCTGACGTCCTTAAGCTAATTGCTAACTGGTCTGTTGAGTTTCCTAAAATATCGTCCTTTAACCACGAAAAGACAATAAAATCAATTTATATATTATATTAGTTGACTACGTAAATTTTCGTTCGGAAATTCCATCAAAAACGACATTTATACCGTAAATTGCCCCTGAAACACCGAGAGACAAATTATGATCGGGCGTTACGAAAGACTATGCCCATTAGACTCAAAATATTTTTCTGATTAAATGGTATAAAAATATTTTTCCTCAAAAAGTGTTTGTTTTTTTTTTTACTTAAAACGTTTTATTCGTAAAGTTCTAATTCGCGAAGTGCATTACATGAACCCGCGAAATTCCACACAGTAACCAAGTTCGCAAAATGTTACACAGATTCGCGAACCCACACACAATTCGCAAAGTCTCTACAATTTAAACCGGCCCGCAAAGCTTAGTTTACAAAAGCAATTCGCAAAAGTTACTGTTCATTCGCAAAACTCACTTCGCACACCTCAATTCGCAACCTCATGGATTCGCAAAACACAACCCGCAAACCTCTCAAAGTCTCAATTCGCAAAATGAAATTCATAAATTAGAACTCGCGAAGTTCGACCGACCCGCAAAGCTCACTTCGCATATCTTCACTTCGCAAACCTCTAAGAACTAGCAAACTAATCATTTCACATTCTCACTTTGCGAATTCATTCAATTCGCGAAGTCAACAAACACAATTCGCAAACTGATTCACAAACTCATTTCATACCTGAGATTTGCGAATCCTTAACAATTCGCAAACTTAAAAATTCGCGAATTAGAGTTCGTGAAACTCATATTTCACGACCCCATCGTTACCAAAAACACTATTTAATACTTAAAATCTGAAAACCTTCGATCAACATATTATTTTCTCAAGAACATAACGAACTTCTATAAAACTTCAAAATATATTTGAACCTTCAAAAATTAGAAACCTGTATAAAACTTTCAAAGATCTAGCTTCTCGTATCTAACATACTTAAAACATACTAAATCATAACATAAAGCTTAAAGATTAAGGTAAGAAATTTATACCCCTTTCCTTTCCAAGCTTAAATTCAACCTCTACAGTTTGAGTTCTCCGTCTTCTCTCTAGATTATTTTTTCTTATGATTGAATAATTGATCCATCTTACTTCTCCATTAGTGCTTTAAACACAAAGGACAAAACCCAACGTTGATATTTACCTAATCCGAAAAGCATTGTCTCCCACTTGTCCCTACTTAATTATAATTAATTTATTATTATAATATTTCCCAACTTCTACACTTTGCACTTCCACACTTTGCACTTGCACTTCCCAACTTCAAAGGTTCAAAGTTTGCACTTTGCACTTTGCACTTTACAACTTCACGCATCCTTATAACTCGCAAAGTATACTTCACATACTCAAACACTTCGCGAATCTTTTAACTCGCGAAGGCTACCTCACATATTCATACTTCGCCACTTAAAATTGGCCCGTGAAAAATCTTATTTCACAATTCACGAATCTTCGTAATTCGCCAACTTCATAAATTTCACATAAGCACATAATATATAAAATATGCAGTCATATAATCACGTAATATGCATGCAATTTTATTGGCCGGCTCACTTACGAGACCCGGGTATTACATGGTATAAGAGATTTGATTCCTTCATCATGAGCCCTGGATACAACAGATTAAATGCAGACCCTTGTGCATATTTCAAGAGGTTTGGTGAAAATGATTTTATCATATTACTGTTGTATGTTGACGACATGTTGTTAGCAGGCCCCAACAAAGATCGTGTTGAAGAACTCAATGCACAGTTGGCTAGGGAATTTGAAATGAAGGACTTGGGACCAGCAAACAAGATTTTAGGGATGCAAATTTACCGAGACAGAAATAACAGGAAGATTTGGCTTTCGCAGAAGAATTATCTGAGGAAGGTCTTGCGACGCTTCAATCAGCAAGATTGTAAGCCAGTTTCTACCCCACTTCTTGTTAATTTCAAATTATCCTCAAGTATGAGTCCTAGCAGTGAAGAAGGGAGGATGGAGATGTCTCGAGTACCGTATGCATCAGCGATGGGAAGTCTTATGTTCGCGATGATTTGTACACGATCAGACATTGCACATGCAGTGGGAGTAGTAAGTCGGTACATGGCGAATCCGGGCAAAGAGCATTGGAGTGCGGTGAAGAGGATCCTACGATATATCAGAGGAACCTCTGATGTTGCATTATATTACGGAGGAGCAGACTTTACTGTCAGAGGGTATGTTGACTATGATTATGCAGGTGATCTTGACAAAAGCAAATCTACCACGGGTTATGTGTTCACTCTTACTGACGGAGCCGTAAGCTGGGTATCGAAGCTTCAGTCCGTTGTTGCGACGTCAACAACTGAAGCAGAATATGTTGCAGCTACACAGGCAAGTAAAGAGGCGGTATGGTTGAAAATGATCATGGAGGAACTCGGGCACGAACAGGAGAATATTCCTCTGTTGTGTGACAGTCAGAGTGCCTTGCATCTTGCAAGGAATCCAGCCCAGGTCAAAGCACATACGAGTCCAGTATCACTTCGTTCGTGAGAAAGTGGAAGAGGGCACGGTAGATATGCTGAAGATTCATACGAAAGACAACCTAGCAGATTTTTTGACGAAGGCGGTCAACACAGACAAGTTCGTTTGGTGTCGTTCCTCGAGTGGCCTAGCGGAGACGTAAGCAACATGAATGGCAAGGGAGAAAGAATGGTGTGAAGATCCGATTGATTCCCAATCAGATCTTCAAGTGGGAGATTGTCGACATATTGCTTCTTTGAAAAGTCAAAGAAGATATTGTTTCACGTGGCAATTCTTTCCAAAGGTGGGCTTTCTATTGTTTACACATCGAATGATCTAAGGGGTGACGTGATGTGTTTTGTCTTCCTACTTGAGATTTCTTCTATAACTAGGTAACGAGGGAGTAGCATAAAAGAAGCCCATAGATAGAGCGATAGAGAGAAAATAAAATAATAGAGAGTTTGTCGGTATTTTCTCCGACTATAAAGAGAGAGGTTGAGAGTTTTCTCCTTTATAGATTAAAAGGTTGTAACTTCTATATTTTTTCTCTATAGTGGATTCTTCTTCCTTGCCCGTGGTTTTTACCCCGATTTGTTTGGGGGTTTTCCACGTTAAATCTCGGTGTCCACTTTTATCTTTAATTATTCAAATATTAGTCGCGGTATTACTCGACCGGGTCCGCTGCCACGCCAACATAACATTATCCAATAATGTCATTTGTATGATATTCTCAATTATCACTTAATTATTTTTATTTTTTATTTTCAACAAAATCCAAGATTTTTTTGTCTATAAATAGAGACTAATATTGATACATTTGTGAGTTATCATATTTTTTAATAATAAAATATTTTGATATATTTTGCACACATTTTCAATAATAATAAAAATATTTACAAATACAGATGTATTAATAAATAATAAAAATAAGTAAATATTATATATTGTGTTGGCTTGTTGAAAAAGTATGAAAGTTATTGAGGTGTAGGTTGTGTATGTGGAGAAGAGAGACATTAATATTTTATTCTCATGACCGGTTGTGGAGGGTGTTGGTAATCATAGTCTTCGGGTCCTAATTCACACCCCATTTGCACCTCACAAACACTTCAATTTGCAATAAGTTCTTTAAATAATCACACGATTCAACAATAATTTATTTTCCAAAAAATTAGCAATATTAATTGCATTGATTATTTTAAACATATTTGCTAAACATCATGAATTTATAAGAGTTCAGATTAAGAGTTTTGGTGACTGGACTTAACTTAAATATACAGGTTATAGTGAGGAGAAACCAGATACAAGTCAACAGCTCAAAAACGCTACCAGAAACCGGATCAAGACTAGCACCAGTAAAACAATGAAGATTGGAAAGGACGATACCGAAAATGCCACGCTGGACGAAGATTCAAATACATTCAAGTCGCGTCAAGTTGATGACCTCTGACGAGCATTTAATACAAGGATGTCAGCTAGAGTCAAGCTGAAGTCAAGTCAATCTTATTAAGGAACAAAGCAAGAGGCACAGTACGACTGGAACAAAGACCGGACAGACCCATTTTGGTTAAAATCATTAAATGCGCTGTCCGGTACACAGAGCTATCTCACAACGGCCCCTCAAACCTCAACTTTAAATAGAGGGAAGACGAAGAAGGTGACACACCTTGTTGAAAGAATTCCAAGAACAAGAGATCAAGTTCTAAGTTTTAAATAGCAACAGAAAGAGAGAGATTAGGTGTTGCCCACACTGTACTCAACCGGAACGGTTAGTAAGTGAGTTTTCTCAAGGGACTGTAAAAAACTCTTAAGAGACGGACTGTAAAAAGCTGCCTAGTGGTGTCTAGGAGTTTAGTTAGCTGAGTATAGCCGTATGGATTGTACTGTGTGAGTCTGGCTAAGGAGGTTGTACAACGGGGGTTGTAAGTCGAGGCTTCTAGTGATACCTTCCTTGTAGGGAAGAAGGGGAGACGTATGAGATTTTGCTCCGAATCCTAGAAACAAATCTGTGTCTTTCGCAAACACGCGCACATCACATCACACATATCCGGTCTTGGTTTATAACTGACCGGTTAGCTTCCGTACAAAGTCGCACACATGAATATCACGCACCGGGGTATCCAACCTTAACCGCTTAAGCACCGAAAAACGACTTAGTGTTTATTCACCCATCTAAACACGCAACCGATCCTAAAATATTAATTAAGTTATTTTATCCAAAGGCATATTGATATAATATTTAGTTATTTTTCAATGTATCACCTCTTATATTAATGATCGCTATAGTTTTATATTAACTTAAAAATTACTATTATAATTACTATTATTATTTTTCTATGACCTATTTGAATGTTTCAACTATGCAATATTTATAATTAAATAACTTTTTTCAAAGTTTAAATATAAATTAGTTATTAACATTGGAATCCTTTTTTGTAATAGGTAAGTATTTATCTATTGTTGAGTTTACATATTAATCAAATTATTAACATTAAAACTCCTTTTTATTCTTTTTATGAGCTGTAGTAAGTAGTTAAATGTTTACTTTACATGTTAATTAGGAGGTGTAAATAGAAAAAAAAAAAATGAGGTGCCAACAGAATTACCTATATCTTAATTGGTTATTTTATGTGGCAATCATTGATATTTAGGAATTTATTAAGACGCTCCTCTAGTGGGAATATATCTTTATATTATGGAATTAAAAACTCAATATGCTTCCATTGTTGAAGGATAAGCATAATATTTCTTGTCATTTATTTAGCTTTAAAACAAGGTAAAACAACGGCCTCGTTCTATGTATTGCATATATCCTTGTCACAGTTTGATATTTTCTGGCGCATAATTGGCTGCACTAGTTATTTAATCTCAAATTGAATACACCCACTTGTGTTATTTAACAACCAAAGTATGTACTTATACCAATTAATGACTATCATCCATGATTAATCATTACTCTTACATGGAAATAGATAAATTAGAATTCGAAGCTAAAGTCACGGGTCGGTTTAGTTACGGTAATAACACAACCCAGCCAAGCCATGAATATTCACATGAAATATGATGACGTTACGAAACATTGCCATCCATGCCATCGAAGTTAGTTCAAACTCGCCTGTCAAAAAGAAAATCATTTATTATTGTCACATTATCAAGAATCCGTCCAGAAAATAAACCAAATAAAAAAAAAATCTGATGATCAACATATAATAATATTACGGCATCTTATGCTATGTATGTATGCCATGTGTGGCCCCATATTTCCAACTTCCACGATCAAACCAATATATATACACACATATAATACTTCAACTCATTTTCAGTCTTCACAACACAAACACGGAGAAAGAAAATATCAACTGTCATAAAAAAATGGGAATAATGGCGGATCAAACTCACAACGTGCGAGTCTTAGGCTCGGGGGACCAAACCATAGTCCTAGCCCATGGGTTCGGCACGGACCAATCGGTGTGGAAGCACCTTGTCCCCCATTTGGTCGACGAGTACAAGGTTGTCTTGTTCGACAACATGGGCGCAGGCACGACCAACCCCGACTACTTTGACTTCGATAGGTACGCAACTTTGGAAGGGTATGCCTTGGACGTGATCGCCCTCTTGGACGAGCTTCGGGTCAGGGCTTGCGTGTACGTCGGACACTCCGTGTCGGCCATGATTGGAGTCATCGCCTCGATTTCCCGTCCCGATTTGTTTCGGAAGCTCATCACAATTTCCGCCTCTCCGAGGTAATTTTGGTAGCTTAAGGCGTTGACTTTCTGGAGTCGTGCAGTCTGATTGCTCTAAGATGATTGTCCAAAATGGAAAAACTGTTAGGATGCGTAGCCTTGTCGGAAATAATAATACATGTTTAAAATATGCTGGACTTCCTTCGAGCTTAGATTTTTAGGTGAAGCAATCATTCAACGTGGTACCAGAGCTCGTCGCAGGAGGCGATGGGTAAAAATCATCGCGACCACTCATTTAAATAAAAATCCACGCCTAATGATTGGGAATTGAGGGATTCTACGTGAATTCAATTGGTGATAGGCGAAATTGTGCCTTTGATATGCTTATGAGTCAGGTCGGTCTAACTAATCTTACGAGGGATAGAAGTCTGATTAAAATGCAACGAGAAATTATATATATATATATATATAACTATATATATATAATTTTTTTTAATTTCATCTGATTTGTGTGGAAATATTGGTAATTTTGTAGCATACTTATATTTGTTACTATATTTACATTATAAATGAGTTGCTCAAAATATTCACGTAATACCATACGCTATTTACGCTACGGAATCCCGGAGTTAAAACGCAATGTTTTACACAGTACGCGTTTTAAAACATTGCACACAGGTACTTGAACGACCCCGACTACTTCGGGGGGTTCGAGCCCGACGAGCTGACCCAGCTATTCGAGGCCATGAAGTCGAACTACAAGGCGTGGAGCTCGGGCTTCGCCCCGTTGCTCGTCGGGGGAGACATGGACTCGGTGGCCGTCCAGGAGTTCAGCAGGAGCCTGTTCAACATGCGACCCGATATAGCATTCAGCGTCTTAGAGACGATATTCTACAGCGACATGAGGCCTCTCCTCCCCCTCGTGACCGTCCCGTGCCACGTCATACAGAGCACCAAGGACTTGGCCGTCCCGGTCGTGGTTTCCGAGTACTTGCACCAAAATTTAGGGGGCGAGTCGATCGTCGAGGTTATGTGCACCGAGGGCCATCTGCCTCAGCTTAGCTCGCCGGAGGTGGTGGTTCCGATACTCTTGCGGCACATTCGATTTGATATTTCGGCTTGAATTTATGTGATTTTTTAGTGGTATGCTGTCATTCTTTGGTTTTTAGTTGATTATTAACGTTGTAATGTAATAGAGCTCGATTGCTTGGTCTTGTGTGTTGTAATAAGACGTGTTGTATTAAATCTTTGGGGCTTATTTTGGAGGATTAAGTGCGAAAGGGCTGAGTTTCGATGTATTTAAGATGGAGGTATATTATATTTTGTTCGGTTGGACTTATTATTATATTATTATTAGGTACGGCTGGCTCTATGGTTTTCTTCGTTGTGGACGGTTGATATATTCATATTTTTAAGGCTGTAAAGGGCAACTTGGTTGAAACGATATTGCATGAGCTGCAAATATTGGAATCATTCTCTAATCTATGCAAGGATTATATATTCGATCGATCCAGCTTCGTAATTATGGGCCATTCTATATCACATACAGGCTCGGCAATAGTGCATTGATTCCCCGTATTCGATAACTTAAATAAACTAAAGACGGGCCCGAGTTCATAATTTGAATTCGAGACATCGGTTAAAAAGGCCCAGGAATCGTGTCGTGACTTTTCATTGATTTCTTTTCAAAGTCGAGTATAATATAAAATTTTCGAATGATTTACTTCTTTATTTTCAATAGTTGAAAGCCACTGTGAAGGCTAGGGGTGGGCGTTCGGGTTCGGGTATTCGGGTAGTTCAGGTCGGGTAGTTCGGCTTATTTACCCGCTACCCGATAATTATCAATCGGGTCGGGTATCGGGTAGTAAATTACTATCCGATCGGGTTATCGGGTACCCGATATTTTTTTGTTAAAAATTTATTGTTTGTACATAACATTCAAAATATATAACTACATATTTAGATATTAATATCTAACTTGAGTTACGTTAAAAGTTTTAAATGATATTTCGAATAATTTCTTATTCTAATTATATAATTAAGAAGTGATATGTTGTATCATAATCACTATAAAAATTTAAAATATATTCTAAAAAAATTATAAATAAACATATAAAAATATGTATATATTATATTTATTGAAAACAAAATATCTAAATGTTATAATTAATATTAAATATATAACATGGATATTTGGATATGTATATTGAATATAATATTTTAGTCATAATTTCCAATTAAAAAATCGGGTACCCGAACCCGATATATGTTGGGTCTGGTGTTGGCGTCCGGTCGGTGGCGCTCGTAAAACTCGGACAGAGTTTCGACTTACTACGTCGAAGTCGAGGCACGTACGTCGTACGCTTTTCGTAAGACGTTATTGCCCCGTATTTCAGTGCCTCGGGTTGTCGCAATACGTCCCGAAGATTCAACGACTTCAGGAATTTCGAAACGTCGCACACCATAACGAAATTATCGGGCGAATCTACTAAAGACTCGAGCCTTTCTTGCTTTATTATTAACTTGGACTAGTATGCACTAACTCTAGAATGCTTGGGTGTGTTGAATTTCCTATGTTGTGGGGAACCTATATATAGATGTAGGAACATTATCAAAGGATATAAGTCCAATGGATACCTCTTATGGGTGTATCTCTTAACATGGAGAGACACGCCTTTTAGACTTAAACCTTTTCAATTGTACCTCTTTATTTAATTCATTCAAAATTTCCAACAATCCCCCACATGAATGACATTAATGCACATTGACTCTGGCAAGAAAGCCCCGATGACCCATCATTGCATCGAGATAGGTAGCTTGTGGCTTTGAACCTTCCCTAGTGAAATGCTATCGGATTTACTCGCTGCTCAGTGAACGTGATGTCTTGAACTGGCGGCTTTTTGTGTAAACCAAGACAACAGCATACACACAATGATGAATCTTGATTTCTTTCGATTCTCACGTTGTGCTGTTTCGGCCGTGGATCATATCTCCGATTCATAAGTGTTTCCATTGAAGCAGCCCCACTTCACGCTTATATAGGTGACCCACTATTAGGACTTAATCCTGGAGTAGCCCGAAATACTCCACCACTTTGGTATAGTCATCATTAAAAGCATAAGTGCTTACCCTAACCACACGTCATCGGGAAATTACTTGGGCAGCTGTCGAGAATTGGCCTTTATTAGTTTCCAAGTATACTACTGAACTAATCACAGCTTAGTTGTCTCATTGAACCAAGTTTGTGGGATCTCCACTCATCGAGGTTGAGTTACCACTGTTTTCGTTCTTTGGTGTGTGGATTTTTAGTCCCATTCCCCTTACTGCGTTTTCTAACTGATCTATGCCTTTTGTCAGTGAATCCGCAATATTTTCCTTTGACTTCACATAGTCGGTGGAAATTATTCCGCTAGAGGTAAGCTGTCTTACGGTGTTATGTCTCTGATGAATGTGCCGAGACTTACCGTTATACATACAATTCTGTGCCCTGCCGATAGCTGCCATGCTATCGCAGTGAATCATAATTGGTGGCACAGGTTTGTTCCAACACGGAATATCCTCCAGGAAATTTCGAAGCCATTCTGCTTCTTCGCCGGCTTTATCTAGTGCGATGAACTCCGACTCCATCGTGGATTTGGAGTCTTCACTATCAGATATCCAATTCGCATCGCAGTACCCTTCTAGTACCGCGGGATATCTTGAGTATAGAATATCGTAATTAATGGTGTGCTTTAGATATCTCAACACTCTTCTTAGTGCTACCCAGTGGCTACTACCCGTGTTACTCGTAAACCTACTTAGTTTACTAATTGAGTACGATATGTCAGGTCGAGTGCAGTTAGACAGGTACATCAGACTGCCAATCACCCGAGCGTATTCGAGTTGCGATACGGGCTCTCCTCTATTTTTGGCTAAGTGTACATTAGTGTCCACAGGTGTCTTACCCGGAGGATCATCGAAGGCGTTAAATCTTTTTAACACGCTCTCAACATAGTGAGATTGTGTAATCACAATTCCTTCGGACGTCTTAGAGACATTTATTCCCAAAATGACGTCAGCCAAACCCATATCTTCATACTGAAATAATTTTTCAGCATATTCTTTGTATTCACGATTATTTTGTGACTGCTTCCCATGATTAACATGTCGTCTACGTAAAGATAGACAATCACAAACTCATCGGGTGTGCCTTTTATATAAACACATTTATCACACTCATTAATCTTAAATCCATTCGACAACATCGTCATGTCGAACTTCTCGTGCCACTGTTTTGGTGCTTGCTTAAGCCCGTAAAGTGACTTCACGAGTCTGCACACTTTATTTTCCTGCCCGGGTACAATAAACCCTTCGGGCTGTCTCATATATATTTCTTCCTCGAGTTCTCCATTTAGGAAGGCCGTTTTGACGTCCATCTGGTGTATCTCGAGGTCATATAACACTGCTATAGCGATCAAGACCCGTATGGATGTAATCCTTGTCACGGGTGAGTAGGTATCGAAGAAATCGTACCCTTCCTTTTGGTTAAATCCTTTAGCTACTAAACGAGCTTTATATTTTTCGATTGATCCATCGGTCTTAAGTTTCCTTTTAAGGACCCATTTGCATCCTAAAGGCTTACACCCCTTTGGGAGGTCTACCAGCTCCCACGTATGGTTTTGCATAATGGACTCAATCTCGCTGTTCACAGCTTCTTTCCAGAACGGAGCTTCTGGACTAGACAATGCCTCTTGCAAAGTCCGTGGTTCATCATCTAACATATATGTTAGGAAGTCAGGCCCAAACGATTTGGCCTTTCTCTTACGTTTGCTTTGCCGTGGTTCCTCGTTTTCTTGAGGTGAACTCTCCACGGCATCGTAAGTTCGCTTCTTATAGCTTATTTCTTTCTTTTCCTTATTTGGGAAAATATTCTCGAAGAATACTGCATTCCTTGATTCAAATATCATCCCTGTATTCATTTCAGGGTTTTCTGATTTGTGCACTAGAAATCTATATGCACTACTGTTATTAGCATATCCGATGAAAATGCAATCAACAGTCTTGGGTCCTATCTTAACCTGTTTAGGCTTAGGTACTTCGACCTTTGCTAGGCACCCCCACACTTTCAGGTAATTGTAGGACGGAGCCCTACCTTTCCATAGCTCGTATGGAGTCTTTTCTTTCTTTTTGTGTGGCACCATATTCAGAATACGATTTGCCGAGAGGATTGCTTCCCCCCACAAGTTCTGAGGTTGCCCAGAACTGATCAACATAGCATTCATCATCTCCTTAAGAGACCTATTTTTGCGTTCAGTAATGCCGTTTGAATGAGGTGAATAAGGCGCGGTTGTTTGATGAATAATGCCGTGTTCTTGGCAAAATTCTCGAACGGCGCCACGTATTCTCCTCCTCTAGCACTTCGAATTATTTTTATTCGTGAGTTTAGTTGATTCTCAACTTCACTCTTATATCTTTTGAAGGCATCAAGAGCCTCGTCCTTGCCACTTAACAAATATACGTAGCAAAATCTCGTGCAATCATCGATAAAAGTAATAAAGTACTTTTTTCCACCTCTAGTCTGCACGAACTTCAGATCACATATATCTGTATGGATTAGTTCTAGAGGCGCACTGCTTCTCTCAACAGAGAAGAACGGTGTCTTGGCCATTTTTGCCTCGACACAGACTTCACATTTTTCTTGTGAGTCGACTTCCATTTGTGGAAGCAGGTTTAAACTTATTAACTTTTTTATTTTATTTAAACCCACGTGTCCTAATCTATGATGCCATAAATTGGAACACTCAACCAAGTAAGATGAACTTTCTTTATTATTATTAGCGAGCTCAATCTCGCGTATTACAGGCATTACATTCACTTAAAGAGCCCCTTCTCGAGGTAGCCCTCAAAATGACCGTTTTTGGTCAGTACATATTTATCACTTTCAAACACCTGTCTAAACCCGGCTTTGCTCAACAGCGAGCCGGACACCAAGTTCTTGCGGATGTCTGGCACGTGTAGCACGTCCACAAGAGTGAGTTCCTTGCCCGAGGTCATCTTCAGCACTACCCTCCCTAATCCGACGATGTCAGAGGTGGCTGCGTTGCCCATAAACAGCTTCCTGCCTGAGATAGGGATCTAGGTTGAAAACATCTCCTTATCAGAGCAGATGTGGCGAGTCGCTCCAAAGTCGACATACCACGACCTAGGATTGTCTACCACGTTGGCCTCGTATACGACGGCGGCTAGGTCCATCTCCGTTAGATCTGTCCCCGACTTTTCCTCGGTCAAGTGAGCTTGATTCTTCTTGCTCTTTTTCTTCAGCCGACAATCCTTGGCCATATGCCCAGGTTTGTCGTAGTTGTAGCAGTTGCCCCTTATTTTGTTCGGCTTCTGCTGCGTCGTATTAGGCCTCTTGCGCTTTTTTCCGGTGTTAGATTCGGCCAGGTTCGCACGTACCTCCACGCTGTCCCTTTTGTTCTTGGCCTCGATCCTTCGATTATCTTCTTCGATTCGAAGCCTCACGATCAGGTCCTCAAGCCCCATTTCCTTACGCTTGTGCTTGAGGTAGTTCTTGAAGTCCTTCCATAGGGGCGGCAGCTTCTCTATTATAGCAGCTACCTGGAAGGATTCGTTGATCTGCATATTCTCCGCGTGTATATCGTGGATTATCAACTGCAGATCACGGACCTGGTCCAACACTGGTTTGGAGTCGGTCATCTTATAGTCCAAAACCTGCCGACAATGAATTTCTTCAGTCCGGCATCATCGGTTTTGTACTTTTTGTCCAACGAGTCCCACAACTCTTTAGCAGTTTTAGCGGCTGCGTAGACGTTGTATAGGGAGTCGTCCAAGGTGTTCAAAATGTAGTTACGACACATGATCATTATGATTCCATGCGTCCAATGCCGCCTGTTGTTGTGTGTGGTCTTCGGGTATGGCATCGTCAGCAGTGTCGTTGGCGTTCCCCTGGGGCGGGAGCTCTTTCAGAAAGCGCACCAGGTTCAGGGTCGTGAGATAAAACATCATCTTTTGTTGCCATCTCTTGAAGTCCGCCCCGTCGAATTTCGCCGGCCTTTCGGCGTGGTTGCTACCCGTCAGCGGTACGGCGGTAGGAATATTCGCTATCGTCGCCATCGATCAGACAAAATAACGTCTTACGATTGTTGGGTCTGGTGTTGGCGTCTGGTCGGTGGCGCTCGTAAAACTCGGACAGAGTTTCACCTTACTACGTCGAAGTCGAGGCACGTACGTCGTACGCTTTCTGTAAGACGTTATTGCCCCGTATTTCAGTGCCCCGGGTTGTCGTAATACGTCCCAAAGATACAACGACTTCAGGAATTTCGAAACGTCGCACACCGTAACGAAATTATCGGGCGAATCTACTAAAGACTTGAGCCTTTCTTGCTTTATTATTAACTTGGACTAGTATGCACTAACTCTAGAATGCTTGGGTGTGTTGAATTTCCTATGTTGTAGGGAACATATATATAGATGTAGGAACATTAGCAAAGGGTATAAGTCTAAAGGATACCTCTTATGGGTGTATCTCTTAACATGGAGAGACACGCCTTTTAGACTTAACCCTTTTTCAATTGTACCTCTTTATTTAATTCATTCAAAATTTCCAACAATATATACCCGACAAGCGGGTACCCGCCGTAGATCAGGTCGGGTTCGGGTAGGAAAAATCTTAACTCGAACCCGAACTACCCGATTCCCAACTACCCGACCCGATGCCCACCCATAGTGAAGCCCAACATGAGTGATATGGGCTTGATTTGGCTTCTTACTAGTTGGTTGAACAGCATACATCGTACAGAGGTGTCTTTTTCGAGTCCCTTCAGTTTGTCATGATTTCCGTTACAGTTAATATCGTTAGCCATTATTCAGTTTATCACACGCTCAACTCGTATTCTTCATATATTCTTAAGAACACTTAATAATCATATGTTACAAATAAGGACAAGAAAAATCCAAGCACTCTATTAAATTCTCTTCATTTATTACGATAGAATCTTCTCATATTTAAATAAACCATAGCATTATTCAATTTTGTTTTATTCTTTCACATCTCTCTCTCACACACATTATCCCTCTCTTAAAATCCCATCATAAATAATAGAAATTAATGACGCGTTCACGCGCGCCTGAAGAATCCTTCGTCGTCGTTCACATTCGGATTCTGCTGAAAGAACTGATACAACGACGGCGACTGTTGCTGAAAAAGACGCTCATGCACTTGTTGATTCATCTCCATATAATTCCTCACCTCAACTCGGACCATATCTTGCAGCATCGCCTTTACCTCCGTCCCGAGCAAATCCTCTGCCCCCGTCGGAGTCGCCAGAGTCAGCGTCGGCGCCGGCTCTGGCTCCGGCGACGGATCCACAGCAAATCCCTCCTCGACCATCGGCTCCGGCCCGTCGCCTTGAAGCTCCTGCACGTGGTGCGTGGGACCCAAACTGAGGCCCACCGACGGCTCGAGGGCCGCCGCCCTCTCAGCTGCCAACCCTCCCACCCTAGCCACATGTCGGTAAACCTGACCCGACCCGCTCGACTCGGACTCGGCCGAAAGCCTCCTCCTCTTGAGGGTCGAGTTCCAGTGATTCTTGATGGCATTGTCGGTTCGACCCGACAAGAAACGGGCTATGATGGCCCATCGGTTGCCGATCCTCTCGTGGGCCCGGACGATGATGTCGTCCTCCTCGGGGGTGAAGGGGCGGTGCTGCACCTCAGGCGACAGCTGGTTGCACCACCTGTGCGTGTTTGAGATTATAAAAAAAGAATGAGCTTCGTTCCAAATTGAAGAAATCGAGCTCGCCAATTAACTTAAATGTTTATCGAGATATTAATTATCTCCTGCTATCATCGAGTGGTTAAAGGAACCTTAGTCGGCATGATTTTCCGGTGCTGCCAGGGATGGAGCGGCAGATCGTGGACCAGTTCCGCGGACCGTGGCGATGGACCAGTTGGCTCAAGAGGGCATCCTCTCGGGGCGACCATGGGCCCTTGACCCGACCCGTGTAGTAGTCGCCGTCGTCGAAGCTTTGGGGAGGTGCCATTTTTGTTTTCTTTTTTTGGAGGGGTTAGTAAGGTTGTGATTGATGTATGTGTGCAGTGCGTGTTTGGCTGGGTGGGGTCAGGTTGGGGCTCGGTCGGTATTTATATGTTGGGCACCGATTGAAAGCGGTTGAGCATTGTTGGGAAATGGACACGTGTCGCGTCGTGCTTCAACGCGGAAAATTTCAGATATTATTGTAATAATGTCTCTTTTTGGGTTTATGTAATAATGATGAAAGATTGGCTCTTTATTTTATCATCATCTCATTTGAATTGTTGAAATATGTTAGAATGCTTTGTAATTTTGATGTTAGTAAAACTTAATTTTATTTTACTAAGAGTATCGACTCGGGGGATTCTAATGATATTTATGTTGCGTCACGTGATGGTACTAATCCAATTGGGTCGGGTTATGAAACATATCGATGGGTAACAATAAACGGGTTGTAACGTAAAAGATATCCAATACCGTATTAAATAGAGGATAATGGTTGGTGAGTTTACAGGTAACTACATTTCTTTAACCTTTTCTATTATTTTACAGCGAAGCGTTGAGTGTCTTTTTCCTCATTTTCAAACGGTAAACCTTAGCCGTTAGCGGAAGTTTCTCGAAAGCAACGTTGTGATTATAAATGATGAATGAAAAAAATATACACAATACAATTTAATTATAATTACTTGAAGATATTACCACTATACTTTTATGTAAATGTATTTGAAATTCCAAAATACAAGTATTTGATTTTACAAAACTAGTGATATTACGCAAAAAAAAATATAAACAAATATAATTAGTAAACTATATTGGACGCTCACTACATGTTATTGATAGGACAAAGAAAGAAAGAAATGTCAAATATTGGGTAGTAAAACTATATTGCATATTATCCCAACTTGTTTACGTCGTCACTATTAGTTGCGATTGAAATCTAACCAGATAAGGAAGATACAAATAAACTCCCAAGTGTAATTAGACAACAAACGGTCGCCACGACAGCCGAAGGAATATTACCGATTTTCTTTTTCTTTTTTTCATCTATTGCAAGCATCGTTCTTTCCACATGACCAAATAAAAGAACAGCTAATTGGGCCTTTTAACTCCACTAGCGGCCAGTAAGAGCCCAATTGCTTCCCACAACAATAAACTAATTTAAAAGGAAAAAAAAATTGTTATATAATTTACCTCTACCACATATTCAAATATCAATCAAATTTTAATTCTTTCATATAAAAAAACTAGCAAGTTTACCACAGAGACTGTGCTTCTTCATTACGCAAATTTATACAGTACTTTATGTTTATAGAGTTATTTTCAATTTAATATGTTTTATATATGATGTGATATTTCATTTTAATTGGATATCTTTCCAATTGTATAAGGGGGAAAATGATCTTAGGTTGGAATGATTAAAATAAATTAAAAAATTAATGGATTGAATTGTAGTTAAGCATAGTAAATTGACATCCCAAATTGAGTTGAGTAGTTATTCTAATGCCTTCTCCAATTAAAGATAGTTTTCGTATAAATCCAAATCTGACTGAACATACTCCGTCTAATCTATCTATTCTATTATATTAATGGTGAGGGGTGGGTATAAAATGCTAGTTGTAAATTAGTTGTTATTTTACAATTATATTCTTAATAATTGATTTATTACAATTTAATCCTTTGATGACAATTTTATTTTTTTAAAATAACTTAACTAATAATGTAACAAATATAAAATGACTTATATATTTGCACATACAAATGATGTGCTAAATATACTAGTACTATTCATTAAGCATCAACTGTTGCTAAATAGAATCGACCAATATGTCAATGTAGCATTATTAGAAAAAAAAGTTAATTAATAAAATTAACAGAAAAATAGCCAAATATCTTTGTTACTATTTGCAGTTAATTATCATTTTACCTTGAATTCATAAAGCAATTTTTCCTTTTCAGCCACTTTATAGATACCAGCAGTGTCTGCACACTCGATGCGTGTGCAACTATAAAACAAATTTGTCGACAGTTTCTTTTTATTATAGATATCGTGGCCCACTAATTTTGTTTTAGTAATAAAATGTACATTGACCAATTCCAGTTGCAAACCGGTAGTTTCTATTATACAGACCAATTCCATTTCAGCTGTTTTTGTTAGACAGACCAAATAAAATTGAAATTCGGCAGTTTATCCAAGGGCCTCACGCTTAATAAATAGTATAGATACATAATTAAATTAATAGTATAATTTCCATTTCACTTAAACGGAACTTAGTAGGAGTTTTAAACTGAAGAAGGGGCACTTGAGTCATGCTGAAAGCTGATAGTCAATTCATAGATGATGGATCATAAGATTTAACTTCGAATTAGACTAAACTTAATCCGATTGTTAGGTTTGAATGAAATTAATTGATTGGGGAAGTATTCTTACATAAAACAACTATTAGGAAAAATTATATGTCTCTGTCCATCCACTAAGCGAGTCATCACGTGAACTTTTCAATCAATCTCTCCTCCCTTTTTCTATTTATTTATTTATTTCGCACTTTGGCATTCAAGTGAACTTCTCAATCACTTTTTTCTACATGTGAATAATCCAAAAAATGTGCCAATGACCCCTTGGCCTAGTGGTTAAGGGGGAGGCCTCAAAGGTCATGTGGCTAGGAGGTCACGGGATCAAATCCCACCTCTCACATTTCCTTTGAGAAGTCCCCATGGGCCTTAGGCCCATGACTATCGCTGTTGGGTGGGTTTGGGGCGCATTCACCTAACCCCGGGGATTAGGCCCACCTCTGGAGTGTGTGGCGGTTAGCCCATAGCCGGCAGTGTGGGGATACCTCGGGACCGAAAAAAAAAAAAAAAAAAAAAAAAAAAAAAAAAAAAAAAAAATAATCCAAAAATGCTACTTGCATCATTATTGTTTGGTTGGGCCCCATAAAGAGACATCAATTTTAAGTTTAAAGGAAAACAGCATCTTGCTATCAAAGACTAAATGTCTCTCAAAGACACTTATTTTTTTGACACACAGACATACTTATTTGAAAATATTATAATCATTTGATTACTTGAACTTAGAACGGTACATAGATGTTATAATTTGCTGCAACTAGATGATATATTTTGCTTAACCTAACCATTTCATTTTATGTTCCAAAAAGATATTGCTGTTGTGTGTTTCGATTGGACAGTGTAATAATTTTGGAAACGACTGTGAGGATAAAAAAATGATATCGGAATTTATGTGAAAAAAATCCCTTTTGGGCTCGGGGTAAAAAATCACGGACGAGGTAGAAATATTGTGACTGGAAAAAACCCTCTTTTGACACGAGCTAAAAAACCACGGGCGATGTAGAAATATTATGACCGGAAAGACCCCTTTTTGACTCGGGGTAAAAAACCACATGCGATGTTGAACTATTATGGTTGGATTAATATATGGGTTACAACCTGTCAATTTCGAACGGAGAAAACACTCAGTACTCTCTTTATAATCGGAGAAAACTATCCGACTTTTTCTACCCTCTATTTCTCTATTTCTTTCTTTTATCTGTTTACTTTTTCTCTTGCTTTTGCTTCTATCCGGTGTGTCTTCCTTCGTTTCGTTCGTCCGCTATATATATCCCAAGGTTACGTCTAATAACCATTACATTATAATTAAATATTATAATAGTTAAATAACATAGTTTCTTGCATTGCCGTATACTACATGAAGTTTTTTTTAGTTACCTGAATATGAAGTTGCATGTAAAATGATGGCACATGGTGGTCATTTCAAACCGACGACTAGCTGAGGTGTTTTAAGTCAATGGGCGCTTATCTTTTTATTACACAAACATACGGCGGTCGAGGGCCTATTCATGCAATAATTGCACGTGAACTTTATTATAATGCTTTCCTTTTCACATAGAATATGTCCAAGAATTTCAATGGGATTATATATATGTATGTACACACACACTAATGATCGAATACGCCATATAGTCTCAAGGAATTGGCTTAACCACCTTGTGGTCCACCAAACCAAGGCCAGTTTTTATTTCTATTCTCTATATATTTGGCCAAGGGAGTAGCTCATCATCTAAAACCAAGCAAAGATGAAGAGGGAGACTAACAACAATAGTAGCAAAAGTGCCTCAAAATTGTACACAATTCTTACCTTAATCTTTGCCTTGTTCCAAGCCCATAGTGCAACTTCTTCGGACAACATAAACAAAAGAAATGCCCTAGAAATCATTATAGGCGGCGGAGGAGGAAAAGGAGGCACCAGTCCCGCCCCCGAACTCTGCCCTCCTCCTCCTCCTCCCGAACCACAGTGCCCTCCACCACCACCACCACCAGCAAAGAAGCCACCACCACCACCGAAGAAGCATCCACCACCACCACCACCACCGAAGAAGCATCCACCACCACTACCGCCGCCCAACCTCTCGCCGGAGCTCCTCCGAGCCACGCAGGTTATCCAACGGTTCAAAAGGACCATCACCAGCGACCCCTTCGGCGTGACCAGAACGTGGAGGGGCCGAATATGCTACGACAAGTCGGCCTACAAGGGTTTCGTGTGCGACACGACGATCTCGACCAACAAGCTCCTCGTCTCCCTCGTTGACTTCAACGGCTTCCGATTCGATGGCAACCGACTGAGCCTCAACAACTTCTTGGAAGACCTGACCGACATCATCGCGTTCCATGCGAACTCCAACAACTTCACGGGCACCGTCCCGCCCGGGATCGACACGGTCTCTCCCCTATTCGAGCTCGACCTGAGCAACAACAAGCAAGAAGGGCCATTCCCGAGGTCCGTCCTGGCCGCAAAAAACCTCACCTTCCTAGACCTCAGGTTCAACAGGTACTAATATTTTTTGCACACTCAAATGCATAAACTATCATATAAATATTATTTGAAATATTAAGTAGATAATTTAAGTGTATATCTTTATTTATAAGTATATAAGCGAAGAAATATGATTTATTATGAAATGTAAAATAGTAATTTTTATAAAATGGTAGAATATAAAATTATGTAGTAAATTTAAGAGTCCATTTTCAGGTTTGTTATTATTTGTTTTAAAAGACCAGTTGTGACAGTTTATAGTGAGCCTTGAGCTTAACAAAATAGTATAGATTATCAGAAATCGATGGTCCTTCCTAAAACCAACTCAACTCATGATAATAGGAGACAACATCGGATCATATTAAGCATGAAGTCTGATAGATTTGATTTATTCGATGCGGGGCAAAAACCAAAATTTATAACACGAACAGGCTCGTCGGACAGATCCCGCCCGAGGTGTTCGCACTCGACCTCGACGTCCTCTTCCTCAACAACAACAAGTTCGTCGGGAACATACCCGAGAACCTCGGGCAGACTCCCGCCCTGTACGTCACGCTCGCAAACAACGAGCTCACGGGGACGATACCGAGGAGCATAGGCCGGGCGGGCAAGACCCTCCTCGAGATTATCTTTCTGCACAATCACTTATCGGGATGCCTCCCTTACGAGATCGGGCTTCTGGAATCGGCCACGGTTTTCGACGTCAGCGATAACCTCCTGACCGGACCGATCCCTCATTCCTTCGGATGCCTCGGAGACATTCAGCTCCTGAACATGTCCTACAACATGTTCTACGGAGCGGTTCCCGAGTCTCTCTGCATGCTCGAGGACGTCGAGAAGTTGACCTTGAGGTACAATTACTTCACGGAGGTGGCCCCGCTTGTCGGAGGCTCATCGCAGAGAAGAAGCTCGACTTGGGGATGAACTGCGTGTTGGATCTTCCTTCGCAGAGGAGTCCCGGTGAGTGTCGGGATTTCTTTTCGAAGCCGAGGGTTTGTCCGGACCAGAGGGCGATGAGCTACGTGCCTTGTAAGATTTATGGGAAGTCGTCTTCGAAGGGAGGGAGGAAGACCGCCGCGGCGGCGGTGCGGAGCTCTTACGGTGCGCTGCATGTGAATCACCACCGTAAGAAATTGCATTGATGGGAAGAAAAGGGATCGTTTGCAAAATATAATAACCTCGTACGGTATTGGGATGGTTGATTGTACGAATTTGTTTTTTTTTTTTTTTTTTATGGTTTATTCCAGAAATGTAATGACGTCTGTTTTTTTTTTTTTTTTCTACCCACAAAAGCAATTAGGTTATATCTATTCTTAGGCACATAACCAAACAGCTACTCGAATTAAATCCTTACTGGTCAGCGAAGTAAAGGTAACGGGAAATAAAAAGAAAGCCATGCAATTCCAAATATTATTCAAGACGACGAAATAGAGTTATGGTACTGCGTAGACGTAGAGAAATCTAACCATTGGGATCAAACGAACTTATCCACCAATAAGTCCCCTATGTCCTTGAATTAATTTGACAGAATCAGATTGTTCTGAACTCATCTTAAGAACGTTCTACTTAATAAATTTCCATTAAGTTGATATCCATAGTGAAATTTCCAATATTACACATTGAATTAATCTCCAACACGTTTGACTTTCAAGTTTAATTAGGAAAACCCGTCATTTGAAACGTTATTCCAAAAAACATATAAGCCTGTCATTATTATGTACATATTATATAATCTATTCATCTTCTATTAAGCTTCCCATCAGGGAAGCCCAGAATTTAAATTGGGCCGTTAATTGTCATTTGGGCCTAATTAGACAACGTCCAATTAAGGGTGTAAAACAAGCTGCTTGGCTCGTCTAAAATTAAATTCAGGCTCGAACTCGAAGATAAATAATTAAATTCAACCAATCACCTCGTTGAATTTTGCATTTTGTGATGAAACTCGAGCTTTTTAGCTAATGACCATCATGAGCTTGAACTCGAGTTCGGTTATCATGAGCTCGAATTGGTTGGTCAAGAGTTAGTGAGCTGACCGAATTATCTTTCGATTTATATAATAATCGTCAAATCAAAATCGTAAAATCTTATTAATATGTCCTTTTTTTTTTTTACAAATAGCTTTAAGCAAGAGATTAGGTCATGTGACAGAGATCTTGATATTCCATTCTCCAACGGTCCAGGTTGATTCCAATTTTGCAATAAAATAAATTTAATTATGGTTAAATAGTTTAATAAGAAATTTACTAAAAATACAATTTGGTATGAAAGGTACGTGGTTTAATAAGTCACTTTTACTTTTCTAATAGTGTAGAAAAATTTGAGTGGCCAATTGACACAGACCAAATGACAGTTTATCCTAACCCATCACCCTTAATAGACCATCTCCAACCATACTGCAAAACCAAAAAAAAAATCGTAAAATCACTCCAGCCGAATCCAAAAATAAATTCCAAAATGGATTTTGTACTTTCTCTCTCATCCACTAAACGCATATTATGCGTATATTTAGTAATTTCATTTAATGTCATTTTATTTGTTTAAATAATTAAAGTTGTAATTAGAAAGCTTTTAGAATTACAAAATTTACCAACAATATTTTTTGTTTATTAAGTTTAATATGTTATTAAATATTATTTTTTTTTAAGTTATAAAATATGTGGGCAGTATAGAATAATTGTAAAAGTTGTTCTAGAAGTAAATATTTCAAAAATAGTCCGTTGAGTTTGAAAATGGATTTATCGGTTGGGATTAATTACTGCATTTTGCATTTGAGAATGAGTTTGAGCTTGCGATTGAGTTTATCCGCTCGAGATGCTTTAATATAATAGAATAGATAAGTACTTGAGACATTACACATAGGTCAGCGTCCCGTCGAAAGTCGTGGACGCCTCATAGCCGATAAAAATGTTCAAATCTCATTTTAAGTTGAGCAAAGTTCAATCCAACTATAGGGGTTTTGGTGACATTATTGGTGACAAAAAGAGTATTTAGGTTAAAAATAAATGATAAAAGAAGCTTTCACAAATCTTCACGTAGCAAAGTACAGAAAATATTCCGAGCACCGCTTTTCGCTGCAATGCAGATGGAGAGAGAAGGTGGGGCCCGCAAAACACAAATCCCAATGCAAAAATAGTATAAAATATATATTTTTTACGATTCCGTGTCAGGAAATAAAACCACTCGTATCTTTCGTACCTAACAAAAGCAAAAGAAATAGAAAAAAAAAAAAACACGCACACACGCATATTCATGACACGTAACATATTAATGATTTTACACACAGAGACACACACTCGTATATATAGCGAGGCCCCTCACTACCACCTAGACCATATCGCCCCACCTCCCCCAAAACAATCAACATTTTAGGGTTTTCTCCTCCTCAATTTTCAAAATCACGAACCCGCCAAGCCCTAAGGTCCGGGAATTCTTGCATGAATCGGCTCGTAATTGAGGGATCGAGCGCAGCATGGCATCGAAGTTAGGATTACAGGCAATGTCGGCGCCGGAGCCCTCTGCGTCGGGTTCGGGAATGGATCCGACGGTATTTAATAAGATTTCGGATTGGTTTTAAGGCTGCATTGTTGG